>CM027576.2:6523259-6610082 GCA_015852605.2 Populus deltoides | reverse complement strand
TGTTTAGAAATTAGAAATTATGTTTTTCTTTTCTTATTGATTTGAAAATATGTACTCTTGAGCTTGAGGATATATATTGTTGTATCTTGTTGTTTTATTGTATTTGTGATTTTCATATTTGTTTATTTGTATTATTGCAATCTCTTGTTGTTTGAATCACTTCCTTTTCTTCTACTCTTATTGTAGTGAGTTCTTGGAATTTAATGTTTGCTCTTGGCATTTAGAGAGAAGTAGAAATCTTCTCTGAAAACTTGATAGTGCACATGCTTTAGTTAGGTGTTATAGAGGTGGAGTGGGAAGAAGTTTAAACCTTACTAATCAAGATGGAAACAAGGTTTTGAATTACATCAGAATCTTTATGCTTATTCTTGATACAACTATTTGTACAATACTTAGATGGATAGTTTTGCTAACATCTATTGATGTTATTATTAGTTATGGGAAATTTATGAGTTTACGTCATGTTGCTTCCCAGGGAACCTTCAATTATAACTCATGGTGGTCCTCTGGAAGTCAGTCTTCTATCTAGTGGGTGATGTACCTTTTTATGTACATATCAAGCATGTGATATGGAATAAAGATTTAGAAATTAGTTGTGTGTCCTATATTTACTTATTTAGTCATTAATTTCATTGTTTCACGTGTAATATGATTGTTTCTATGTAATGTTTGGCTGATATTACTTTCTATTTTGTTTTTTTGTTTTTTACTTGACATTTTAAGTTTTTTATTAGTTTGATAGTCTCTTTGAATTTATCAAGGTTCAAGAGGCTTAATAAATGATCTTGAAACTTACAAGAAACCTTGAGTTAGAGTAAAAAATTTTTAGAAAACTTGCACCTTTTATTTTGTAATTTATTAATTAAATTGTTTTCAATCATCTAACATGTCTAGTTTTTTTTTTGTAGAATTTGGTGGAAAGTTACATGTAGCATTGGATGATAATTAGTTCAGAGGTTACTTTGATGATAAAATACTACTTTTATTTTTTACATATTCTAATTTATTTTATTATGTTATAATTTTAGATTTTGATTTCGAGGTTTTGATGTCAATGGTATTCACGGAATCAAAGTGTAATGTTCTTGTCATCTTGATGTGCTTTTTGATTGGGATGATGTGCACAATAAAGATTTATATTTTTTGCATGAAGTGTTTTATTTTTTTATGGCAATGTTATTTGTTGTTTTCTTTAAACCCTTTTTGAAGGCAAAGCTTTGTAATTTTAATTTTAATTTGGTGTGTTATTTAAACTTTGATGCATGAGGAGTCCAAACTCCAAAACACAAATATTAGAAAGACTCAGAACATATTAAACACAATATTAGCACTAATAATTTAATATAAATGAATATTTAGTAATAAAAAAAATATTAAATATATTATAGAATTTTGTAATAAAATTAGATAATAGTTCCATTAATTACAAGCCTATTAGAAAGCCTATCAAAAACCCATTAGAAAGCCAAAAAAAAATAATCTGAGTTTTTTGGTTTTTACTTAAAAAGCAAAGCGAAACCGGTCGGTTTGAACCAATTCGGTTTGAATTTTTAAGTTTTTAAATTTTGATTTTGGTTAGTTTTTTAGATAAAAAACCGAACCGAACGGGTTTTGCTCACCCCTAAAAAGTATAGTTCGGTCATTTAGAAGCTTATTTACCGTCTCATGCAAAGAATAAATTATTATGTTTCATTAAATAAAACTATTAAACAATTAAAATTAAAATTTATATTTAAAAGTAGATTATTTTTTAAAAGTATTTCTATTTAAAAATATATTAAAATAATATTTTTTATTTTTAAAAAAATTATTTTTAATATTAGTATATTAAAATAATATAAAAATATAAAAAATATTAATTTAAAAATATAGTTAAAAATATGAAAAATTATTTTTAATATTTTAAATTCAATTTAATATCTTTGTAAATATTATAGTTTTTAAAGATTTTTTTTGTTTAAAAGTATATTAAAATAATATATATTTTTTAAATTTAATTTTTAATAACTAAATATTAAAATAATCTAAAAATATAAAAAAATAATTTAAATTAAATTTTATCTTTCAAAAGAAATTTTTTCAATGTAAAAACAAACATGTAATTAGAAAACATTTTAACTGCAGAAATCGAAAGGAAGTATTTCTGAATCTACAGGACCACAATATATAACTTGGCTAATTCTTTTTTACCATATTGCAGGAGTAGATTCACCAAAAATTTGATCGATTTCTTTTTTTTTTCTCTATTTTACGATCCAGACGAAGCAGCCTCGATCTACACCTTTGAATTCATAACAGAATCGTTTCTTCTCACAAAACCCGATCTTCATATGATCTCTGGTAATCTTCACTTCTTCTATTATTTTCAATTTCCTGCCTGGTTCCCGAGAAAATATGAATCTGATATCAAAACGACTTGGTTTGCGCTCGCTCTCTCAAAACCCGAATTTTATCGAATATAGTTTAGCATTGCAATTTTGTTTTCTTGTGATTTCTGTTTGGGTTCCTAGAAAATGAAGGAAAATCGTTGCATCCGAGAGAGCTCTAATCTTACTCCCCTAAGCCGAATCTAGCCTTTTAGTTGCGAGTAGGTGAATTTCCAGTAGATTTTCTGCATTGATAGATCAGCATTGGAGTTCTTATTTTCCTTTTTCGATACCGAGAAAGTGAAGGAAAATCAAGCAGAATTTACTAATCGATGTGTGAGAGATTTAATGTGATCTTGAATGATCAACTAGTTTTACAGTCACAAGCTGAGTTTTAGCCTTATAGATTTGATGATGTGAATTTTAGTACAATTTTCTGCGTAGATGGATCGGCATTGCGGGTTTTATTTTCTGTTTGGATTCTGATAAAGTGAAAGGAAAGCAAGCGGGATAGAGGGAATGATATGATCTTGTAATTATGTTTTACTATGGAAAGAATATACTGGTGGTAATAGTAGTAATATATATATTAGTAATCAATTTTCCTTTCTAGCTTTGTGGAAATTCTTGCTTTTTCTTTGGTTCCTAGGATAGTATAATAGAATTCGAATTCAAAAGAAAATTATAGGTGTCCTTGTTGTTTTGTTCTGTGCTTACTAAAAATTGAACTCATTTTTGCTTACTAGTTAAGTGTTGGTTCATGTTAGTAGAGTTGCATTTGTAAAGTAGCATTCCATACATAGTTTTTGGTTTTACTTTCTTGGAAAGTGGAGGAAAATCAATAAGGAAAATTGGAATTCTCTGTGTGTGTGCGTGCACAAAATTTCCAATTTTTTCAACTGAATTTAGTGATATGACTAAGTTTAGCTCTGCAGTATATTATCCTTTTGCTATCTAGAGATTTTTTGGGTGCTCACAACTGAAATTTATGATAACTTTACCTTTTTTGAGTGCAGAATAATGTTGACATTGCATTCGTATTTATTCATCTTGCTCCCCCTAATCAATAACAAGAACTGAACAACAATACCTGGATACAAATGTTGGCTTTTTTTGGGAGTGGGGTTCTAGAAAGGTTGATAATTCTTGGGATGGTCGGAAGGATGAGCTTGTGCCTACACTAAAAGTGCAAACAGATAAAGATGTGTATAGACCTGGTGATTCCATTCTTGTTACTATTGAGATATCCAACCCCAAAGATGGTGCCAGTGAAGAAGTTATGTCTTCTCTGTTAATTGAAAAGCTTGGTTTTGCGATTAGAGGTATTCAGAAGTTGGACAATCAATGGTTTGCCACTCAGAAGCCTTTGCCTGGATCCAAACAGAGGAGAGGTTTGTATTGTGTTTCTGCAAGGGTTGTCGACATGTCATAGTTTAGTTAATTCACCAGTTCATTGAAATATATTCAAATCTTTTTCATTGGTGTTATTGAATCTGTATGTCTGATGTTTCCTTTATGAGAAGACAAAATCGCCTCAGGAATAAATAAGAGCTAATAGGATGTGTTTTTAAGGGAGAAGAGGGGCTTGAAACAAATGTACTTGTGATTTTTCTTATTTGTCCTTTGTTCCTCTTTTAATCTAACAAATTATTCCATCTATTATGCTGGTTATACTTCCCCTCTGAATATATGATGCCTCAAGATTGGTTACTGCCAAGTAAACTAAACGAATTGTTTTCTATAGGAATGGAAAAATCTGAAGGGGTTTGTCAAAATATTTACTTTCAGTTGCTAACTTGAATGATTTTCAAGCATCCCTACCAGAATATATTTGTCTTTCCCTCCATCCCATGAAATAATACTGACATCAGTAACCACTAATTTTTGGTTATTTTTGTGTGTCCAGACTTGTGAGATCGATAGAAGTGTTGTTAGCAGAAACAAAAATGAAAAGAGACCTCTGAAATAACTCTTTTGCTGCAGTACTTTCTCATTCTTATTTTCAGTAATTTTAGTGGTGATATTTTTTATTGACCTCTTTCAGGGGAACATGTTTTCATGGACTGCTCTACATCATCAATAGTTTCAAATCAGATTGTGTCCTCTGGTGCGACTAAAACATGTAAGATCTGGTCTGATTTAATGTTATGTTATCTCTCCACACCCATATGTGAAAGCTTATCTAATTTTATATATGTTACACCTACATGGTTATTTATCCTTCCTGTATTTGACATTTTCAATTGCTATTTCTTAGTTTATCTTTTGAACAGAATAAAACAGACTCATTAAGTTGATTGTATGGTTGATGGTTTTGTGGTCTTTTAATGTTGAACTTGAACGATCAGTATTTATTTATTTTATTTATATTGTATAAATAGCATTGGAAGTTGTGTTTGGCATGGGGTGGAAATTTTGGAGGGGAAATGTTATGGGAGTAAGATTTATGGGTGAAATGTTAATGGTGTAAAAGTGTTAAGGGATGAAATGTTAAAGAATGTTTGGTGGGAGATGAAAAAATTATGGGTAGTAGATACATACTTAATAAATTAGATTTATAAATAACATTAATGGGTCTCACACTTTAAAGTGGATGGATTAAGCATTTAAAATATGATAAAAGTATTGTTAGATAGAACATATGCATTAATAAATGATGACAATGAGTATGAGTTTTTAGGAGGGTAAGTTTTACCCTCGATGCTTGGAGTGAAACGCTTAATCCCCCCCACTTTTGGGGTTAAATGTTACCCTCCTTGACTTTTCCCCTCACAACAATTGTGTGCTAAACATGAGAAAAGTAATTTTTCACCCCCTATCCCCACATACCAAACACAACTGGTATTCATTTGCCTTCTCCCGGGGACATATTTGACTGAGAGCATATAAGTTGTTTTTTATAGTTATACTTGCATTAGTTTTGCTTACTCTAATTAAATGACAGACGTTAGCATGAGCACACAATGAAGGATTTTGCACAACAACTACCATAATACAAGTTTGATGAATTTTGATGTATTGTGGGTATCTACATGCATAAAGTTTGTGTTTCATGCTTATTTAACTCCATGTAATTGATTCTAGTTGATTCAACGAATCACTTGGTGCAATCTACAGATGTGGTACGAACCTTGCTGCCTAGCATAATACCGCCATCTTACAGGGGTGCTACCATTAAGCTATATATACTATGTTGAGAGTACATTATCTGGACAACAGCTGATGCTGGACAATACTAACTCTCATAGAGAGTCATCAAAAGATCTTATTCAACTGGTTGGTCTGCTTAAATATCGTAACTGCTTTTTAAGGTTCTTGAAAAGTTTATCTTTTATTAGTTGTTTTATTAGCTTGCAGTTTTGCCTGTTTTTTAAGTTATCGAAAAATTCAGAATTATTTGAAGTCTTCCCAACTTCACAATGATAACTGTTGGTTAGCATATTATGAGTTCCTACATTTGCTTTTTTGGAGGCGTGCATGTTTCATTTTTATTTTTTTTTTGTAGTGAGATTTAATTGTTGCAATACTCTGTTGTTGCTGGTGAATTAGTAGCAGCAATGAATCATTTTTTATTTTCAACAATTGATTTGATACTTCCTCGACAGTCAAAAAACTGCTGCAACCAAGGTTTAAGCACGTGTATTGCTCTGCTCTCCATGTTGATAGATAGAGGCTAAATATTGGGTATTCTACATAACATCTGTTGCATCATGCATGATGACTAGCTTGCAAAAAACTTTTTTCATGTGATACATGGATCGTATTTGGCACGTGTGTTACATAAGTTGAAGTTTTAGTTTCAAATGAATAGATGATATTGCAATTTGAGATTGGGCTTTATGCATGGGATATTGCTCATCAAGTGTTTTTATCCTGCCTTTCTGATTAAAGTCTCCTGGAGTTTTCTGTCAACAATGCTGTAGTTATTATGTTAAAGAAATCCCATCAATGAAACTGTTTCTTTGTGACAATAGCCAATCAATGTTGAGCTCCTATGGTCCAGTCATCCACTAAAACTTTACTGCCTCCAGCATATATAAACGACCATAAGCTTGTACTATATTACATCTCTTACATAATGGCGAGTGCATTTTGACTGATCTTGAAGACAACTTTCTGATCTTGCCATTTCTAGTCAGCAATTGTGTGTTGCTGTACCAAAGAAAAACATTAGCAATCGTGTGAATTTATGTTTTTTCCCCATTCGATGTCATAGCAGAAAACACTAAGGTTGTGTATTGAAGTCCTTGACTTGTTGTAATTTTTCTTCATATGTGTTCTCATGCAATTATAATTTAAATCCTGGCAGGAAGATCGTATTCCGTTACAAATATGGGTGGCTCAGAAAGGCAATGGCCTAATAGTGGAAGAAGGTCAAAGTGATGGTGAGTAGTTTTCAGATCCCTTTACTTTGGGTTTTGAACAAATACCAATGCTTTGGTGATGTAGGATGATTGTAAAATGTTGGATAAAAAATCGCAAATCTTTAGTTCAGGACATAGATTCCAGGGAATTAAAAGAATAAGGGAAAGAGAGGAATAATTGCTATCATTGTGCCATTGGTTTCCAGGGTTCTATATTTAGGAAATTAAGAATTAATTGGAAAAGAAAGTGATGTTATCCTTTCTAGAGTCTGAGACTTTCAACTGGCGAAAATGCAACCTTGGACAATATGACTGGCTTGTGTTTATTGACAACACAAGCTGCCTAGCTGCTGAACCAAAATTGTATGAGGAAAAACTGACTTAATTGTTTTAAGAACAAAAATTTTCCTACAAACCTTGTCAGTAGGACACAGTACCCAACATGTGCAGTTTCTCAGTCCGTCCACCATGTGTTGGACAACATTTATTGCTTACAAAAGTTCAGGGAATCAAAATCATTATAGTGTAGCAAAAGGTGGTAAGTTTTCCTTTTAAAACCATGAGGAGGTGCAAAAGTAATATAATGGTAGAATAAGAGAGTTTTGTTGACAAAAATTTATGAAGCAATTAATGCCGTGCAAACATGGTGACAAGAGAAACTGCCACAGATTAGGCAGTAGGTACTCTTACAGCCAAGGCTTGCGAGAAATTCTTGTTCTTATTATAAATGATCAAAATTGCATTCCCAGAAACTTGAAGTCCATTCTTGTCGGAGACTTCAACTCTTACTTACTCGAAAACACTTTCCAGAAAACTTCTGGCAGCTCCAAGTGGATTTTGATTTGTTAGACTTATACTGCTACATGTGAAAAAGTGAAAAATTACAGTAGCCCCCAACTTTGGCTGAAATTGAAAAATAGTGCATCCAAATTGCATGCTGATAAGATTTTCTGAATCTAATTTATTTAATATCTATTGAAACACTTACATGAATACATTTCTTACTTCGATGTTTCAGGGATTGTTCCACCTACAACCATTCAATTGGATATCTACTGGAAAGAGATGGATGGAGACAATGAATGGGTAGTCAGTCTGTTCTGTTTATTTTCATTGCTTGTGCTATATGTAGTGTTTATGTTTGTGTTTTTATGTATTCCACTGGAGCCATCTTAACATCATTCACTTTTGAAAGCTGCTGTCAAAATTTAGTCATTCAATTGATCTTCACAGGCCAGAGCAAATGATTTAGATGATGGAGTTGAGGAAGGGCATGAAAGCTTAAGGGATGAAATCTCATCTGTTTCTTCCTACAATCCCAATAGAGAAAGTATACACAAGACATTTGGAAGTTCTCTGTCCCTGCAATCTGTGGCAAGGTCTTCAAATAAGGATGCTTCATTTACTGAAGGAGGACGCAGAAGTTTATCAACTCTGGCACTTCCTCGCCTGTCCGCAGCTGAGGTTTTGTATGACTCTGGTGCAGGTGAGTCATGAGGCTACATTGGTGATTATATGTGCTGCACATGATTAAATGTGCTTTACTTTACATTTCTTAGTTCAGTTAAAAGTTGGTTGGATGATAATGAAACTTTCCTTTGCAATTTGTTCAGCTTGCCTGTTGAAATAATCAAGACTTCTGTTATCTTTTAGTCATAAAAAAGGCTTTCTGAACTGTAAATTATCTCTTAACAGATATGGCAGAACCTGATAAATCGTCAGCTATGGTCTTTCCAAGCCAGCAGCTTAGAGATGACATGGCAGGGGTATCTTATACACCAGGAACTGTATCTGTAAACAATGAACCTGCAGCATGTAAATTATCAAACCTTCTTCTCCTTCTAAGTATCCTAAATACTCTATTGTTTACATGTTATACCTGTAAACTTATTTGCTACCAACATTTCCTGCAGCAGAAGGCTTTATTCGTGGGAGGTCTTACAATATCAGGATGGATGATCATGTTCTGTTGAGATTTTCCCCTAGGAACTCAGACTCCACTTATTACTTCAGTGATATGGTAACGTCAGTTGCAGAGATCTATTTTCCTTTCAGCCCCCCCACCCCCCCTTTTCCCCTTCGTTTTATTTACCTGTTTTAGTAACAGATAGGTGGAACTCTTACGTTTTTTCATGAAGAAGGAGCCAAGAAATGTCTTGAGGTAACTGCATATAACAAGCAATGGAATAGTCAGTTGCATATATAGCATGTAGTGAAAGGGAAATGGTATTTCCAGAGCAAACTGATCCCTCCAGTGCACATTACTGCCAGTCAATGCATACATTACCTACCATCCACTAGTGGATGGATCAGTTATTTGGAAAAAATTCTCCCATTGTAAACTACTAATGATGTAATGGTTGTGAAGTTGACTTGAGGATTGGTGTCTTGCAGGTTTCAATAACATTGGAAACTTCAGAGACTGTAAGTCGACGTTATATTCATCCTTCTCGCAAGAACTCCCCGACCATTACTAAGGTACATCATAGAATTTGATGCAATATGGCTTTGCTTGATTGAGGTTGATGTATCATAGATGTACTTATTTTGCAAAAAAAACAATGCAGCCTCATCCCTTGTCCATATATATATCACTGTAAAAAATGCCCTCGAAATTTATCTCTGAGTGGTCACTATTCTAACTTAACAACCTGAGTTATTGTGCTCAGTAACTTGAGACAAGCCATAGACAGAGTCAAGTTATTCCGAATGGAACTTTGTAATAGCAAATGATGTTTTTCATATCTGTCTTCTGGTGTGCGTGTACATATTTGTTGTGTATATGAAGGAAAAACAGCATTACCAAACAGTTACTATGGAACACTAAAAGATACTTATTGAGTTTGTTTTCTTTTGTGGGGAATCCAGTGTTAATCTGACTTTCTTAACTGAATATGAACATTCTGAAAAAAATTTATCTGGCATATTGGTTGAATGATTCATGTAGGTTCAAAGCGATCATCATGAGGTTGTTGCAGATTTGGTGCAGACGAGCTTCCTGTTTTCAATTCCCATGGATGGGCCTATGTCTTTTTCCACATCCCATGTCTCTGTGCAATGGGTTCTACGATTTGAATTTTTTACCACCCCAAAAAATGTGGACTGGACAAGGTATTCCCATATGGTCTTTACTTATATAGCATAGATAATACACTTGGTAATGCAAATTGTTGTATGCTGGTGGCAAAGAATGAACTGTAGACTAATATTCTTTCTTTTTTCTCTTTTCTGGCTGCTATTTATTCTATCTCGGGTTTCATAGCTCAGTTTTGAATGACTCTTAGTTGCTAACTTGAGATGACAAGTTGACTGCAAAAAAAAAAAAAAAAGCAGAAGGGAAGGAGTACAAAAATGTAGATTGGAGGAAAAAACTACTTGTCAGATTTTGGCGATATCATAGTCGTGAAATTGTTCTTACTAAAAAGCATGAAAATTCATTGAATGGAAGTTGGAATCATCAACAATAAAATTACTTGCAATTGAAAAAGAGATAACCAGTGTTTTAAAGGCAATTCTGTTGTGTCAGCTAGTTGGATTAAGGTCTTGAAGCTTGAGGGCTGGTGAATGAGCTTGCGATCTCTTCTTTGAGGACACTTAGATGATTAGACATTGCACCTATAAGTGTAAAATTACTGCTCATTTGTGTTAATACGAGAAAAATCTCGCTTTTAGCTATGTTGATATGATGTGCGATTTCATATGGTTATTTGCTCTTCAGTTTTGATTATATTTACTTCTCTCTATTCCTTAACTCTCCTGACCTTCCATACTCAGATATGAGCATCCTCTTCTGATAGAAGGTAGAGACAAAAGTGAGTGGGTTCTTCCTATAACAGTGCATGCACCCCCACCTAGGGCTTCAGCTGCCCATTCCCGAAATGAGAAGGGTTTTTCCTTAGAACCTTTGTGGGTTCGTACTTGAAGGTATATGGAAATTTTGGATTTAAATAATTAATTTTTACCTTGGTCATGTTATGATGAAATGAATTAATTCTTTGCAAAACTGGTTGAATTAAGTAGGCTGGTGTCAAACTGAATTTTCTTCGAAATCATTTATGTGAAATTGACTCTCTTTTCTACAGTTCACCGACAGCTACCAGTTCTTTAACATCTTATTAGAGTCGTGGACAGAAAATTCATATACTTACTTAAGATGCCCCTCAAACAGTGCTTTAATATCAAATTTCAGTCAATGTGGTTTTCTGTATCTTTTTTCAAGATTTGAATTTTGAAGTTGTTTGATTGGCATATTCAGAAACAAAGGTGACAAGAAGAATCGGGTTTTTCCTACTCAGTTACAACTTATGGCAAGTTCCTCACGGAACGAAAAGCTGGGCAAAGCTTTGTTGTTTGCATGCACACAAAATATCCATAAAACTCATTCCTAGAAGATGCGTTCACATTGCCAGATTTGGGGCATCCAAACATTCGAGGTTTCCCATTTTGAGCCCCTCCTCGAGGCAGTAATGTGTGTGAACAATCAATGTCTAGTTTTTGTCTCCTAATATTGCTTTATTCTTTAGAACCATAATAACTTCTCAGTTCATGCTCGCATGTGCATGGATCTTTTGGATCAGGGGGCCTGTATTGTGGAGTGACAGGCTAGTGCAAGTAGCAGCAAAGAATTGTGAAATCAGAAAGCAGAACTGATATGAAATGTGCTGAATGAAATGAGAGGCTTTTTTAGCAATAAGAATTCAGGAAGATGAACACTACATTATTAAGGTCTCTCTTCCTTCCATGGTTTTTTTTTTCTTGGTTAGAATGAAGAAGTCAATTTATCTGAGACTGGGAACGATTTGCTTCAGACTTGTGGGATTCTTGGGTCGCTTTATTTGTTGCGTTGTTGCTTATGCCTTCTCGGGCTTCGAGGATGGAGTTGGTATTTGTCTAATCTATCTTATTAATGTTTCTGTATGAGAATGCGATACAATTTGTGTTGTTTTTTTAAATTTTAAATTATTTTTATTAAAAATAATTTAATTTTTATATTTTTAATTCGTTTTAACATATTAATATTAAAAATAATTTTTAAAAAATAAAAAAATATTATTTTAATAAATTTTTAAACAAAAAAACATTTTAAATCATATGCTATTACTTAATAGGTATTGATGCGGTCTGTGGAAGAAAAACATGGCTTGAGTATGAATGCCGACATCATATCCAAAAAAAAATAAATTCTATTATCATTCTTTTACTTTGTTGTGATTTATTTTTAGAAAGTATGATTTACATTCAAAACGATTTTTAAAATTGCATGACACTTTACATTTTTATTTAAAAAATTAACAAAATAATTTAAATAATTTATAAGATTATTATTCCATTTCAATCAATGATTAAAGAGATATTTAATATTAAAATTATAAAATTACAAAATTGGCATCTCTTCTCTCATGCCTTGACCACTCTTCTTCCTTTTTGTCTTTCTATACCACCGACCACCACTGTCTAGCCAGCCCAACCATGCCGCATCCACCATCTTCGGCGAAACATCTCATGCCTTATGAGACTGCAGCCAATGAAAACTAAACCCATCTCCTCCTCCACGAAGATCAACAATCCCTACAAACCAACACAACCACTGCACAGTGTCTATTCCTCCTTCGACAACTATTATCACCGATTAGTTCTTATCTCTTCCAAATCAAAACCACACCAGCAATTTCACACAAACACCAGCCACACATCTCCACAGTCTATCCCCCCTTCTCTCATATGTTGTGTGAGCTTCAAAACAAAAGGACCTTGCTCTTGTTCTCAAGCTCTAGTTAAAAATTCAAATTTTTGTGGGAAGGATTTTGTAAGAAGTGCTTGGGTTTCATTGAGTGGAAAAAGCAAAAGGTTGAATGGCATTTTTGTTATACAAAAATCAAGCAATTTTTGAAGTTTTTAAAGGGAAAAAACAGGTTTTGAAATCAATATGGAATTTTTTTTGGTTTTGAAAAAAATAAGAATAATTAATTTACAACTCGCAACCTAATTGAAAATTGCACAATAAGTGAAGAGAACAAATTGATTAAATACAAAGATTAGGTTTTGATTTTTGTGAGTTCTATGTTAGAGAGGAGAAATGAAATCAATTAGATTATGAAGGTTTTTTTTTTTTTTTTTTACGAAGAGCAAATTTTAGTTATCTATGTTATATTATATATAAGGATGTTATATTATATATAAGGGTATATTTATCTTTTTGTTTAAATTTAAAAATTGTGTTGATCCAATATATTAACTGTAATCTTTAAAAAAATAGAAACAAAATGAAAAAATAACTAAATTATAGAAGCATTTTCTAAAAATAATTTTAAAAAATCTTGTTAGTAAACATGGGCTGGATATTAAATAAACTATGATGATTAAAAAATTTACTTTCAATTGCAGATTTATTTATAAAAAAATATGATGAAAATTAGTCAATAGAGTTAAATAAAACCTTTTTTTTTTCTTTTCACTCTTTTTCTATGGTTTTGAGGGGTTTTTTAAAGGATTTTGTCACTAGTTGTAGCATTTTTTTTCCAATACTTTTCTTTCAATAATCCCATATTGAGGATTTATGTCTTGGATATGGTATTTTTCATTTTATAATATCTAGTTTATTGGTTTTCTTACCCTTCTAGGTCTTTTCTTTTGAGTTTATGATTTTTTATTTTATTTTTCCTTACTTTTATAGAGTTTTAAGTAAAGGTTTTTAAATAAAGGTTCATTCCATGAGTAGTTAGATTGAAAATGATTTGATAGAAAACAATTCTTAACAAGAGAAAAATATATCTATGAGGTAGCAAAATTACCATTAAAAAAAAAATAAATTCATGGTGATATTACTGCAGGCAGAGATAATTATTTGTGGATTGTAACAATGGATTGCATGTCTTATTTTTTTATGAGATTTGGTAGATATTGCATATCTTATTTGCTATTACTATGCAGCCTGAGACAATCAATTATGGGTGGTTCTACCATGATAAAATGACATTTTCTCTTTTCCTTTGGTTGCTAGGTCATTTTTTTTTTGAGTGGGAAGGGTTCTCGCTTTTGTATTCATTCAGTAAATGAATGTCATTGATAGAGAAATGAGAATTAGATTTTCACATTCTAAAATTCAAAATAAATTTTAATTCAATGACATGTCTAAAAAAAAACTACATGTAAAGAGTATAACTAATATCTTGACCAATCTAAAAAACATCTTTGGCTGATTTTTTTGTAAGAGAATCCAACAAGTTCATGATGTAAATAAAAGGTCTCATATTCTTATGATGCAAGAACATGATTTGGTTGGTTTTTTTTTATTTTTATTTTAGAAACTGCATCAATTATATTGTTTAGTAGGTTATATTATTATTATTATTATTATTATTATTATTATTATATATATATATATATATATATATATATATTCAATTATACATACTGAATATTATTATACATTTAACATTACTCATGTAAATACAGTAAATCTTGTTCTTGGAATTTAATGTTCTTTTGTATAATTATTAAATTTTCCCTCAACAAAGATATTGAATTAAGCATTTGAGAGTCCTTGTAGGTATTATGAGCATTGTATCAAGCCATCACTTTCCTTTATGATGGAGAATAAAAGTAATTAAAAGAGCACTCGATTAACCCATAATTTAACCACTAAAAAATCTTATTCCTAAACATCTTGAACTTTATAACATCATCCATTAGTGTTGTCTATGGGAACTAATGATAAAAAAAAGCCATTAGTTTCTTTCTAGAACTTATTTTCACATTTCCATGCTATTCTTTAGTAGTCAACCAAGACACACCTGAACCAGGATATGCCTAATCAGTTCTTATTAATTAGGTGTAACTCCTACCTTAAGAAATGTTAGCAACCCAGAAGAAAAATCAAGTCATGCTACCTTAGCAAGTCTTGGCCCCCTCGGTGACACTAAATGCCTTAGTGACACTAGATGCCCTTATGCAATCATCATTGGCCACTCTGAGTTCCTATAAGTAACACTACTCTAAGAAGTCTAAGAAAGACAACATTCAAGAGTGTGTTTTGCCCCAACATATATCAAGCCCCACAAGGGGTTGCTCTCATTATCGTGGTACCTCTGCACAGAGTGATTGTTTAAGGTGCGCTCATTCTTGTTATCGCAGGATGAACAACAATTATCACTTCTTTCGTTTCGTACAAGACTACTCAAGCTCTTTAAAGCCTAGTAAATAAAGAATTGAGAGACGATCGATCTTTGAGCACATTTAGGGTGATACCTATAACCCTCATTAAGTGTGAGACTCTTTCTTATCTAGGCAAGTTTTCAATACTCGAATTCCCTAGGATTATATCTCCAGCAAAATAAGCTTGGATAATTATGATGGTCTTACTAACCTAAGGAAACACGTATAAAATATATGGAATAGCCCAGAATTCATCATCTAAGACAGTGATGCGATGCGCAAGATCCTCCCTACAACTTTGTATGGATCATGCATGTCTGGTATAATAGTTTAAAGTCAGATTCTATTAAAGGCTTTAATGATCTTTGTGCTAAATTAGTGGCACATTTAAGTACCAGTATACCCACCAAGTGAAGCTCCACAAAGCTTTTTGGGATTACCCACTGAGAGCAAGTCCACATAGGCATACTTGAAGAGATTTAATGAGGAGGTGCTCAAGGTGAAAGAGTTGCTTAAGCTTGTGGCCTTAGAGGCCTTAATAAATAGGGTAAAAAAACATGCTCTATAAAAAGAATTGTATGCCTTTCCAGACATAAGTTTGCTTAAGATGAAACAAGTCCTGAAGAATTATATATAGGTAGAAAAAGCATGTATGTTACGACACAAACCTCTTTATTTTTATAAGGAGAGTTAATTGAAGGGACCTTCCTAACATAATTATTCCCTTAACTAGAACAAAAACTCAAAAAATAATAAAAAAGGGTTGGTCCAAGAACATTCTAGATATCCTGAAAGGTTTTTCACTTCTTTGAACTCCACCATCATTGAAGTTTTTACTACCATCAAGGGTAAAAACAAATTCCAATATCCCTCCCCAATAAAGATTACTCTTTACACTTATACCTTTAAGAAATTTAATATGTTCCACCGGGACAATGAACATGATATCGAACAATGTTTTGCCTTAAAGAAGGAGATTGAGCAGTTAATAGCAAAGGGTTATATCCAACAATTTGTAAAGAGGGATACCTTTTTCGAACACGATAGCGAAGAGTCCAACTAACATAACCAAGCATTGTCGGATTTTCGGTGGCACTTCTACATGGGGTGACAATGGGTGTCATAATCTATTTTTAGGTTATTCCCCAAATTTTACCATTTTTCCTTCCCCATAAAAAAATCAAAAATAAATAATAATAGCAAGAATATTGTTATTTTGGCAAAAGTAGGTTGAATAGGATTCTAAATATACAAAAAAATCAAGCTAAAATTTTGGACAAATTAGGAGCTTAAGCATACCTATTGTGCACAAAATTGGAAAGACAATGCAGATTCAAGGTTAATTAAATGATTATTGGATGAATCTGCATAAAAATTAAGTTCATAGACATAATTAGATTTTTAATGGGTCAATTTGATTTAATCATGGGCCGAATTTAAGGTTTAATTATGTTTAAAAATTAATTTGGGTCCAATTGAAGGATTTAATTAGGTGCAAGGACTTAATTATAATTTAAATAGGTCAACTAATTTTATTAGGGGCTTAATTGGTGAAAAAATAAGTTTGAAAGCCCAATTTGAGCTTAATTGAAATATTAGAATTTTAGAATACCAAATTTAATTTTTACTAAGTCAATTAATTGAAATCAATGGTAAAATTGCAAGAAAATCAAAAGTTTAAGGTCAATTATAGGGGTCAAATTTAAGAAAATTGCAGCTAATGACCTTTCTGTAAAAGGCGTCGAACTCCGGGGACCTAATTGATTGAAATCAAGGGTGAAATTAAATAAAATTGAAAGTTTAATGATCAATTGAAAGTCAATCTGTATAAGTCCAAGACCAAGAACTAATATGAAAAAGGCGCTAGAATTCGGGGCTAATATTGAAGTTTGGCACAGACAAAATTGTATAAAATTAAAAATTTATGGTCAATTAAGGGTACAATTCAAAGAAATTAATTGTTGGAGGACCAAATTGAACTTTGACCAAATCCTTAAATTAAAACCTTAAAAACCAAAACAACATGGTTTCATTTAAATGAGAGGGCCACCACAAAGATGGGTCAATATTAGAACCAAGACAAGAGCGAGGCTTGACAGAACTACTCAACATCCAAAAAATTAATTTTGCTTTTAGATATTCAAACATGCTCGGGGTCAGTCCCAATATAGCCATACCCCAACTAAAGGTAAACCTCACCTTCCCTCTTTCGTTAGAAAAAAAATTAGGTGCAAAAGATAAAAGGCAATAACTGAAAAGGTGGAAAAAATACTCATTGCCGACTTTATTCGGGAAGTGATGTACCCTGATCGGTTGACAAACATGGTAACAATGAAGAAAACCATAATAATTAGCGAATGTGTGTATATTTCATAAATCTGAATAAGACTTGCTCGAAAGATAGTTCTTCTGTTTCTAAGATTGAAAGATTGGTGAACTTCATGACATGTTTTAAATTCCTTAGCTTTGTCGATTCTAACTCTGGGTATCATTAAATCTCTATGCACTCGGATGACAAGGAGAAGACATCCTTTATAACTAAAGAAGGAACATATTGTTACAAAGTCATGCTCCTCGAGCTAAAGAAAGTTGGAGCCATTTACCCGTGCATGGTGAACAAAGTGTTCAAGCTCTAGCTGAGAGAATTATGGAAGGATATGTGGATGATATGCTAGTAAAGAGCATGACATTTGATCAATATCTTCTAGATTTAGAAGAGGTTTTTCTCTATGTTGAACAAATATTAAATGAAGTTCAATCCTTCCAAGTGTGTGTTTGTTATCAGGGAAGGGAAGTTCTTGAGGTTCCTAGTGAGTAGCAAGGGGATAAAGCCAAACCCTGAATTTTAGCCATATTGAACATGACTCCTCCACAATCATTAAAGGAAATTTAGTGTCTCATTAGGAGGTTAACCACCCTCAACATATTTATTGCTCATCTTAAAAAGCATAACTTGCTATTTCTCAAAACTTTAAGGAACACTTCTAACTTTGAATGGACATTCGAATGTCAAAATGTCTTTAAAGGACTTAAAATATACTTCTCATCTCCCAAGGTTTTATCATATCCAAAAGAGTATAAGAACCTTTCTCTCAACTTGGATGTAGAAGACTTGGCTGTCAATATAGTGCTAGTAAAAAAGGAGAATATAATTCAATGTATGGTCTATTACTTTAGCAATATCTTTCAAGATGCTGAGACAAGATATTTAAAAGTAGAAAAGAAAGCCTTCACTTTGGTTAATGCCTTTAGAAAGTTGAAGTCTTACTTCCTGGCTCACCAGATCATAATCTTGATAGATAAACCTCTCTGACATATTCTTTACAAGCCAATTATATCAGGACTCTTAATAAGATGGGAAATTAAGTTAGGGGAGTTTGGTCTTCAGTATAAACTAAAGTCAACTATAAAAGGAGAAGCCTTAATAGACTTCATCATTGAGTGCTTTTTTTAGGAGCCAATTCTTGATGAATTCAAATCTCCATTTAGCTTTCAAACACCACTCACTAAGCTAGAAGCTTCATTGGAACCCACCTTGTAAACCCATGTATGACAATTATATGTAGATGGATCCTCCAATGATGAGAGGAGTGATGAGGAGATAGTTCTCACAAGTTTTGAGGGACATGATTTTGAATATAGGGTTCGTTTTGAGTTCCTAACTACTAAAAATGTATCAAAATATAAAGCCTTTATAACGGGATTAGGACTTGTGAAGGCTTTAAATGCTGATCCCCTCCACATTCACAACGACTCCAAGTTAGTTGTTGGCCAATGTCAAAGGTTATATGAGGCCAGGAAACCTACCATGATCAAGTATCTCTAAAAATTTTAAGCTCATTTCTCAAAAAATATATAAAGGCAAGGAAATCACCATCTCTTGTGTACCAAAGGAAAATAATAATCAAACAAGCTTTTTTTCTAGACTTGCAAGCTCCAACTCAGTAAAGCTCTTTCTGGATTTGTGGATTAAAACTTTGGAAAAGCCAAATATAGGGTAAGAGAGACTGGTAACCGTCTCAATCGCCATTAATGAGGATTAAAGAACTCCTATAAGGAATTACTTAGTAACTAGGGAGATATGTTCTGATAGAAATGATGTCATTTGGCTAATTGGGCGAGGAGTCGAGTATTGTTTAGTTAATGATGTCCTTCTTATACTAAAAGCCTATTTCGGCTCCCTCCTAAAATGCTTATCTTTTAAAGAAAGCGTATGTGTTCTAAAAAAAATCCATGAGGGGATATGTGGCCTCCATACAAGCCTCAGAGCTCTTGCTGCCCAGGCTACTCGAGTAGGTTGATATTGGCCAACTATATTTTACAACGCTATAGATTTAGCTAAAAGATATGATAAATGTCAAAGATTTGCTGTGGTCTCTTGCCAACCTTTTGTAGAGATGACAATTATAGCCTCTCTTAGCCATTCTCCTAATAAAGGATGGATATCTTAGGTCATTTTTCCAAGGTTATAGGTAACATATAGTTTATTCTAGTGGTAGTTGATTACTTCACCCAATAAGTGAAGGTTGAGGCCTTAGCAGACATAACAACTAACAAAGTGATCTCTTTCATTTGGAATAGCATCATATACTGATTTGGTCTTTTCAAAGTCTTGATAACAAACAATAAAACCTAGTTTGACAACCATAAAATGAAAAACCAATGTCACAAACTTCATATTGATTTTTGATTTTCTTCAGTGTCGCATTATCAAACCAATGGTCAAGCTAAACTCACCAACATAGTCTTATTCTATGGGCTTAAAAAAAGACGAAATAAGCCAAGTCGGAATGGGTAGAGCTATTAAATGAAATTATATAGGCTTACTAAACAAGTCAAAAAACATTTACTAGGAAAACCCCATATCTCCTCACACATGACACTAAGGCCATGATACCCACTGAAATTGGGTGCCCAAGGGTCACCTATTACTCCTCAAAACACAATGAATAAGAATTAAGAACCAACTTGGATCAAGTGGAAAAAGCTCAGTTGAATGCGACAATAACGAATAAAGTTTATCAATCAAACTACTCGATACCACAATGCCAATGTAAAAAACAACAGTTTTAAATTTAGAAAATTAGTTCTCAAGAAGTTAGAAATGATAGGTAAGTCAAAGCAAACACCTACCACTTTCAAGATATGAAAAAGAAACATCTCTCTCATGCTTGACATTCAGATCATCTTAAAATGTATCATAGTAGATAAGAATGTAATCCTTTCACAAACACAATATTTTACATCTCTATTGTACCCTCCTTCCTACTAACTAGTGTGATCAAGGATTTACACATTTCTTTAGTAGGGTTTATAGGCCCCATGTTATCGCTATGGAGACCACAGACCTCTCACTTACTAGTGTGATCTCGGATCAACACAACTCTCTAATAGAGCTCTTGAGCCTTACACTATCATTACGGAGGCCACAAGCCTCCACTTGTCAATACAATCGTGGATCAACACAATTCTCTAGTAAGGCTTTCAGGTATCACGTTATTGCTAGGGAGGCCACAAACATCCTACTCGCAAGTATAATTTAGGATTGTTATAACTTCTTATAGGTTTCATAGAATAAGCATTATTGTTATACTATAAGTATCAACTACAACTAAGAGTTTCCTTTACATTAAAGTTAAGGGAAATAGCCCTTGTACCCACAGTTTCCACAATAAGTAATTAAAATATATAAAAAAAGCTATCTTTGAATTTTTATGTATAACTTAAATCCAATATTGGACTTTAAAACTTTTTTAAGTATGGAGCCCACCAAGAGTTAGTAATTCCATCTTCTTTCAAACTAGAGGGTTTCTTGGTAAAGGGGATTGGCTCTCCCATATTAAAAGGCTTTGGACCTTGGGAATATATGGGGCTTTGGATCTTTATAATATAAACCATAACCAACAATATATGAAAAAAGATTCAACATATTTAGCAAGTAAAAGTCACACAACATAAATATATTCATAAAATCATTGTACTTGGTGCAAACCAAACAATAAAAATAAAAGTACTTGATACAAACATAAAACCCCACAAAACCAAGGATAATTCCTAAAGAGAATACTACCCCCCCACTAAGGCTATGCTTACTATTAACCTTAAGGCTCATGGGCTATGTACTTAACATGGGTAGTGACAATTGCTTGGGCTAGATAAATATCAATAAAGTTGGGAATAAGGTTAGGGTCGAATGCAACTGAGAAATCCATTGATATCCCTTTTGACAAATGATAAAAATTAAGGTTGGACATAGCCTTGAATACAATAGATATATCCCTGGCTAGAGATCCTTTAAATACTATGAAAAACTCATTAGGAGAGTCCCTTAATGCCCTTAGACGAGCACACCTTTGCCTTAGCCCTGGCTTCCACTAGTTTAGCCTTTAAGGTTGTCACTTTAGCCTTTTAAGCCTCATAGGATCGCATCAGAGAGGATGGCACATCTTCTCTCAAATGAACTTTCTCTAAGGAAACGCTTAGCTTGAAAGCCTGGTGATCCCTATCCTTAGCTAATTTCCTCTACGTTTCTTAGATATCATGGATATGAAGGCCATGAGCCTTCCTAATCTCTCTTAACTAAGCTTTCAGCTATGTTTTTATCTTCCTAAGGCTTTGAACCTCTTATGGGTTTCCTTTTAGTTGGGCTAAAGTCATCTTTATTTGATTTCTTTTGATGTTCCAGCTCCTTTAGGAATGGATATTTATCAGGAAACCCTAAATAAAACAAAGATATTAGTCTTAAAAAAAAAGTCTAAGTATGTCTACTAGGCAAAATTCTTATGAAGTATAAGTTACTCGATAAGACAAAGATGATAAACAAAGCTTCAATCAGATAGTTAGTCAACATTCAAAATGAGATCTAGTAGTCTTTCTATAATATCCATGGTTACTAGGCCATCAAATCCTAAGACAATATCATTCTCCCTAATAAAATATCGTAAGGCATTCCTCTCATTATTAGACAAGGGTAGTGTTGGAGGAACTACAAACCTAATTTAAAACCCGCTATAAGAGGAACTTACCTTAGGATTAGACGATCCAGCTAGAGGCATGGAGCTATTAGCAAGAGCCATAATGGTTATGGCTATTGGTAAGGGTGTAGTAGATATAAACATGACCATGAGAGTGGGTGTTACTTCCTCTCTAGTAGTATAAGGCCCCTATTAAGAGGATACTCTCATTTTATTGGCCTTAGCTTTCCTAGCAGCTTTAGTTAAAATACCATAGGAGAGGTTTTCTCTCATTCCCTTAGAGATCATGTATCAACTTCCCTTTGCAATAGTAGGTTTAAACTTAGGTTCATCAGCAAGAGTGTTGCCCATCTATTAATGTCTCTCTTCCATCTCTATAACCCAAGAGCTTGATGTCTCATTAACCTCAATGCTTTCTTCCCCTCCGACCTCTACTATTTCTTCACTAACCTCCTTAAATTCCTCTTCTATAAATAAATTTGCAGTAAAATAGAGTTAAAACATGATAAATATATTGGATTACACAAAGTATAAAGTCATGCATACCTTACCTAATCGCTTGGTAATGCCTTTTTACCATTCGATTCACATTGTAGTGAAAGGAAGACCTTGTCATAGTCACGCACACCTTCTTCTTAAAGTCATTAAGACGTGGTCTTTCATTAGCATTTGGCTAAAGAAATCTCCAGAAATAGGGGCAGCCTCATAACTCCCATACTTGGCCTATGATAACTTCTTTATTGCACCTCATTATTAACCATCTCCCACATCACCCTTTCACATGGGTGGTCTTACCCTCTAATACATTTTTCATAGAGCTTTTAGGTTGACTAGTGAAGGTGAAGAACCAATGGACATCATGGCCACCTTAGGGGCAATTATTTAAGGTGTAATAGTACCTAAACAATCTTACAGTTGGCTCTACCACTATGATTGTAAAATACTCCTTAGAAGCCTTAAATAAGACCCCTCTATTTGGGTGTAGCTGGCTGATGTAGATGTTATAATGAAAGAACATATCACTTACAAATCCTTTAAGAGAAAATGTATATCTTAGTTCAAACATGGTATAAGGTGTTATGATCTTATGTGGGCCATGAAGAGAATCCATGGATTGTTTGCTAATCCTCTTTAACCTATAGGGAATTATAGCCAAATACTTTTCAACCTATTGGCAGTTAACCCTAGCTATCTTTTCAATGGTTAAAGTATTTCCCTTGGTGTCCTCAAAAGCCCTAAGCTTCCTTAATGGATGGCCACTTGCCTCCCTAGTCCTTGACCTGATTCTAATTAATCTTGACTCTTTACTAGAACTCCTAATTTTTGATGGTCCTGACCTAAATGTAAAATCACTACTAGATGCTACTTGTTTTCCTCTTATTGAATCCATTTATAAAAGAAGCTAACTATGAGCAAGTTACCTCAAGGCGAGTCTTTTTAAATACAGCTCTAGGATAAGCTACCATGCTCCATGTGTAAACCCCCATGTAAATACAGGATCAAAGGTAATAGAACCTCGACGCATATTGGAAACTTTATATGAAAAGAAATGAATAAGTGATATAAATAATTATGAATAAGATATGTAATGGAGAGGATGACCTCTAAGAATAAATTTAAAGGTATATACGAATTTAAAAAGATAATTTTGAATTTGAAGTTCAGGATTCATAATAGTGGTGAAACCAGTAACGAGTTTTGATGGATTAAAGAATAAGAAAAATGAGAAAATGACTTTAAAGAATTAGTATAGCAAAAAATAATAAGTTATAAGAAAAAATAGTACAAAATAAAAGTAAAAAAGGATGGTGCAAGCACTGGTTAAAAATTTGTTACATTATCGTGAAACGGTAATCAGTTTGTAAATAAAATAAATTATAAAAAAGAAAAATAAATATATTTAGGATAAGAAAATGGTTCAAAGGATTCGGAAAAATAATTGATATGCCCTATGCAAAGAGTGAATAAGAACAATTGGATTTTTGATGAAAAATTCCAAACTGACTTGTTTTACTCTAAAATGCAGAATTCGACAATCGAATCAGATTGATATTTTATAAAAAGTCTCTTGACATAATATTCTACATCAAGTTAAATTTTTCGGTTAATTAGAGTTTAATAAAGATTAGGCAACAACTAGTTAATTTACGCGAAAAAAATACAAGGGACATTAAATAAAGGGCAAAACTATAAATAAGTATAAATCAACCTAAAAGAGGTTGTTTACAGCAGTCATAGATGTTTTTAGAGAGAGGAAGCTTCTCGCCTTCATTTTTATCAAAATTTCCTTACGAAATTCACAAAAAATGAAGAGATTAAGTGAGATATAGAAGAAAATAGGGAAAATAAGGAATGTTAAGTTAGGGTTTGTGAGAAATAGAAAGAGAAAGTGACGGTAAGAGAGGGTTAACAAACTTGAAAAAAAAGGTTAGAAATCTTGGAATTTCTTTTTAAATTGATATGGGTATGTGATGAAAACCCTTCCTTTTAAGTTTTATGAAGCTTTTATAGGATTTTTTGAATTATTAGTTTATAGATAATTGTTTAAAACCTAGGGTCTAATGATTTAATGCTTTATTATTGTTAAAATTGTGTTGAAATGGGATGTGTGATGCGTTAAATGATTGGGTAAAGTAGAATTTGTTGAGAGAACTTGAAGAAAAAAAAATTATGAATTTCCTTAATGGGGTTTGATTAATTGGGTTCATTGATGGGGAAAGATTTTATTTAATTCATGTATTAGAGTTGCTAAATTGATGTTTGAGCATGTGTATTTGAATGAAATCATAAAAAAAAAGGAACTCTAGGTTGATGATGGGTTAGGTTCAGCCAAGCTTGAATTGTAAGGGGGTTTTGGCTAAATAAGAAATATGGAGTATTGAATTGTTATATGATGATTTTGCATGTTATTAAAGTGTATATTAGTGTATTAGTAGTATATTAGAAAGAAATTGGAAGGAAATCCTAGGGTGGGGAAACTGATAAAATTCAGTGATATAAGGTTAAAGGTAAGAAAATGGGTTCTCGTATGATTCGTTGTTTCAAATTGTGTCAAAACTTGAATTCAAACCCATTAAAACAATTTTAGAATGATGAAATTGGAATAAGCATCTTGAAAACATAAATGTTAATTTTTGACTAATAACATCTGATAAAAAGAAAAAAGAATAACAAGAATCGTCATACTAAGCAAAAGTATGTTAATAACCAAAGTTATATAGTGATATAACTTGGGAAAAAAAGTGTTGGGTTAATGAACTCATATATCTAAGAAAAATGAGGTATGTTAAGTATAGAAACTAGTTAGATTGGGATAAATTGATGCTAGCTTATGTGTTTGAATGCTTTGTTATGCATTATTATAAAAATAAAGGAACGTACCTTAAGTAAATGGTAGACTCGAACCTTTAAAGATTATTATGACATTTGAAAAGTAAAGGTGAACATTAAATTTTATGAGTTGCTTTGTTATTGGTTTATAAACATAAGTTAAATAGGATTCAAAATAAAATCCCTAGGTTATATTGATGTGGTTATGATGGATTGCAATCTTATTGATATAAGGAAGGTTACTAGAGTTGAACAATAAACTGGAGCATTGGAACATACTAAGGCTTCAAGTAGGTGTCCAACACCTTGACTCTAAAAAACTTTAAATGTCGTTTGAGTAGTTGTTATTTTTTATAATATTGTTTTTTAATAATGAAACAATCATGTTGTGAAAAGAATAAGTTAATGAATATTAGAAAATGAAAAGTATGTATTGGTTGTGATACGAGATATTGGATGGCAATAATACTTGTATGGGTATTTAATGGATTTAATTAACTAAGAATAAGTTAATTAAATACTTGTATGGGTATTTAATGGGTATTTAAGAGATATATGAATTGTGTAAGTGTAAATACAATGAGGTATTGGGTAAAGAATGGGATGAGTATGATGGGTTTCGGGTTAGGGTAACCTGGTGAAATGTGTAAGGTGTTATGATAAATAGGATTTTGGTTGAAGTAGAATAATGTGTTGGGTATATTACCAAAAACATATGGAGTACTTGGTAAGAGAGGTTTAAGAGTAAAGTTTGATTAGTGTGCCACTATGTGGAGACTAATAGCATTAGTAGTTACTAATGACCAACATTGTTTGATTAGTCTGTCATTATGTGAAGACTAATGGCATAAATGGTTACTAATGACTAACATTATTTAATTAGTCTAACACTATATGGAGACTAATGACATCAATGGTTACAAATGACCGACATTGTTTAATTTATCTGCCACTATGTGGAGACTAATAACATCAGTGGTTATTGATGACCAGTATTGTTTGATCTAATTAATCATGTGAATAAAGGTTAGAGTATCAAGACACATATTATATGAATGAATGGTAGATAGTAAAAATATAAATGGGCTAATGAATGATTAGTTAACCTAAAGATAATATGATGAAAGTCATTATAGGTAACATGCATGGAAGGAAAAACTATATGGTGATGACAACACATGATGTGGAAGTTAAGCATATTTAGGGGAAATAATACATGGAAAATTGAAGGTTGTTATGATAGCTTAGGTATATTAAGTTAAGAAATTGATGTGAAGGCCAAAAATGAAAGGTATTGGATTGTTAAGAGATTTTTTATGCATGAAAGTGAAGGCTTGTATGTTAAGTTATGTGTTTAAGCAAAGTCATACATGTTGCATATAAATAGATGAGCATGATTGAAGCATGTTTGTGAAGGCTTGTATATTAGGTTATGTGTTTAAGCAAAGTCACATGTTGCTTATAAATAGATGAGCATGATTGGAGTATGTGCAAGATTTAGACTTCGCAAAATGTGCATTAATGATGTGAATCATTTTTACTTTAGTTGACAATGCGAAATTAAGTAAGAATTTGAATAAAATTCTGATAATGAATTATTGAGAATGCTGAAGAAGTTGCAAAAATGGAGGGGGGCAACAGGTGGGAGTAATTAGGCATTTATAAGTTTCAAGAAGGTGCTTTGCACTTTATATTGTTATAAGAATTTCATGAATTTTATAATTGTAAATTCTTTAAATACAAAATTGTATTTTGAATATTAATAATATAGAGGGTAAGAAAAGATGAGTTAGATGGATTTATAGGTATTTATGGAAGATAGCTAGACTAATTGATGTTTGTAAAAAATAGAAGAATTTATAGACAATTAAATAAGAGATAGGGATGATGTGGATCAGCCCACAAACACCAGCAAGGACACATCACATGTTTCAAATGGGCCAATGACTTAGTAGGCATTGAAAGAGATATTGAATGTATTGATTTTGAATGTTTTGACCAAGTCAGATTTGAAGGGTCCATTGGAGCATCAAAAGAAGGTCTTAATACATTTTATCTATATGCAAGAGGGCCCTAATCCAACCTTATTTGGGCCATGAGGTGAGGATAAAACACAGTAAAAGAAACAAAAGAATCCAAATTGACTTAGAAAACAAAGTGACGACAAGGCTTCCTAATTATGCAAGGAGATTATTTCAGCAACTTTAATTGTGTTTCCTAGTATTAGAAGGATCCTACGATGTGACAAAAGAAGAAAATTAATACCAACAATTACTTTCCTTTCAAAGGAAGAAAAAAAACATAAGTATAATATTAGAATCTTACTACAACTTGAAACAACATGGATGACTACCTTTCCTTTAGTTTTTAGGATTAATGGGCTGCATGGAAAGCTATAAATAAGTCTTGAATCAGTTTTGTAATTTTTTTTCCTTCTCTTCTTCTCATGACAGAACAAGGATTTAATATTATGGGCTTTATTTTATTCTATTAACTATTGCCTAAGGCTTTTTTGAGCTTAATTAATAATTTGTTTTCAGCTAAAATCCAATGCTTGTTTGGATCAGGTTATGAGCTTTTCAATTTAGGATTTTTGAGTCAATTTGGTAAGTGAGTCAAATCAGTACACTAGGGTATATCCATTAGGGTTATATTTTCACAAGTATTTAAACCCTTGTAAAGTCTAAAGATAGACTTTTTTTATCAATAAGAATTCAAAACATTTTTTTTTAACTTGTGTGAGAGTGATTCTTGCATTTTTCAATTCTTAAATGAACTGAATCAGACTTATCGAAGATTAACTGGCTTTGTGGCATCATTCGACTTCATTCCAATAATGTTGGTACCTTGAGATAGGTTTTTATTATGCCACACTCCTATCAAACCTATTTCGACTTTTCGGGATCAGATTTCAATCTTGATTATAGGTTGAGTGACCACGTGATCATAAGGTTTGTATTAGTTGGTATCAGAGCTAGACTCCGAAATAAGATCATATCCTTCTATTATTTTCGTGTTCTTGGTGTTCTTTTAAGTTTTTCAGTGTTTGCATCGTTCATCATCATCTTCTTCTTTGTGTATGCAACATTTAAGAAAAAGAGAGTAATATTTCATCTTGTTATTATCTCTAATCATATCAGTAGCATAAAAAAAGTTAAACAAAGGAAAAGATTAGACGAAATTTGAAGGTTGATTCAATTCTGCCGTAGAAACACAATTCTTAGTGAACAATTGATGATATGTATGCTAAATAATTCGATCTTGAATGTATATACTTAATCAGTAAGAACACTTCTAATATGTATTATTATGTATAGTATATTTATATGATATTTATATGATATTGTTATGGTCTTAAAAGTTGATAACTTGAGATGTCTTAGATATATAAAGAATTTTGCTGAAACTTCTATATGGATTTTGGTAGAGGACCATATGATTTTAAGAACTACTATTATTTTAAAAACCTGACTCAGGGATTAACCGGGGCAAGACTTAGGTTACGGTTCAGGAGGGTCAACATAAATTGACCTGAGTTAACGTATGAATAAAAGTTATTATTATAGTTTTAAAATCCGACTTGAGAATCGACCTAAGGTAAGGTTCAGGAGGGTCAACCTGGCTGACCCAAAAGTTTTTTTTTTAAATAATCAAAATAACCTTATTTTAACTATTTTTTTTTAAAATCAATGGATTTTTGACCTATGTTTTATTTAAAGTTCACTTGGGTTTTTAATCGGGTCAGGTTGAGTAAACCCTTTCTTTAATTTTTCTTAAACCCGGACCAGTCCAGATCCTAGGTCAACCCATCAAGTCAGTCCTGATTTTATAACTAGGTTTATTATAATATTATTAATTTCAACAATTAATATAAACTAAAGTAAAAAAATATATAATAATTTTTTTAAAATATGTAAGTTTGACAACAATACATATAAATAGTAAATTTTTTTTATATTTTATCATGTCTTGTCCACTATAATCAAATAGAATACAAAGATAGTTATTTTATCTTGTACATCACTACAAAACATAATTTTATCCCTGTGTCCTTTTCTGTCTTGTCTCCCATGTCTCTATCTTTTTTTTCTCGAGACAACAACCAAATACTACCTTAATATTCGGTTGATGGTAAATCACTTTTTGTATTTTTATTATATAATAAAATAAAAAAATTAAATTGATCAAGTGGAGTCCATAACCCTAATTTTAGGTTTGGTACGTTGACTAAATATTAATCAAAGAGTCATATTGAGATTTTTTTTGCCATTTTTTTATATTTTTTTGGTCAATTTTATTATTTAGCGTGAAGTTTTTATTAAATTTTATTTTTTAATATTTAATTGATAATAAATTAATTTTGGTATTTTTTATTATATAATAAAATAAAAAATTAATTAAATTCAATAGAATTTATAACTCGAGTTGCAACGTTAGCAAATTTAATAAATATCAATAAAAAAATTGGATATAAATTTTTCAAGTTTAAATGTTGTATTGAATTTAATTCCAATATCAATTTTTTTTTTAACAATCTAAATATATTCTTTTATATTTTAAAGAAAATTTATCCTAACTCGACTAAAAACGTAGGCGGATAAACTAGTTTATTCCCAAAGTCCATGTATAAACAAAATTCTTTGAAGGAATTTACTAAAATTCCGAATTCGAGCCATCAAATCAAAAGTCATTAAATCCAACGGTGAAAATTAAAAAGACCTGTCACTCCACCGAATCATAATATACACTGGCTGGCAGTCATAAACCCTAATCAAACCCCTACTCACACCTGACACGCCTATAAATAACACTCTTCATTCCCCGCAATCTTCACCACTCTCAAAACCCTACAAAATATCTGGAAAACTAAGGTTTTGTAGAGCCGTTCTTCAGATTTTTATCTCCAAAATTATTCAAGCAAAATGGGCAAGTCTAGCAAGAAATCAGCTACCAAAGTATGATTCTTTCGTTATTTCTTCTTCTATTCTTTGATTTTTTTTTTAAAGAGTCTTTTGATGTTTGTTTTGTCTAATAGGGCCCTGTGCTGTTTTTGTAGGTTGAAGCAGCTCCTGCTGTAATTCCTGCTAAGGCTGGGAAGCAAGGTAAAAAGTTTGTACTTAAGGTTTTACTGTTGTGGTTTTGTGTGGTTATCTTCCACTGGTTTAGTGTGGTATGCGTTGTTTAGGGTTTGATTGTGGAACGTGGGTTTATATATTGGGATTTTGAAGTGATTTTTGTGTGTTTCTCTTAATAGAAAGGAGATTTTCTTTTATACAATGATTTGGTCTCTTTTCTGCTCTCGATTTTCTGAATTTGAGAACTTTGTTAATAAAAAAGAAGCTCGTGATTTGTGTAAGTTTTATCGGTCGTTTACCAACGAGTTTATGCATACAGGGGTTAAATTTGAGAAAATAAATTTTTTGCTTTATCTCATCTGCATGCTGTTGTGTTACATTTGAAATTTGTTCTGTTTAACGTGTAATTTTGCTTTGAAACTGTGGTGTTTGCAGGTAAGAACAAGAGGGAAGCAGAAGAAGCCTTAGAGAAGATTGTGAGTGCCAAAAAGCAGAAGAAAAATGACGGAGTAGCTCAGGCTGTCCAGAAGGCAAAGGTTGAAACTAAGACCCTGAAAAAGAAGAAACATGAGTCCAGTGATTCTGATGACTCCTCATCAGAGGAAGAAGAGGTATATACAGATTTAACTTAAAATTCTCATGCAGTTTTTCATGGGCTAAATACTTGTAATGTGTGAATTTTGAAACAAATTTTTGATGAAAATAGGGTGTTTGATTTTTTCTTTTTGAATAAAATTTGCGTTATATATGTATTTTGGGTTCCCAATTTTGTAATTATGTATGTTTTAGAACAAGTTTTACTTTATGTATGGATTTGGTTCACAATTTTGTAAATTATTAGGTTAAGGTTCTGCCAAAGAAGGCAGTGAAACCAACTAAACCACCTGCCAAAGAATCCAGTGACTCTGAATCAGACTCCGGATCTGAGCTGGAATCTGATGAGGTAAGCATTGGAGCAAAGTTTAGTTGACGCAGCTTTTTTTCCCCTCTTTTTGTTAATTAAATTTAATTTTTATTTCAGGAGCCACCTGTGAAAGCTACTCCTGCCAAGAAGGAGCCAATTGCTGTAAAAAATGGTTCCCATGGTGCTGCTGCTAAGAAGGGAAAGGATGACAGCAGCAGTTCTGAGTCTTCAGAGGATGAATCTTCCGATGATGAGGTAAATTTCAATATGTTTTGCAAAATCCTAGAGAAATTACTACAATATATCCTGGACAAAAATCCTAAAATGACTTCACTGTAGCATATATTGATAGCATTTGTTGCAAAAAATGGTTAATCAAATGATAGTTTTGACTCAGATGCTGATTTATAGGATCTGATTGAATACAAATATTTGGTAGTAATTTGCTGTAAAATTTATGTTGTGCTTGGAGAAAACTATAGTAGCTTCAGCCAAGGCCATTGACATACTACTAGGATATTTTTGGTGAGTGAAATATATTATCTGATTGCCTTAGCATTGGTGTTTGTTTTCAAGCTTTCTAGTTTACTAGCCTTCCTCATCCTTCCTACCTGAACTTTGTAATTTCATCTGTAGTGAGTTACTGTTTGTTGACCATTGATTAAATAATCATGTAGGAAATTCCCGCAAAGGCTTCTGCTCCTAAGAATGTTCCTGCACAACCAGCTACCATTAAAAAGGTTGAATTAAGTGATGACTCTGAAAGCGATTCTGATGATAGTGAATCCACTGATGATGATAAGGTGCCCTTCTAACTTGTTTCTAATCTCTATGTGAATGTGTTGGATATTTAATTCTAACAGATTTGAGTAATTCTGCAGCAGAGGTAACAGCCAGCAAACCTAATGAATTGTGTTACTATTTGTTTATGTAGGGTGCATCTACAAAGGCTGCTATTCCTAAGAAGGTTCCTGCACCAGCTGCCCAGAAGAAAGCTGATTCAAGTGATGATGACTCTGATTCCGATGAATCCTCTTCTGAAGATGAGGTATTACCATATATGCTTATAGAATCTTAAATATGGATTTGGCTGATTCTTAACCACAAGTTATATTATCATTGCCGTAGGTCAATTAAATTAATAAAACAATGTGGCTTTTATTTTCTTGTCTTTATCCATGTCATTCCAGCCAGTTTTTCATGTAGGAAAGATAAATTCTCTCAGAATCATATTGAATGTTATTTTGTTGTACCATGATTGCTGTGGATCTGTTTTATCATGCAGTAAATCTTTCCCTTTTTTCTCCTTGCAGACTCCTGCAGCAAAGGCAGCTGTTGCTTCCAAAAAGCCGTCCTCTGTAACTGAAACAAAGGAATTGAAACAGGTAATTTTGCATAAACATGTGCATGCTTAGATATTTACAAACACTTGCCTATGCTGAATTAGTTGCATATGTTCAAATCTGAAGGTGTTTTGCTTGGGGAAACACAATCAGCTTTTAGGCATGTTTGGTAATGCGTTTGCAGGTACTTTTCCTTAGTTCTTTTGGGCTGGAAATGCATCAAGTTGATGCTCTTTTGGGTGCTTTTCAGTGGTATTGATAATGGAATTTCAAAATAATTGAAAAGCTCCAAAAGAACCATTAATTCCAAAATCACTTTTGAAAAGCTCCTGGATCATTACCATACATGATGTATATTATGGTGATGCTTGTTGTTTTATTCTCTCAGGATCTGTTGTTTTTCTGTAGTTTTTTATTCATTGCTTTCAATTCGACAACCATAATTTTGTGTGGCACAGGCAAAAGCAACTGCTCAAAAGGAAAGTAGCAGTGAAGAGGAGAGTTCCAGTGATGGCTCAGAGAGCGAGGAAGATAGTGAAGATGAAAAGCCAGCAAAGACTCCAAAGAAAAATGTAAAGTTGCTTCTATTAGTTAATTAATGCTTTATTACACACTTGTGAGTGTAAGCTAACTTGTTTTTTTTTTCCTGGATCAGGACACTGATGTAGAGATGGTTGATGCTGATATAAAGTCTGATGTCAAAACTGTAATTCAACATTTTGCCTTTACTTTTCTTTTTTGCACCAAGTTTGTAGTGCATCTTTTGAATAAATTTCTTTATATGCAGCCCAAGACGCCTGTTACACCAGTTGCTCATGAGAATACTGGGTCAAAGACACTTTTTGTTGGAAACCTATCATTTCAAGTTGAACGTGCTGATGTGTATGTTCATCTTTGAGCCTCCTGCAAATCTAGAACGATTTTTGCATAATTCTCACCTGTGTAAGTTTTTACTGCAGGGAAAATTTCTTTAAAGGGGCTGGGGAAGTTGCTGATGTTCGCTTCGCCTTAGATGCAGATGAGAGGTTTAGGGGCTTTGGCCATGTTGAGTTTACCACAGCTGAAGCAGCACAGAAGGTTAGGTTTTATAATTTCTTTTCATTTTCAAATTCAGTTGCCCCTGGCACTGAGCTGTTTTTCAAATGGTATAATCTTTATTTTTTGATTGTAGTATAATGTTCGTTGTTGCTGGGTCAGTATCATGTACATGCTTTATTTTTGGGAATCTAACTCTTTTTTTCTGCGTTAGTAACTGCATTGGGAAATTTAAAATTTTTTCTAATCATTGATAACTGTACTCATGTCCTCATTTTTTTTCTCTGTTTTCCCTTAACAGGCTCTAAAATTGCATGGTAATACTCTACTTGGCCGGGATGTCAGACTTGATTTGGCTCGCGAGAAGGGCTCAAATACACCATACAGCAAAGATAGCAGCTCATTCCCGAAGGGAGGGAGTGGTCAATCCCAAACCATTTTTGTCAGGGGGTTTGACAAGTCTGCCGGGGAGGATGAGGTAATGATTTCCCACTGTGGTAGCTTTAAAGGTCAATTTTGTGGTCCTGAGATTTCTAGGGGATTTCTCATGGTGTGTTCAATCCAAATCTTTACAGATTAGGAGCTCTCTCCAGGAGCATTTTGGTTCTTGTGGGGAGATTAAAAGGGTATCTATTCCAACTGATTATGATACCGGTGCCATTAAAGGGTACATTCCCCTTCTATCCCTTTTAGTAGATTCATTTTTCCTAATATGCAAGATTACAGTAGATTGAATGCTGCTATGTGATTATTCTTCTGAATGATTCTTTCAGAATTATTTTGTGTATATTTTGTAATTGGTTCACGTTGAATGAATTTAATGTGGATCTCTTTGGTGAGAATCATTGTTTTGTCCATTCATATAATCTCAGTAGTTTTGCTGGTAACAATTAAGCTATTCTCTTTCTTAATGTATATGGGGTCTGTTTTTTCCTTTGAAACTTGGGGATATCTGATTTGTCCATGGAAACTTGTGCCAAGGCTGCAACTTTGCCAGCCAGTGGTCTGGGAGGAATGAAATCATTTTTTTCTTTCAAAAGAAGTGTTTTGAGAAATTCTCTACTTTTGTTGTGTTGCTAGGTAAATATTCTGGTTATGATGGATGATTGAGGGTGCTTCATGTTTTTAAGTACTATCTGAAGGTTTTTGTTATGTTCTAATAGATGGCTAGGTTTCTGTCACGTCTTATTTTAATTTTTTAATTTTATCGAGTGGCTTGTGATATAGTGAGTCATGCCAAGTTCTAAATTGTAAACCAATTTCAGGATGGCTTACTTGGAATTTAATGATGCTGATGCTTTGAGCAAAGCTTTTGAGCTTAATGGAAGTCAACTTGGAGAATACTACTTAACTGTGGATGAAGCAAAACCAAGGAGTGATAACCGTGACGGTCGGGACAGTGGCCGAGGTCGTGGCAGAGGCAGTGGTGGTAGGGGTCGTGGGGGCCGTTTTGATAGTGGACGGGGGGGCCGTTTTGATAGCGGACGTGGGGGCAGAGGTGGTCGAGGACGTGGGACACCTTTTAAACCCAGTGTGACCACAGCTGCTTCAGGTAATTGTTCATAAATCCTTTTTGACCTGAATGAACTGAATTTCTGTTTCTAGGGATAGACTAGCAAATTCACTGTGGTAACAGTGAGGATTGTGTTTGGTAACACTGTTGTCCTTAGCCGTGAATAATGTTTTCTTAATGAATTGCAGCTTCGGATGTTGGCCTGACAATTATTTTAGGCAACTTCGGTAGATTTAGTGCCTATGATAGATGCTGTGTTTCTAAAATGTTTTTTGTCACCACATCAAAACATTCAAAAACACAAGAAAAGATTAATTCTGAGAAAAATAATGAAATGGTCGATCAACCGTAACTCTAAACAAGCCTTGGATTTGAAGTTATGCTCTGCTAAACCCCCACTTGTTTTTTTCCTATGCAGGAAAAAAGAAGACATTTAATGATGACTACTGAGCGAAGCAGATGAAGATTTCGAAGGATCTCTGCACCTGTTCTCTCCTTCAAAAGATTATTATTTTTGGTAGTGCTATTGTAGAAGAGATTTTTTGCTTTTTGTTTTCAAGCGTTATTTAGGGGATGTTTATTTTCTTGCGAAGCTCTCGAAGGGCCAGCCATTATGACTTAAAGCAATTATGCTGTGCTTAAATTTATCATATTTTAAAGTTTTCACATAGGTTTCTGGATCTGTTCTGGTTCCCGATTTCTTTTAAAATTATTTAGTATTGACTGCTATAATTCTTAACCGCGGTGCTATAATTCCTAGACATAGGACAGTCGTAGAAATTCTTCCTAAAAGGAGGGTCCAGAGGAAAGAGCAAAAGCTCGAGAGAGGAAAGAATGAATGCGATGGGAGTTTGAGGAACTTGTGATGTTGGTTAATGTTGGGTTTTGAAAAATAAAATAAATTTTTATTGATTTAAAATAATTAAAGATATAATAATTAAATTTGAAACTAAAACAAGAATAAGGATGAAATTGAAAATGTTTTTTTTTTATTTTTATTTTTTTACACCAAAGCTAGGTTTTATTTTGAAAATATTTATTTTTCAATTTCATCATTTAACAATAAATTAGTTGAGAGTTGAATTTTATAATTTATTTATTACTTACTTTTTATGAGGTAATCTTGTTTTAATAACTCAGGTCCCGGATCTTGGGTTTAGTTAGTTGAGAATTGATTTCATGATTTTTTTCTTTCTTTTCTACTAAGTTATTTTGGTCTCATGACATGGCTCGCATGTTTGTTGGGTTAATTCAGCTAGACTTGGATTTTTTCCCTTTTCTTTTTAAAAAATTATTTTCTAATTTTATCATTCAACAATGAATTTAATTGGAAACTAAGCTTTTTTGTTTTTTTTTTTAATTTTCAGTTTGTTTTCTATGGAGTAATCTTGTTTTCATGGCTTAGGTCATGAGTTTAGTTGGTTAGGAATCACGCTTTGTGATTTTTATATATTTGCTTTTTATTAAATTATCATCGTCTCATGATTCGAGCTGGGACTTTGTTGAATTAAAGCCAAGTTAACTCATATTTTTTTATATCGTATTTCAATAATGAGTTAGTTGAAAATTTGGCATTGTAAAATTTTTTTTCAATTTGCTTTCTATGAGGTAATTAGTTTTCATGACTTAAGTTGCAAGTTTAACGAGTTGACTTGAGTTGCTTTTATAAAAAAAAAAGTTAAATATCTTCTTATTTTTTTTTCATCTTTTAATATTTAGTTTATTAGAAATTGAATTTTCTAATTTGTTTTAGTATGTTTTTTTTAATAGGGTTATCATAAATTTTATAAATTAATCAAAATTAATTTGAGTTGATTCGATATTTTATATTTCCATATTTTTTAAAAAAAGATGTGATATTTGATTTCTTTCTATCTCTATATTTAAAAAGGATGTCATTATGACATATATCAAATTCACGGTTAATTTTTTTCATGCTAAAAAATACATTAGCAACGATTTTACATTTTTTTTTTGTTTAAAGAGGGCGGGCCCCAAAAGGCTAGTGAATGGATATTTTGTGTAGGCCTCTGAACTCGAAGCTTCATTTGCTTAGAATTAACCAAGTGTGTTAGATAAAAAGCTTGGTATATTTGAATTCTGATTCGTCAAGATACAACAGTTATTAACACTTGTAAGATTACCGGGTGAAAATTGTGTCAAAAAGTAAAAGAAAGATGGGTTCTCCCTGTATTTTGAAATTATAAGCTTTTCGTCTGGCTTCAATATATTTGGCAATTCTTTCCTTCAAGTGTTCAGTTGTAGCTTTGAACTGTAACCTTAGCCTGAGGGCCGCCTTGAACATAAACAAAGCTGCATTCTGAGCCAGGTTGTAAGACCTTCTGCCATTGAGGAAGCTCATAGGTGTTCCTCTGTTTTGTTGGATTGAGACCCCATATAGATCCTGAAAGGTCTTCTATCACCAATTTAAGGTCTTTTAGTGGCTTCTGAGACTTGTTTTTGATTATCACCTTGTGCCTGTAATATGTTGTTGGTCCAACTGTCCACGTCTTGGTTATTGAGTGAAGGAATTCCACTGGGGCTTCTGCAGTGTAAGGATCCAAGGAAATCAAACAAAGTTGCAAAATAGTGAGGGCATTGTCCCTAAGGAATCATGGAGAAGTATATAGTTTCTTTCAAGAATTGAATTTTATTCTTACCATGACTTCTATAGGGTTCTTGTGTTTCTTGAGTTTCTTGATAGGAATGTGGTGTTGTTGGACGAGGAACTGGTGCTTTCTTAGGATAGTTGCCTGAAAATATTAGCCGAAGAGAGACATGGGAATTAGTGATTACATCTTGGTAGCTCAGAACGTTCCTGAAATGAAGTAACCCTAGCTACCAGGGAAGGAGTGACGGAACATTCTGTGTGAATTTCCTACCTGCGGCTCCCGATACACTTTGCAGCTTAGAGAAGAGGCCAACAAGAGGAGCACAGCCAGACAATGTAGGCTCGGTTTGTTCGTAGTTGGAACGGTCATCAGAGAAGTTATCATTCTGATCAGGGCCTCCCACAAGAGCTCCATGTATGACATTAGGATTTCCCTCGGGACGACGATACCATTTCTCAAATCCTTGAACACATTCAACCGTTGATTGAAGAGAAAATATAGAGGCAATGGAAGAACCTCTATGGTGAACATGGATGGGATATTGCTGTCCATATCCAACTAAGTAGCTCATAGACTTGGGGTTTTTACCAAGAAAATAGTCAGCCTGAAAAATCAATATGAACGAGAAATCAGCACAGGGCATTTACCGGAAGATGTAAATATTGATGCACAGGAAAAATGGAATTTTGTCTGCCAGCAAAGATCATCAAAACGTGAATACTATGATCGGCCAAACTTGAAGTAGAGTCCCTTGAGTACCTGTGACCTAGCAAAATCGAGGAGCGCCTGAGGTGGGATCTGCCCTTCTGGACAGGTAAGCTTAGCATTTGCAGCAGAAAGAGAATCAGAGTAGACGGCAAGAAGAAATGCAGCTGAGGAGGCATATTGCAAATTGTTCCATTCCCTGACATACATTAAGCCCCCTGATACAGAAACAAAACCACAACCGAGCGTACTTTATAAGGCCTTATATTAAGGAGGATCACGAATCGATAAAAGCAATTATATGATCGAAAAGGGATCATAGAGATATTATATTATCTACTTAAGACTAACCAGGAGTTTTGTGGATGTTGTAGCCATCATTCTTTTGCAGACAAGCACAGGCAAAGTAATTGGCTTTGGCCTGATATTGCTTCAAGGTGGAAGTGTATGCGCCACCACGGCCTTCCAGAAGTATCTGCAGTCAGTTTTCCAAACTTCCATTACTAGTTCCCAATTTGAATACGTAGAATCACAACGTTTTCATAGAAAAACACAGTTCGATTAGCTAGAGGCTCTGATTCTCATGATGATGAGGTTCTTGAATGAAATTACCTGGGAAAGAAGGATTTGCACACCAGCATATTTGTTGTCCCACGAGAATTCTTTGACTGCCCATCCAGTTCCGCCCATGTATACAGCATTGTCTACGACGTATTTTAGGAAGTACTCATCATCAGTTGCCCGATACAGCCACGCAGCAGCCCACAATAACTCATCCTAAGATGAGAGAAAAGGTTATTTAAGAACATATACCGCAAATGATATAATTAAAACTTAAGAACAGATTGGCTGAAGAGCAAATATAATGCATACCGAGTAACCTGACGAAGTGTAGAATTGCTTAGCATTCTGAATAGAATCATCATATAGACCTCTATATTTATCAGCAAATGTGAAAAGCTGCAATAGATTACAAATTATCGGTTAATAATGTCCAGAACTTTCTAAAATGTTGCCTACTATCATGTAGCAATAGTTATTTTCACCTGTTTTGCATGAAGTAAGAGCAAATTAGAGTAGGAAGAATTGTAAGGCTTGAAAGCTATAGCTGATGCAGCTAAGGCAGCAGCAGTTTCTCCAGCAAGGTCTGAACCTGGATGATTCTGATCGAGCTTGTAAGCAGTCCTAGGAGTAGTCATGTCTTCAGCTCTCTCCCAACAATAGTGATCAGAGTCACCATCCCCAACCTGGATTTTGCAGAGTAAATCAGCCTATCAAAAATTTCTTTTGCAGCATATCCTAGTGCAATTATGTTGGTGAGATTATTAAGGAAGTTAGCTGGAAGGAAATACGGTTGCTGAGACCAAACTTATCAACTTTTAGACCACCTAAACGATCACTAATTTCCAGTTATGGATGCATATAAAACAGGTGACCTACTATGTGTATTTTTATCTCAATTTATTTTTACCTGAGCCCAGAGAACATTAGGCTGTGTGTGCGCCTTCATGAAGTAGTCAGTACCCCATCTAAGAGACCACAAAGCATTTCCCATCTGGTCTAACTCTGTGATTTCCTTCCTGAAATCAATAGCTCCCCAAGCTAGCATTGTCACAGTATATGCCATTGGCAGTCCAAACTTAACATGATCTCCTGCATCATAGTACCCTCCCACCAAGTTTACCTGCACATACCTTGTAATTGTTATCCTTTTCAATAACTAATTATACCGACAATGGAGATTTTCCGGCAAGTAAATTCAGCTTTACTTTACAAAATGAAGTGGAAAAAAAAGAAGATACTTACCCCCTGAAGGTACCCATCCTTGAGGCCGGAGTCACCCCTCCACTTGACTCTTTGATTGGCTGGTAGCTTACCTGACCTTTGTGCCTCAAAAAACATTAAGGTCTTATCAAGGGCATCACCATAGTTGAATCCTTCTGCAATGAGTGCCTCCAGGACAAGTACGCCTAATAAGAGACATAATCCACCAAAATTCAAGCTCTTCATGACTATGGGTTTGGCTTGCTAGAAATGTGGACAACAATATTGCCTTGCCTCTTGCCTCTTGCCTAATGCCTGTGTGGCTGTGTCAACGTGAATGGCGTATTTATGAAGAGGGAGCAGGGAGGGAAGTTGAACAGTTTGAAGAATAAGAAAATGGTTTGATTTTCTGCTCTAATGATTGGTTTACTAGCTAATACGAGCATGGTGTGGTGTGGTAGCCTTCACGTTCTAAAATGTCAAGGGTGTTGAAGACACAAGGAGAGCCTCCCACGTTGTGAAGCGCATAAAATAGATGGCGGTGTTCATGTATGTTATGGAATAATGGAATGCGGAGAGGCATGGCACCTGTAATTTACACATCTTAATCTTCCATCATTTTTTTCTTCATTTATAATTGGTTGCCAACCTCAGACCTTTTTCTTTTCTTTCCTGTTGTATATTTTGCATGTCAACATCAATTAAAAGAGCTGATTGTCATTCCAAAAATAGTAGTGACATTTACACGGTTTACCAGAACATTGTAATGCTCTTTTTTTTTTTTTTACATATTCTATTTATCATTTTCCATATTAATTACATGCTTAAATGATCAAAATATCATTAAAAGTAAAAAATTTAAACCTAACATGAAGGGTATTTTTGTATTTTTAAAATGGTATTTTTGTTATTATATTTTAAGTTGAGGGGCACTTTGATATTTAATCAAATATAAAAAATAATAAACAATTAAAATACACAATGAAACTACAAAAATACCTTTTAAAAAAAAATTAAGCTAGATATCAAGTGCTGTTTTTTATTTTTTACAATGAGTTTTTTGGTAATTACAAAGTCAGAAAATGAGTAATTTTATATTTGAATAAATAAAAAAAAACAAAAAGATGGACGTGTGGGAGGCGTCCTCACCTTTCAGACAACGAATGGGACACTTTTTACATCCAAAAATACCTTTCCGCCTTGTTGTTGTGAGCGTCACTATGTTTTTTTCATGTTAATGTGGTGCATGTCATTGGTGATGATTTGTTTTGTTGCCAATTAACCTCTTTTTTTTCTCTCTCTTTTTTCACTCTCCTTCCCTGAATAGTACAACTTGACCCTTTTTGTTGTTAGTATTTCAATTTTAGTCCTTTTTTATTTCTAATTTTTTTTTATCTTGGTCCTTTTATAGAAGTTTTATTTGTTTTTAATTTTATCATTCAATCCTAATTTACCAAATATTATATTCTTCAATTTCACCCTTATTCTTTTGATCTCTAATTTTTTTCCTTGGCTTTTTTTTTGTAATTTTTATTGGTTTTAAATTTCATTCTTCAATTCAAATTGATGGTATTATATTTTTCAATTTAGTTCTCATTGTTTTGATGTCTAATTTTTCTCTTGGCTCTTTTGTAAAATTTATTATTTTTTTCAGTTTCATCCTTCAATCAGAATATTATTTTTAATTTTTATGTCAATTTTGATCCTCATTCTTTTGATTTTTTTGTCCTTTTGCTAAATTAATTTTTCTTTTCAACTTCACTCTTAAAAAAATAATTTTTTTTTAAAATTTTGATCCTTATTTTTTTAATTAATATTTTTTTAAAATCATTTTGTATAATTTAGATTTTGCTTTAAATTTTATACTTTGATTGATTAAGAGTTGAATTTCATGGTTTTTCCAGATTAGGTTTCTAATTTAATGACTCGGATCACATGTTTGAAAAGTTAACATAAGTTTTTTTTTAAAAAAAACTTGAGAATCCTCTTTATTTTTTTAACGGGTTATTCAAATATCATGATCTGGGCTACAGGTTTGATAAAATATCTAGGGATAACTCAATCTTAATTACCGGGTTACAAGTTTATAATAACCGATTTTTTATATTATTTTTTTATCCCATTTCAACATCTAATTATTAATTTTTATAATAAAATAATTCAATCCCGTAGTGAAGCACAAACAACAAGACTAGCTCTTAACTAACCATCCACACTTGCATGCAACAAATTCATTCACTATTTAAAACGGAACTCCGAAGAGTTTTCGACGTGGGTGACAGGTGGGCTAAAAAATAGGTTGGTTCTGCAAAGAACTTTAACTAGTTTGGATTTTGTTTATGAAAGCCTCTTTAATTAGTATACTAGTTGTATTTGGAAGCATAGTTGAATTATTTTTTTTAATTTTTAAATTTTTTTTATATGCTAATGTTAAAATAAATTTTAAAAATTAAAAAAATATTATTTTAATATATTTCTAAATTTTTTATTAAAAAAATACAACATTTACTATACACTCAATAAGGTCTAAACTAATAAATTTTACATTAACTGCAAAAAGAAAATTCTCCCACGGGGAGGTGAAAAAAAACGGAAGAAGAGGCTAATGAACCTCAAATAAGGTTGTTTTTCTTTTGAGAGTTCATTCATGAAATTCAACATTGTGCAAATATTTATAAATTATTTTCCATTATTTAGGATCTATTTGGTTAGTTATCTTTTTTGTTTTTAGGTTTTTAAAAAACTGTTTTCACTTTATTAGTTATTTTAGCATTAAAAATAATTGATTCGCATGGAAAATTCTTGTATTTCTAGATACTGATTATTATTCACCACAATAATATAACTATTATTTTGCCTTTCCAACAAGAAACGAATAAACTTGCTATTAGGAACAATACAGCTTTTTTCATAGAGGCCATTAGTTATTATGAGCTTGATTGAAGATAATTCAGTTTTTTATTTTTAAATGCATAGTTAAAAAAATATATTACTTTTAAAAAAATTAAAAAAAAAAGTTGACCAAGAACAATTTTGTATTTTAATCTTTTATATTTATAATGTAAATACTATGTTACCTTTAAAAGTAAATTTTATTAAAAGGTAGGAAATTCGATATTTTTATATTTTGAAAATAGTGTAAAGATTATATTACCCTCAAAAGCAAGATTGGTCAAGCTTTCATCTAGGAGCTTTTTAATTATTAACAAATTGATCGGGGTTGATTTGACCTTTTGACAAACATAAATATTATTTTAAAAACAAGTTGGTACATGCTATGCATGTGCTATAGAGTGAGCGACACTCGTATCCTTTGGACAACGCATGTGACTTCGTTGCACATTAAAACACCATCTTCCAGGGAGGTGCTAAAAGTGTCTCACCATGATTTGTTTTATTAGTGCCGCATGTGTACATGACAAGGGAGTGGTTGGACTCTAATAAACTTTTCTCTTCTTCTTCATCTTTTCTCTCTCTTTTTATTACCAAAATATAAATGTTTTCTTTTATTTGTTTTTTGTATCTAATGTGGCTCTTGTTCTTTTAATTTTTTTTATTGTTATTTATTTTTTTTTATCTTTTTTCATAGATTGTTTTCTTCAATTGTGTCCCTCAACATCTGGTTTCATTTACCTTTTATATCAATTTTGGTCTTTATTTATTTGACTGCTGTTTGTTTATTTTCTTTTATTTTTTTAATTGAATTGTGTTTTCAATTTTATCCTTTAACATTTGATATCAAATTGTTTTTATATCAAATTTAGTCCTATTCTTTTTTTGTGTTATTTTTTTTTTGTTTTGGATCTTTTTTTTATTGTATTTTTTTTAAATTTCATCTCTCAATATTTTATCGATTTAGAATTTTGCTGCTTTATTTTTCAAGATTTTCCTTTTATGGAGTTGGTCCAGGCTCATCACTAGGGTCATTTAACACAAGTTGACTTTTGTGTTTTTTAGGGTTTTTTAAGTTAATTTGTTTTTTCAATTTCTTCTTTTAATATCTAATTCATTGGAAATTGATCTTTGTGATTTGTTTTTCACTTTTCTTTCTATGAGCTTATCCCATTCTTGAGCCTAAGTCGACTTGGATTTTTCCTTTTTTTTTTTTTAACAGTTTCACACTTTAATATTGAGTTGTTTGATAATTGAGTTTTATAGTTTTATTCAATTTTCTTTCAATGAGCTTCATATTTTTTTTACATTGTCGATTATTTTTGTAAGTTCATTTATTGTTGTTGTAGTTTTTACTTGTATTATTTAAATTAGCCGAGTTTATTAAAACCAGTCGAATCAATGACCCAAATCTCATATTTATTTTTATTTTTTTAGGAACGCGCGCATCATCTTAACATCTTTTTTTTTACGTTGGTAAAAACCTAGTCTAGTTATTTCTATTTCTTAAAACCTTATTTAAAGATTTTGAAAATGAAAACAAAAGCTAAAACCAAAATACCCAAATTTTTCTGGAGAAAGATATTGGAAATGGAAATTGAAGCCTTTAATCCAAAATTTTAAGGTGTTTGGCAATATGGAGGTTGGGATGGAATAAAATAAAATAAAATAAAATAAAAAGTAACTAATTCATTTTACAAAAAAGCCTACTATAGTGTTTTCACTTTCCTACTGCATTTTGAAAAATTACATTTTATATTTTTAATTTTATAGGTGCATTATCACTTAAAATCCTCTAAAACAAGATATCTGATTGATTTTTTTACAAAGTCATCATTTTTCATTTAATATCTCAAGAACCTTTATATCACATATACAACTTTGCTATTAGATTAGAAAAAAGAAAAACTCTAGTTGCCACTTTGAACTTTCTCTTTCCTTTTCTAGATCCCTGACCTTACATCTTTAAAATATACATGAGATGTTTTCAACCCTTTTATAAATATACTTGCTACTGCCTCTTGCTCCCGTGATGAGTAGATTAACTGTAAATTTATTAAAATTCTTGAATAAAAAGTTAGTTCTCTAGAAAACCTTGAGTTGGCAAATTGCAGATTGTAGAGGAATGACAAACAATCATGAAGAAGAATTTCAACTACATATATACTAATAGCAACCAAGAATTTCAATGCATCCATAAGAGTTTTCTCAGCTTCCTCCCATGTTTCCAAGACTCCTAGGTATTTCTCTAACTTGTATAATACATACATCAGGAGGCACAAATTTATTTGCATTTTTTTAAAATTATTTTCCTTTTACATCAGTATAAAGTGCATAATAAAAAAAAAAGGTAATTGATTCGTAAAAGATTCAAGATCATATAGTATATAGCTTCAGCTCATAAATGAATTCAAATTTTTCATAGGCATAATATGAATTCTAATGCACACTTGTTGTTACAGGCTAGATGTGCTATGATGGATTAACATTCAATTGGTGAATGACATTTTAGTTAGCTTTTCAGTTCATTTTCTTTTATTTTTCTAGTTATTGTTCTGTTAAGAATTGACTACAATTGAGTTTTACTTGCTCTATGGTTTCGTTGTCATTGGTATATGGGTTCTGTGGTATTCCTATGTATTTTTATTTGGGAGTTTGCTATCATGACTTTGTCCTTTGAGTTTATATGAGAACCCTTATAATTCAGAGGTCATTGGTTTGTGGGAAATTATATAACCTTTTTGGTGCCTCTTTTCTAAATTGATTGACATTGGGTTCTGACATTAATCGCTAATGTATTTCTTCGAGGGTCATTATAATTAAGGGGTTATTGGTTTGTGAGGGGGTTTACACATGTTTTTTTTATCCTTTTCCTTTGTTTTAGAAAAAATAAAAACCCTCTCTTGATGCAAATGAAAGGGACCAAGATTCCAACAAGGAGCAATGTGTTGCAGCAGCTACAGATTTCACAGATTCCAGAGGATTGAAGCATTCTGTGCAAGCTAAAATTCCAACAATGCATGTTGGCGTGAATTTTCCAGCAAAGTAGGTTGACAAGGAGGCAGTTAATTAATAATGGATGAAGATCATCTTATATTTCCAGGTGGCAGGAGAAGTTAAATGTAACTGTTTGTTCTTATCTTAGTTGGTAGTTATCTAGTAAATAAATATAATATATATTTCTATTTAATGAAGAATGTATGTCTGGATTGGGTAGATGTTAATGAAAGTTCTTTGTATTTGGTGTGATTCCAAAATAAAAGTGATTCTCTTGAGTGGTATGAGGCTAATTGTTTGTTATTCCTTGTAATCTTTATTTTCTACAATAAAACATTCGACTTCTTCCCTTTTTTTAATTCTTTCTTTCTGCTATCTTCTCTACTGAATTTCAAAATTAGTAAACCTGGTTCTTCTTGATTTCATTTGACATTAATTAGTATTAGAGCTGACATTTCGATATATGTTCTCTCATGCCTGGAACCCGTAGTGGCAATTCATATAATCCCAATCAGGGATTGCTGGATCCTGGTCCTTCCCAACCTAATTTGAATCCCTCACATCAAACACCTCTATAACCCGTTTTGAATCCCCCACAACAGACTCTTCCATAAAATGACCCCACTTCCTTGCTACAACACTAACAATAACAAATGGAGTTAGTCACCCACACCTTGGGCACCATTGTTGTTCGTTTAGATGGCATAGAAAAGAGGAGTAATAATGGAGAGAATAGAAGGAGTAAAATTGGACAGAACCCTGTAGGGGATGTGAGTATGGATGATGAAGAAGTAGGAGAACACCTGGGTGGGAATAGATACAGTGACAATGGAAGAATGATAGATGAATTTACTAGAAACATGAAGGTTGAAGTGACCGACTTTAATGGAAAGTTGGATCCTGATGATTTCCATGATTGAATGGTATTTTTAGGGGATTATTTTGAATGGTTTGCAGTACCAACAAACAGAAGGGTCAAGTTTGTTAAATTAAAACTCAAGGGTGTTGTGTGTGCATTGTGGGGAAGTGTAGAAGAACATATGACACGCACACACCAGCCTTCTATACAAGATTGGGCTGAGATGAAGGCTCGATTGGAAATGAAATACTTGCCAGTCAACTATGAACAAATGGTGTATGAAAACATGCTTCGATTGGCTCAAGGATTTAACATATTTGTAGATCAATATATAGAGAGATTGCATGATTTGACCATGAGGAGCCAGATTATAGAAACTGATCAACAAACTCTTGCTCGTTATCTAAAGGGGCTACGAGGAGATATGAGGAAGGAAATGTATACTACCAGTCTATTTTTAGTAGATGAAGCATACCAACTTGCATTGTAGATAGAGAATCAATAAATATTCAATAGAAGTAAGTCCGTAAAAGAATGGCATGGTATAAGTCGACCTACACCTGTGCAGAATAATATGAAGGGTAGCATGAACAATGTCAGAACTCCAGGAGTGTATGGTGGTCCGAATAAGCCTAAACTAGGCACTGAGGGACGGCAGTGTTATAAGTGTAGAGGACATGGGCATTTTACTGCAGTATGCCCTACAAAGAAGAAGAAGATTATGCATGCTTTTGAATTAAATACTGAAGTAGCACTAAAATCATCTAATGAAGACCAAGACATGGTGGAAGAAGACAGTGAAGAGATGGAAGAGGAGAGAGTGTAGGCTGCTGATTTACCTATTTATATGGTCCACGGAATGCTTTCCAATCACGCTACTTTCATAACACAAGTGGAAGATAATTGGAGGAGAACTAACATTTTTCATACTAAAGTTGCACACAAGGGTAAGGCACTCAATGTGATCATTAACAACAGTGGACTTAATGTCATCTCTACTGAAGCTGTGGATCAACTGAGGTTACAGAAGGAAAAAACACTCTACCCCATACAATGTAAGTTGGATCATTGACAACCATCCTATTATGATACAACATTGTTGTTTGATACAGTTCTCTTTGGGTTGTCACTTTGAAGATGAAGTTTGGTGTGATGTGCTCCCCATGACAGAATGTCATTTACTCTTGGGCAGACCTTAATTACAATGGGTATGACAATACTTATTCATTAAAAGTAAAAAAATAAGAAGTTGGTGTTGAAGCCTCTACCCATCAAAGAATTTCAACAGAATCCAACCATAATACTGTCACTTCAGAAGTTTCAACAAGCTCTACTTGAAACTCCGGTTATGTTTATAATGGTTTGTAAAGCTGTAGTGGGGAGAATGTAATAAATAGTGAATGTCTTACCTGTTGCTCGTCAACAACTATTGTAGTAGTTTGAAGAAGTTTTCCTAAAAGAGCTTCCTTCCCAATTACCACCATTATGTGACATACAACATGCAATCAACTTGATCCCAAGCTTTACTCTACCAAATCTTTCTTATTATCGGATGATCCCAACTGAACATCGGAGTTACAACAACAGATACATGATCTTATAAATAAAGGTTCATTAGGGAAAGCTTAAGTCTCTATGCAGTACCAGCCCTACTCACCTAAAAAAAATGGAAGTTGGAGAATGTGCATTGATAGTAGAGCCATAAACAAGATCATAGTTAAGTACTGCTTTCCAATCCCACGACTAAATGATCTACTTGACCAACTAGGGGGTGCCAAAATATTTTCTAAACTAGACTTACGGAGTGGCTACCATCAGATATGTATTAGGCCTAGGGACAAGTGGAAGACAACTTTCAAAATAAAAGAGGGGATGTATGAATGGCTTGTAATGCCTTTTGGTTTAACCAATGCACCAAACACCTTTATGAAGGTGATGACCCAAATGTTAAAGCCATTTCTGGGCAGGTTTGCTGTAGTATATTTTGATGATATACTCATTTTTAGTAATAATATTGAAGAACATATTAATCACTTGAAGCAAATTTTATTGGTGCTTTAGCAAGGGCAATTTTATGCCAACTACAATAAGTGCTCTTTTCTTCAATCCAAAATAAATTTCCTAGGCTTTGTCATATCTCAATAAGGAGTAGAAGCAAATCCTGAGAAGGTTACAACAATCATGCAGTGGCCAAAACCTCAATCTTTTTCTGAAGTCAGGAGCTTCCATGACCTAGCCACCTTTTATCGCAGATTCATCAAAGCTTTCAACACTGTCATGGCTCATGTCACGACAGGAGTCCATTTAAAGCTTTTGGCTTTCAGGCATTCTGTAATGACATTAAACAGAAGATGGCAAAAAGCCTTGTTCTACAACTTTCAGATTTCTCTCAACTTTTTAAAGTTTCCTGTAATGCCTCTCATGTTGGTATTGAGGGGGTGCTGAGTTAAATAGGGCATCTAATTGCATTATTTAGCGAGAATTTGAATGAAACCAGGAGGAAGTATTCAGCGTATGACCTGGAGTTTTATGCGTTAATGCAGACTTTGAAACACTAGAGATCTTACCTTATTCATTGTGAGTTTGTTCTTTTTACAGACCATGATTCACTAAAGTATCTGCAGTTTTAAAACAAGTGCCAAGCATGCTCGGTGGTTTAGCTATATGCAACAATTTAGTTTTGTTATTAAACACAAAACCGGACAAGAAAACAAGGTAGTATATGCTTTTAGCCATATACCTCATCCATTGTTGCTCCTCACAACAAATTCTTCAGGAATGGTTTTTATGAAGGATCACTACAACAATGATGCAGATTTTAAGGAAGTCTGGGAGTCATTGCACATCAACCCTTCCATTACAGTTGCAGATTATACACTGATAGATAGATATTTGATGAAGGGTGATCGGATTTTTGTTTCTAAGGGATCTTTATGGGAGTTCCTTATTCAGGAACTACATGAAGGAGGAATGACAGGTCATTTTGGGTAAGACAAGATATATTTTTTGGTTGCTGATCGTTTTTATTGGCCCAATATGAGGAGGGACATCAACACTATTGTGAGCAGGTGCAGAATTTGTCAAATGAACAAGGGTGGTAAGCACAATACTGGCTTATACACACCATTACCAATTCCACAAAGACCTTGGGTTGATTTGAGTATGGACTTTGTACTTGGCCTTCCAAGAACTGTTCGAGGTAATGATTCTGTCATGATGGTGGTGGATTGATTTTCTAAAATGGCTCACTTTGTTCCATGTCGTAAGACTTTTTATGCTTCCCATATTGCTTCACTGTTCTTGAAAGAAATTGTGCATTTACATGGCATTCCATTCTCCATTTTATCTGACAGGGATGTTAAATTTATCAATTATTTTTGGAAGACTCTTTGGGCTAAGCTAGGTACCAAACTCTAATTTTCCAATGCCTTCCACCCACAAACGGATGGCCAAACTAAGGTGACCAACAGAATCCTAGGTAGTCTGCTCAGATGTTTAATTAATGAACATGCTGTGAGTTGGGGTCTAATTTTGCCACAGGTTGAATTTGCATATAATAATTTTGTCAATCAGACAACAGGCACCACACCATTCGAATTAGTTTATGGATTAAAACTGAAGATTCCTACTGATGTTACTCATTTGCCTCTACCTCAAAAAGTTAGTGAAACAGGAGTGGACTTTGCAGCCTTTATGTCGAGCCTACATAAAGAAGTTAAGAGCAAGATGGCAGAGCAGGTTGTTAAAGACATTGCACAGGTTAACAAAAACAGGAGGGAGCTGCATTTTAAGGAAGGGGACTTGGTTTTAATCAGAGTGTGACCTGAAAGATTTCCCTCTAGAATGTATCACAAACTACACGCTAGGAAGATTAGTCCATTTAAGATCCTTAAGAAGTTGGGATCTAATGCTTATTTAATTGACTTACCGTCTGATTTCTAGTTCAGTCCAATTTTCAATGTAGAAGACTTTACGACATATCAAGTTTCCATGTCTTCTCAAGAATTAGAGGATCTTCCTTCAACAGTTCTGCAAATTCAACCTACACCAGAAACTATTGACTCAATATTAATCCATCAATTTGTCTCTACCAAGAGGGGAAGGTTATTATAAGTGGGCATCCAAGTCGAAATCAGAAGCAGTCTGGGTACAAGGTTATGAAGTCTATCGTCTTAATCCTCAACTTTATAAAGATTATGGTGAACATTACTAGCTTGAGGCAAGTTACTGAGGAAATTGATGTAAATGAAAAGGGCCAAGATTCCAGCGAAAGGGACCAAGATTCCAACAAAGAGCAATGTGTTATAGCAACTATAGATTTCACAGACTCCAGAGGATTGAAGTATTCTATGCAAGCCAAAATTCCAACAAAGCATGTTGACGTGAATGTTCTAGCAAAGCAGGTTGATAATGACGTATTTAATTAATAATGGATGAAGATCATTTTATATTTCCAAGTGGCAAGAGAAGTTAACTATAACTGTTTGTTCTTATCTTAGTTGGTAGTTATCTAGTAAATAACTGTAATATATATTTCTATTTAATGAAGAATGTATGTCTGGATTGGGTAGATGTTAATGAAAGTTCTTTGTATTTGGTGCGATTCCAAAATGAGAGTGATTCTCTTGAGTGGTGTGAGGCTACTTGTTTTCTATTCCTTGTAATCTTTATTTTCTGCAATAAAACATCAGACTTCTTTCTTTTTTTTTCATTCTTTCTTTTTGTTATCTTCTCAACTGAATTCTAAAATTAGTAAACCTGGTTCTTCTTATGTTTTTTTTCTATTTTAGGAATGCTTTGAAATTGGTTTGTCTATCTATATTTTGAACCTTTGATCTTACTGGGTTTTTTTATATTTCTAGGCACAACATTATCTTCTATTTTGTCTGCTACTTCTAGCCTTTACTTATTTATATATTATGATGCTAACTTGCATTTTTTTTTTTTTTTTGCATTGCAATAATTTGTCAATATTTGTGGTTACCTATTAAGGGTTGCGATGCAGGGCTTCTCCTTGCCTTTTCTAGTTAGCTAAGACTGATCTTTTTTTACACACCTCTTTCCTTTTTTTTTTTTGTTCCTTTTGCCTTTTCATCTCTCTAGTTAGTTGTCCTTGCTATTAGTTAACTTTTAACAAGTCTTTTTAGTTTGCGTTCTACTTTAACAGTTGTTGTTAGCCTTTGCTTATTTATTTAATATCATGTTTTTTTATCTCTTTTTTTTAAAAAAATAAATTATGCAGGTAACCATCAGCATTGGTTTGTTGTTCATTGAGGCTTGGGAATCAGAGCTTCTCCTTCAATCTATATAGCCAAGTCTTAATTTTTTTTTATGAGCTTTTTGCCTCTCTCTTTTTGGCTTATTTGTTTGATATGGTGCTTTATTATCTTTTTTTAAAAAAAATATCTACAAGAAACCACTAGTATTTGTTTGTTGTTTGTTGAAGCTTGGGAAACAAAGCTTCTTCTTTAATCTATATGTTAGCCAAGTCTTCATTTTTTATGAGCTCTTTGCTTTTTTGGCTCCCTATGATTGCTCAATTAGTTTCACGTTAGTTGGCATTCGACTAGCCTCACATTTATAGTTGTTCTCTATAAAATATGTCTTGCATTTATATTTGTTATTCTCGGGATTATTTCTTACATATATATAGTCTGATACGTTAAGATTGTTTGCTATTTAGATTTTATACAAAGTAAAAAAAAAAATTAATCTATGATAAGAACACTCTTTCCTAAGATCGACAGAGAAAACATTTAAAACCCAATCACCCACGCCTTAGCCATAAGCAATTGTCAACATTGCAAAGATTGAGAAAAAAACATTCAAGGCCATCTCATCTATGATAAGAACATTGCAACTAAACTGTCATGCATAGACCAAGGGAACAACAAAATTATTCCATCCCATTAAGCAAAAACAAAAAGTTTTCGTTTGAAAAAAAGAAACTAATAATACCTCAAAAGACAGTAAACTAAGAAGAATTTAAAAATTCAAAGACAGTAATCATGCTGCATAAAAACAAAGAAAACCCATCCAAACCAACACCAAGAGAAAAAAAAACGATTAAGCAGAATTGAAACAAAAAAACCAGTAAATAAAATGTTTTGAAAGCCATTTAGCAAGATAAACTTATCGCATGAAACTAAACATACACTAAACAATGAAATATAAAAGCTATTGGATTTAATTGTTTTTGGGACAAACTCCGACAACAATAAAATATAACAATAATGAAATCACCAACAACAAATAACTTCAGTAAGCAAATAACTTATATAGCAAAATCATTCTTAGAAAATATTGTTAATTGTTCTTAGCACAACAGTTAAGCTAAAAATGAATAAATATGTTAAGAATCTAACACTGACAACTAAATAATACTTCAACAACAATCCAAAACCTAACTAAACATGCGACAAAGAATGATGGCCAAGCAAAGAAAAAGAAAGAAATTGAAGAACTCATTGGTACTCACATAACAGGAAATTGATCTATAATAGTAGTAGTTTTGCATGGTTTGCCTGTTAATTTGTTAATAATAATGTTTATGTTTCTTAAAATGCTAATAAAGGGAGTTAGGCTTTCAATTCTATTTCTTACTATTAAAAGAAGTAAGCTTACATGACATGTTTTTTAAGAAAAATATAACAAAAGATAGATCTGTTGGTATATATACAATTTACAGGCAGCCTAAAATTGCATGGTCTTCCCAAGTAATTAATCCATTTCAAGCTTCATGAGCATGAGTGACAAGTCGTTTTTGAAAGAAATAATTGTAGAATTTTTTTCAAAACTATTTCTCTTTCAAGAAAGGAATATCCACTTGGCATGAGAATTTGACGCCCGAAAACGCCCGCGTAGCCGTTGATATAACCACCGTTTGGATAAGAGAGAGAGAGAGACAGAGAAACAGAGAAAGTACTTCTGAGTTCTGCGTCTTTAGAGAGAGAGAGGGAAAGAGGAAACCATGGCCTCCTTAACTTCTCCAACATTCACAACCAACACACGTTGTCTTCAAAGACCACAGAATTCTCACTCTCCTTCTCAACAACCTCGTTTATCACAAAGACCAGAACTGAACCGCAGGCATTTCATATCTCAAACAGCTTCACTTTCATCACTCCCTTTACTTTCTCCTCTCATTCTTAACCCCCAACAAGCCAATGCTTCAGCTGAAGATTCTCTTTCCGAATGGGAAAGAGTTTACCTTCCCATTGATCCCGGTGTTGTGCTCCTTGACATTGCCTTTGTTCCTGATGACACGAACCATGGTAAGTAAGTTCGTCAACAGAAATTTTTCACTACTCTTGCTGTATATACAATGTCTCTGACATTGCATAACATCCCTTTTTTTCATTTCCCACCTATTATAATTATTACCTTTTTGTGGATATTGGCGAGAGGGAGGGGTGGTGTGTGTGTAGATATATAGATTAGATGAATGCTTTGAAGACTTTGACCTGAACTTTATTTTGTATTAGTTGGGTTAATTAAGCTTATGTGGAATCATTTTGGTTGAATTAACTTATTTTTGTTGGTACTTGAGAATTTGAAGACTTGTTCTTTGGTTTTGTAGGTTTCTTGTTGGGGACAAGGCAGACAATCATGGAAACTAAAGATGCTGGAAATACTTGGGTCCAGCGGTCAATACCTTCGGCAGAAGATGAGGATTTTAACTATAGGTTTAATTCCATTAGTTTTAAGGGGAAGGAAGGATGGATTGTTGGAAAGCCTGCAATTCTGCTGTACACTGCAGATTCCGGAGAAACATGGGAGAGAATACCATTAAGTGCTCAACTCCCTGGTGATATGGTAAGCTTGTACTTGTAGTAGTGAGTATCAATTAGTGATGTTTTAGTGGCTGGGATTTGTAGTACTTCTGTTAATTCTCAAGGGATATGAAAGACAAGAGAATCGTTTCATGAAGGAACTTGAATTTTGCAGATATTTTACCCCCTTTTTAGTTGTTCCGTGTGGGTATGGATAGGGAAAAGTAGTTGATTCCCTTCCAACATTTTGCAGGTCTATATAAAGGCAACTGGAGAAAAGAGTGCGGAGATGGTAACAGACGAAGGTGCAATATATATCACATCAAATAGGGGTTATAACTGGAGGGCTGCAGTTCAGGAGTCTGTTTCGGCAACTCTAAACAGGTTGGTTTGCTTAAGATAAAGAGTTAATCTAAATAGTGCTATATAGTGTCTGAGGAGTATTTGCTTAGCTGTAGGAAAGAGTTGGATTTGTAGATAAAGCAGTTCAATTCTGAAAATGTGATCTAGCAAAGGATATCTTTTTAAGTTTATCTTATGGGCCATCTTCCTTTTGTTTGAGATGGTTGCACAACCACTTTGCATCCTCTCTAAAAAGCTAAGAGTTCTATTCACTACGGAGTCAAGATCCTCAGAATTCTTTTAGATCACAAGTTTTTAATTTCAAGCGGGCAAGATATTCACATAGCTTCTTGCTTTTGCAGAACAGTTTCTAGTGGTATTAGTGGTGCAAGTTACTATACAGGGACTTTTAATACGGTGAATCGCTCTCCAAATGGAAACTATGTTGCCGTCTCAAGCCGTGGTAACTTCTATCTGACGTGGGAGCCTGGTCAGGTCATGCTCATTTTCTTATTGCTGTCTAGATTTTTGCATGTGTACATCTGTAACTTATTAATTGGCTTCATGAGGCATGCCCGCTCTTAAACCTTTTAGTGTTGCGTGTGTAGACACATGCATAAGTGCTAACAGGCATGTACACTTTATTAACTGCAATTCATTACTTTCCATATTTTCAGGCATTCTGGCAGCCGCATAACAGAGCAATTGCAAGAAGAATTCAAAACATGGGATGGAGGGGGGATGGTGGGCTCTGGCTTCTTGTTCGTGGAGGGGGGCTTTATCTTAGCAAAGGCACTGGGGTAAGTTGATAAGAAGAATGTTAAGAAACTATTATTCTGTGCATGTGATGATCCTGAATCAGTGAATTGGTTACATAATGATAAGATAGTAAGTTTATATCAACATTAGTTGTTGCACCCTTCGAAACTAGTATATCAACAGTGACTTGACATCCCACTAGATGAAGTCCTTGTCAGTCGAGAAACACCCAATTATTCATTCCTCTGTGAATGTGAACTAAGCAAGACTTGATGCTTTCAATGGATTTGCTTGATATATTTTGACTTTTAAATACACATAAAATTCTAGACAAACAAAGCATCATCTGGACATGTGATTATCATAGGGATTATAACACGTGAATGTCTCATAATCACTGGTCTTTTTATTTTCACCTATTTTTATTGCATTGCAGTCTACTTTACTTATTTATTTATTATATGTCCTTATAGTGTTTCCAGTTATATAATCCGTGTTTTCTCTTTTCATGTCATATCTTTTTCGATGTAGATTACTGTCAGTTTACAAGCATTGGTTAATTGGTTATAGAATAGGACCAGATTTTTTTTCTGTATTGCTGTTGAAGCTCAGCTACTTTTTGATGTTTCAGATATCAGAGGAGTTTGAAGAAATTCCAGTGCAAAGTAGGGGGTTTGGCATTCTTGATGTAGGGTACCGTTCAAAGGTAACAGTTTTCTGATTAATGCAACGGTATAACCACAACAGAATTAGTTCCATTACAATGATGTGTTGATAAATGGCTTCACTTCAAGAAGTTCTGCATTGTAACATGTGTCACTCAACAAAGCATGCTTGTCCTATGTGTCACGAATATGCATCCATCTGCATTTACTGACAAGTGATTTGTGTCTTGCATAAGCAACTTTGTTCCACTGTCAAGTTTTTATATGGGCCTCTCAACTTTCCAAGTTTCTACATTCATACTGTAAATGGTTTCTTTGTGCAGGAAGAGGCTTGGGCAGCAGGGGGCAGTGGGATTCTGTTGAGAACTACCAATGGTGGCAAGACATGGACCCGTGACAAAGCAGCGGATAATATCGCTGCAAATCTTTACTCGGTGAAGTGAGTCTCATTATATTAACAGCTAGCATAGATAATCTCCAACATCGATTAGCAGGTTTCCAAATGCAATGTATATGTCTTCTTGTGGTCTTGGATTGCACCCCAACACCTTTCATATTTCATTTTTCACTCTGATTTGAAATGCACCTTTTTGTTGAGGAAGAAAATGAGCATTAATGACCAATGCTTTTACCTGTTTAACTTTGCACTCAGACGCAGTCAAATCATAAACTATCCATACCTATGATCTTTTTTTCTGCAGGTTTATCGATGACAAGAAGGGATTTGTTCTGGGAAATGATGGAGTCCTGCTTCGGTATCTTGGATAAAGACATTGCTGTCTCATGGTAACTGAATGGATTCTCCCATTTCATTTACTTTAATAGTTTTATAGAGGGCGTGTAAAATGAACATGTAAATTTGTGTAGGCTTCCACATATTTGATGGAAATTTTTGCCATGCAAAGATCCAGGAGAAATGCTTTCTGAATGGCTGGATCAAATTCCTGAATTCCTCTGTGTGCAGGTTTCTCAATGATGCTGCGATTTTGTATGCATATAGCACTCCATGCTGTGAAGAGAGGAACAAAGTTTCATATTGCATGTACTTTTTCATGCAACTATAATATGTGAATGGCTGCTACATTTCATTACAAGTGGTGGTGTTCTTTATAGTAAAGTTTGTGCAAAGACAATAGGATATCGTTGGACAAATTTAGATTTGATTCGGAGAAGGATTCAGATTTGTTCGCTCGACTCATACTTGTCCTGGCTAATTGTGAGGCTGGAAGCCCTTTAACCTGAAAAACATATCAATGGGGTCTACTACAGTCAATTGTGAGGGTGACTAAACAGAAGCTAGCTAAAAATATGGCCATACTGAGTCTGCATATAAAGAGCCCTGATAAAAGTCCAGTTTATGTGGAGATTCTGAAATATCTCCAACTCGCTGCATCACATAATGTTTAGAAAATGCTAAGCATGTGGTAAAGTTACCAAAGCAAGCCTAATGGCTATGGATAATGAGATGTTCTTATTCTCATTCCTTGCAAAACTAGGGCTTGAGTTTCTATGAAAATTAGAGAAAGTTGACATATCTTAAGTAGACAATACCAAGTTGCAGTTAGATGTATAAAACTTCAATGATAAAATTCAATTATATGCAACATCATTTTCACCGAGAGAGAAACAAGTGTTATTAAATTAATTTTTGCTTAGAAAAATATTAAATTAATATTTTTAAAGATTTTTCTAATAGTTTTAATGTGTTAATGTGAAAAAAAATATGAAAAAATATTATTTAAATATATCTTTTATTAAAAAATATTTTTAAAATCTAATATATTTTTAATTAAAAATTACTTTAAAAAAAACCGTAAACATGATTAACAGGCTTATAGTCGACCGTTAGAGATTACTCCCATTTGAGTTGCCTTCAACTACAAGGATGCTTGACATAGTAGTTGTTTTTAAATAGTTTTTTATGCTAAAATATATATTAATAATATTTTTTTTATTTTTTAAAAATTATTTTTATATCAATATATCAAAATAATTCAAAATATATAAATAATATTAAATTTTAATAAAAAAATTAAAATTTTTAAAAATATAATTTTCACCGCGTTCCAAATAATTATCCCATCAGTATTCAAGCTTGTAGTCTGCTCTGGCCTTTAGCCCAACTCGTACTTGCAAAAATTTCTGGCCTTCACCTATTTCACTTTAAAGCAGCAAGCTTTCTCCCCCTCTCAAGTCTCAAATAAAAACCAGCAATCTTGACGAAGAGAAAAAAAAACAAATGAGCCTGAGAAATCTAAATGAATGGACCATTATTGCCAAAGAAGCGTTCAACGGATCCTTCTTAGTAGCCAAAGCTCTTTGCTTTCTCCATGTCACCAAAACCTATGTCTTCACTGTTGCTTCTGTAAGTATAAATAAGCATAAAGGAATGCTTTTTCTCTGTTTATTTAAGTATTTAAGCATTGACGGGGGTGTTGCAGCTCTATGGACCAAGTATGCTCCCTACCTTTAACATTAGTGGTGATTTGGCATTGGCTGAGAAGATTTCACACAAGCTTGGCAAAGTGGGTGCTGGAGATATTGTTCTTGTTACATCACCCGTGGAGCCTAGAAAAATTGTGACTAAAAGAGTTATAGGTGTTGAGGGTGATTCTGTTACTTATGTTGTTGATCCCCAAAACAGTGATAGAACTGAGACTATTGTGGTATGTGTTTGTTTTTTTTTTTATTTTTTGGTTGGATTTTGAAGATTTTGCCTTTAGTGTTGTTAAAGCTAAGCGTGATGTCTTTTTGTTGATGGTTTTTTAGTGATTCTGCTTTGTTTGGTTGATTTTGATGCTTTTCTTAATGGGTTTTGGTGGGTGTGGTTTGGTTAGGTAATTGTTGATTTTTCGCTTGCTGGATTTGTGGATTATTGCTATTTTGCTTTAAAGATTGTTGATTGTTAGCTTAGGAAATGAAAAGGTTTGCTCTTTTTGTTTAGGTTCCTAAGGGCCATATTTGGGTAGAGGGAGATAACATATATAAAAGCAAGGATTCAAGAAACTTCGGGGCAGTTTCTTATGGCCTTCTTCAAGGGAAAATGTTTTGGAAGGTAAGCCTATCTGCTTCCTTGGCGTCCTTTTGTTGGGTTTTGAGAGTTTTTTTTTTTTTTACCTTTCATAGAGCACATTGTTCTGGTTTTTCTATGAAGAATATGTGGGCTATCAACAGTAATGTTCGCATCATGTTAAAAATAATTATTTTGACATAGCTGGCATCAGTCGAGGGCAACTGAGATTTTTTGTTCAACACTATTCGAGGAATTTTGAGCTGTAGGATTAAAACTGTGCAAAATGAAACTTTAGTAATGGTTGAGTGGAGCTTTTATAAGAGGTTAAGACCTAGGAAGTGACCATTTATCTCTTGTTTTCCAAGGCATTGGAATAGACTGAAAATGATCTTGTATGTTGCGCTAATGCACAAAATGTCCGTGAGTTTGCAGGCTGGTTAACTAGACCTGGCAGGTGTAGGAAAAATTCTATCAAGTAATATGAACCAATATTATTGTAAAGAATGTTGGTAGTAAACCAAAAATATGTCTTACCAATCCACATGGAAGAGTGATGGGGAATAAGGGAGGCCATCTAAGACAAGGCAGCATCGACTTGGGATTGACATGGCAGCCCAAGCAGTAGGTACAAGCTTAGTGAGTGTTTGTTTTTGCATTACAACCTACTTTTCAAATTGTTTTTTGACTGAAAAAGTATGTTTTTTAGGTGTTTATGGATGATTTTGTAGTGCTGATATCAAAAATAAAAAAAAAATCTGAAAAAACAATATTTTGATATTAATTAAAAGGTTTTTAAAAAGCATCTGCACCACAATAACAAACATACACTTAGTTTAATTTTGCTAAGAATGATGTGATATTGATTACAACCAATATGCTATATGACAAGAAGTCATTCCTGGACTGTCTTAGACTCTTAGTAATCATCACGTTGAAATGTAGGTTTTATTAGAACTTAATGGTGTTGGACTGTAACATCTGGGGTGCCTTAGAAGGCACTGTTCACCGCACTGTGAATAGTGCTTCTTTTTTTATTACTTCAATCAACAAACTTCTTTAATCGCAATTTTATTCTTCCAAGTTACATTAGCATTGTTTTATATGTTGATATTCTTGCATTCTCTTGCATATACAAAGTGTTGATAAATTAAAGATTGATTTTGTGAAATTAAACTTTATTTGTAGTTTGACAAAAGGAACTAGAAGAAGAGCCAAATTTAACAATAAAAAAAAAGACCCTGTTTAGATGTTGATGAGAATATACTTAAATTTTCTCTCTGAAATTTCAGTTCAACTATTGTTTGCTAATTGTTGTTTTAGTAGTTTATATTTTGATTTCAAACTTTATTTTTTTCATGATTCAGTCTCTAAATGTTAGAGAGAAAGTCACCATAAAATATTGAAGAGAGAAAGTGATTGAATATCGATATTAAGGCCACCAGAAAATGTTGATCTTAATGTAATTGAGTTTGTCTCATCAAGAAAAATTTAATGGAAGTGGTGTTGCTCTTTAACTATGCTAGAAAAAGTATATTGGGGTCCTTAAAGTTTTTTGGGATTCATTTAATTTTTATTTTTAGAGAGATTAGAGGCTGTTATGGTGTTGAAAACGGGGTTGTTAAGGTTTCTATGGTGTTTTTTTATTCAAATGAAAACAAGTTGAAAATTGGGGTTTTTCAGGTCCTAAAACTCGAACCCTGAAAATTTTTGGATCCCATGCGCATAGCCTCCCTCTTATTTATTTATTTTTTTCACTTTGCATTAGTTTTTTTATTTAAATTTTAATTAATACACTCTTGTTTTCTGAATTGTTTATTTCATAATTTTTTAAATAGTAGTTATTTTTTTAATTATTTTTTAATTTTATAATACTTCAAAGAGATTATTGTAATTTATCTTTAATTTTTTTATATATTTTATATAAATAAATTGTATTTGCATAATGTATTTATAAAAATAAAAATCATTTGTTCTTGGCAATGAAAAATAACCTTTAAGATAAAATAAATAAAAACATATAAAATAAAAAAAGAAAGTTGAGGTTAAATATTTCCATGTCATCTATCTTTTGTTTTTATTAGAAAGGTTAGCTTTCTAATTTAGTATTTAATAAGTATTAATAATTCTTTTTTAATTTATTGGTTTAAATATTTTTTAACTTGTTTTATTAAGCGTAAACAACATTTTTCGTTTCTCAATTTAAAAAATGATGATACCCAAAAACACATCCATAACATTAGTATCTTCTTTTCTTGTATTAGAAATTAACTTGGAATCCTATAAATGGTGTTGGACTGTGGAGAAAAATGCATTATCAAACCATGGTTGCCCATGAAGGCTTGACCGTCTCAAGCAGTCTGCCCTAGGCAATAGGCACTGTGATGTAATTAGTATGCGGTTGGGGGCATCTAGTACAATCATTAGCGTGATCTTTGTGAATCAAGATTTATGAAATTGTTGAAGAAATGTAAACAACACAGCCTTAACTAGTTGCAGTGACCAAGTGGTGTGAATGGAATGATTATATCAAAGCTCAGGTTAACCTCATGAGCAGCTGGGCCACTGATTCGCATTCTACCACTATTGTACATATTATGATTCACTGATTGGGATAGGAAATAGACCATTTATACTCTTATTCTGAGCTGACAGCAATGAATTTTTGCTCCTTTCACAATTGCTGGACAATTATTTTTCAGAAAAGCTCATCCTTCGTACTCTAAATTTCTTGTTTTTGTCTGTGCTCATTTTGTTTCTAGATATGGCCACCCAAAGATTTCGGACCACTTGGGAACAGAGATCAAAACAGCTGAATGAATGCTGTTAGGTACGTGTTCTTAGACAGCATAGCATGCAACTACTGTCTTCCCTTGACAAAAGTTTTTCCCCCCTCTTCTATATTGCAATGTCTTCGGTCTTTCATTTTGTAGCTCTCCCAAAGTCTGAGTTGACTGCTGTGTTGAGATCAAGTATGAGCATGAATAGAATGAACCCAATTTGTTCATTTCTAATTAGCTCTCGATACAACCAGGTGCCCTGCTGCATTTTGGGGGGCTTACAAGTAGCTGGGGCAGTCCTTGCTCTGGATGATCACCATGCCTAAAGTTACATTATATTACCTTAGTGATGGCTTACAAGTATCTAGAACCCACATTGCAATTCCATTTTTGTTTCATGATGGGTTCTTTTCATCCAAAACAATCCGAAGCTTCCTCTGCTTTTCTATTGTCGTGAATACAGCCATTACTGATTGATAGAACTCGTTAGTGCAACTAAATTGACAAAGTTATCACCAGTCATACTTTATTCTGATCTGGTTAGACATTACGGCTTTAAATGCGAGTTTGGGCCACCTTTGCAAGCATATGTACCTTTTCTAACAAATGGGAAGAATTATTGTGCAGCCATATAATGTTTGATCATTAATTTGGGATTCACTGTAGACAGGCACAAAATTGCTTACTTTGGATTGTAATGGTGTCATAAATTTTTTTCACTCAAGTTTTTTCTCTTTAATTTTTTCTTTTTAAATTGAATTGATTTATGATCAGACTTTATGGTTTGCATTAATTAGCTTCATGTGGGGTTTTCGTGGTGCTGAAAAAAAAAAGTTAATGCTCAATCCAATCGATCCTTGATTTGATAAAATAAAATTTTGTTTTATTGATTTAGAATAATTGAAGCTTTAGGGACTAAATGTGAACCTGAAATAAGTGTTACGGAACTAAATTGGATGAAAGGGGAAAAAATGGCTTGCTTGTGTAAGACATGCGCTAGTCTGCAAGAATAATCATTGTACTGTGGTGGCATGCAATAGCCATTAACCTACAAGCATGGCCTTTATCAGTATTATTTAATTAATTTTTTATTTGTTTTCTATAAGATTATCTAAATATTATTATTCAAGTTTAAGGGTTTTTTTTTTTTAGTGTTTTTTTATTTTTATTTTTTAATATTGAGTTGGATGAGAATTAGATTTTGTGATTTTTTTCCGATTTGTTTTCCATGAGATCATCTTAGTTGTGGGTTTGGCATATTAGCCATAGTTAACTTGAGATTTTATTTTGTACTTTTTGTTATTTAATTTATTTTTTCAAATTCATCTTTCAATATTGAGTTGGTCATGAATTGGGTTTCAATTTGTTTTTTTTTTTTTTTTGCTTTTTATAGGCTTATCTCAGTTTCATAACTTGAGTCGCGAGTTTGACAGGCTAATATAGGTTGAATAAGATTTTTTTTTTTAATTATCCTTCAATATTGGATTGGTAAGGAATTGAACTTTGTAATTTTTTTTTTTAATATGCTTTTCATGGTATTATATCATTCTCATGTCTCATATCACGAGTTTGGGTTTAGGAGGTTAATCCAAATTGATTCGGTTTTTTTTTTTTTTTGTCTTTTCTTAAAAATAAAAGTTGTTTTTTCAGTTTCGTTCTTCAATATTTTGTTAAATAAGAATTGATTTTTATGGTTTGTTTCGATTTATTTTCTATGAGATTATCACAGTTTCATTATCGGACCATAAATTTGACAAGTTATTCTAGTCTAGCATGGATATCTTGTAGTTATCTTAATATTTAAAAAAAATACCATTTAATATATTAATATCTTAATATTAAAAAAATATATTGTTTAATGCATAGGATTTTGAATTGATATATATATATATATATATATATATATATATATATATATATATATATATATTAGAAATGCATGTTTATTTTTTTATGCTGAAGAAATTTTTTATCCTACCCGTAGCATGGTGCAGGTAACCGATGTAGTTCTTTCTATACAGATAATTGGTGAGAGGATTTTGTGTTTTGCAATGCTTTGAATTGCATATATGGCCATCCATTTAGAAATAGGGTTGAGTATTTTTTGTTCGGTCTGATTTTGGATCAAAATAAACAATCAAACCAAATTTTTTTTTTAAGTTTTTGAACCGAACTGAAAACTAGTTCAAACCGATTAATTTTGATTCGGTTCAGTTTTGTTTTTTTCCTTCCAAAACGGTTCGAACCGAAATTATTCCAGTTGCAAACAAAATTTGTTCACAGTCCCAAAAAAATCACTACAGTTTTTCTCATTATCTCCATTTCTTTCTGCTATTGTATAGCCACAAGTAGTTGGGAGCACAACCCAGAGGAGCAAAGCCCATGACCACCACTTTTCTAACATCAGCTTGTACAAGCATGATTACATATCTCACTGTTTTATCAAACCACAAGCCGCAAACTTCTCTTTGTCCAATCATTTCCTTTGATAAAGTTCCAGAGCCTTTCTTGCGAACAGTCTTTTGTCATAACTGTGCATTTGAAGCTTCTTCTATCAAAGAACTTGGCATCTTTCGATGAGTAGGTCCGAAAAGCGAGTTAAGACGATACCTCCCTGTCACTCCAATGAGGGTACAATAGAGAAAAGAATGAACTTTTGTTCATAGCTTGAATTAGAATATCATTCGGCAATTTTATGCATGCACCTCGTAAAAGCCTGTAACTTTAGGTTTATAGAGGGTAAAGGGAGAGGAGAAAAATCAAAGAGAAGAGATATAGAGAGTAAAGAGAGGCGAGAGATATGCAGAGAGTATAGGGAGGGGATGGGGGGCCGCGATTGAATGTTACTTTAGGGTTAAAAAACATCATATTTATACTTGCTTTTTTTTTAATTGCTGGCTGGTTGAACTAGTTCGGTTCGGTTCAGTTCAATCGGTTTTGGATTTTAGAAACCGAAACTAAATCGAATCGGAATTTTTTGTAATTTTTTAATCGGTTAATTCGGTTTTTTTCTGGTTCGGTTTTTTCAATTATTTTTTTTAATTTTCTTGGTTTATCGGTTTTTTTCTCACCCCTGTTTAGAAATGAAATGCCATTAAGAAACCAGAAGGCTCTTATTGTGTTGTTTGCAAAGAGATAGTCTCCCCTCTCTCAAATTAGGGCCAATATATGTTTGGGTTTAAGTATTATTTTGTTTCTTTGGGCCTCTGTCCCCATTTTGAAAACCTAAAGAAAAGCACCAGATTGGGGCTGTAACTTGTGATTTTTACATGAAAGATTTAGGTTTTTCTAGGGGAAATTTCTATCTCAGTGTGCCCTGTTTCTCGTGAAGGTCTTCCTCCATATTTCCACTCGAAAAGAACTGTCAAGTGTGGATTTCCTGAGCTCCTTCCCTACCATTATCCATTACCATCTTAAGCAGTATCCTTCCCTAGGCAAAGTGATATAAGAAGTATGCATTATCCTATGCTCTGTGAATTGAAATTGTTGAAGAAAATAGCCTTGTAGTTGACCAATAACCAAGTCGAGCGTTTACTCGGGAATTGACTTCATGAGCAGCTTGACCATAATTCACATGCTTTACCGATATGATTATGATCCATTAATTGTGACCTAACATCTATGAAAGATTCTCCCCGAGTTTTTTTTTTGTGTGTGTGTGTGCGTGTGTGTGTGTGTGTGTAATATTTGGAAGAACTTCAACCTTTCAGTTTAGCATTAATGGCATCCAAACTTTGAGTGCTTGAGGTTTTTCGTACATGATTCTCAAGAAAATCATTGAACGAAATTGGCATGAATGGGATAATTATTGCATCACTAGATTTGCTTCCAGTCTTTTAGCACGTGAATTTAGGGTTTTGCGCTGCTCGGAGCAACATGCATGCATGCTTGCATGGTCAGCCACATGCTATTAGAAAATGAAACACTGTTGATTTCTTGTCGGCGTGGATCTACAAAACCCAAGTTTACAGAGAGGTGCAGCAGCACTATTTATTACAAGATGAGCTCCGAAACTCATGTAAACCTCTCATGCTGCACATGATATGGAAGAGTTAAGTGCACAATATTTGGCAAGAAAAAGACTTAATTAATGCTACGTGCAAAGACACTCGCCATGCCATGCCTGCTGCCTTGTCTTCTGCAAAGAAACATGGGGTATGGCAAGAACCGCGACCCCTCTATGCAGTTCATGTTTTGAGATACCATTCCACTAGTAATTATACACACACACACACACACACACATATAGTTTTGCTAAAAACCTGTAATCAGCATAGCTAACCTTTTCTTTTCCTTGCTCTTCCGCCAAGATACCAAGAAGTACGGAAGGGAAGAAGGAAGGTGTACGTTTTGAAAGTATGAAATAGGAATAAAAACACAGAGGGTTTATATATATATATAAAAGGAGTAAAAAGGGGATCAAATTAAAAAAGATTTTTTAATTTTAAATACCCCAATTATTTTCTTTTCTCAAGTACGCTATCACAACCAACTTGATTAATCTATGATCGGGCCGTCATTTATGATTCTTCATTCTAGTGGTAAAGATCCTACACGCACATGGGATACACACGGGATTGAGAAGGTAACTGAAGGATATGATGGTTGGAAAATGGGATCTCTCAACTCGAGTTGAAGAATGTAATTTCTCATTGTTGCACCAATTTAATTGTTTTATTTTTTAAAAAAATTATGTTGGTATTTACAATAATAAATTGTTTTATTTAAAAAAAATTCTGTTGATATTTACATTAGTATTTTATCTGTGATTATTTTACTGATGAAATTATAAATAAAAAATATCGTTTGAAAAAATTATTATTATTATTAAATTTTGATCTATCAATAAATTTATTGTTATTAAATTTACCATAATTTTCTTTAATGGATAAGAAAAAAATATATGTAAACTGGTTCAAAGATTGATAAGCTTTGATAATAACCTGCTTGAGATTATAATAGCGGTGGCGGTTCAAAATACTTTTTGTTTAAAAATACATCAAAAAAAATTATTTTTAAAAAATATTTTTAACATCAATACATCAAAACAATTTAAAAATATAATAATAAATTTTAGACATAATAAACAAGAAAAAATTAAAATATCTATAAACACGATTTTCCAAATACTCCCCAAGTCCTACCGAAGCGTTGGTATGTCAATGGATCGTGGGACTAGAATAGGAGAGTTCTTAGGTCTTATTCGGCAATACTTTTGAATAAAAAGTCAACTTTTTATACGTGTCGGTCGAAGATAAGTCAAAGCATACCTGATAGAAACCACGTACAAGCCAGTTGTCATTTAGAGATTAGGTGAGTGTGCATGCTTCCCTTCAGATAGTTTCGAATCTAGGGCTCCGTTTGTTTGCAAGAAAGTTGTTTCCTTTTGAAAAGTAAATTCTAGAAAAAGTGAATTCCTGGAAAGTGAATTCCAGGAAAGTATTTTCCGATGTTTGGTAGTGTTATGGAAAATGAACTGGAAAACACTTTCCAGTGTTTGGTTCTGTTATGGAAAATGAAATGGAAAATAATTTATTAATAAATTAATTATTTTTTGAAGTTTATCTAATATATATAAAATATTTAATATAAATATTTAATCACTTACAATAAAAAAATGAAATTTAAAAAGTATAATGATAAATTTTTTTTAAAATATATATAGTCATACATAGCTTATTTTATAAAATATAACTATATATGTCATGTCATATTATATAGAAATAAGCTTGTGAAATATTTTTTATGTAAAACCTATTACTATATTTTTTTTAATTTTAAAAGTTTAAAATTAGTTTTTTTTTCATATGAAGAAAGCCAAATTATTTTATGGTAAGAGTAAGAGTTATATATTTGGGTTTTTTTTTTTTGTATGAAGTTTTTTTAAAAGATAAATAGATTCAAAAAATATTTTGATGGGTTTTTTGGATAAATATTTTTTTTACGGGTAAAAGCAATTATTCCTTTAATATCCTTTTAATATATATCGAATAAACATCAAAAAATAAATATAAATATCTAAAATCAAACAAAGTCATGCATAAATATTAAGTTTCGATGTCATATACATACATATTAGTTCAAATTACAAACATAAACATGCTAAACCGAATTAAACAAGTAAAATACTTGTCAAATAACAAACATAGTCTGAATTAAAATTTTAAACATAGTCAAACCATCTTAGTAAGCAGGCCTGTAGTAGTGTTGGTTCACAAAATTCTGAACCCAAATTTTCCTCAAATTAGCATTTTTTGCCATAAATGTTTTTGCCAACATTTCATTTTAGACCAAATGATCAAATGCCTCCTCCAAAGTGATCTCATCAAAGCCTTCAATTTTCATTACTTCCGCATACAACGCATTAACATCAAGTTGATTTTTGCTGAGGCTTTGAATTGCAGGTGCTACATCTCCAATCTGTTTAGACAACTTTTCAACACCATCATCTTCATACATGCAATTTCGCTATAAAGTCACATACATCAATCTGGATGTGCATTTTCTGCCTGTAAAGCTTTTTTCCGGCTATAAAAATATTTTTAAATTATAGTTTTAAAACCGGTTTTACTCAGGTCAATTAAAAATCTAGTTTGGCCAGCATCGATTAGAGATCCTGCCGACTTGGAGCTGGAATCGAGTCAGATTAAAAAAAATAAAAAAAAATCTGGTATGACCCAGTTGACCCGGTTAAAAACTCAATTGCAACCTGTTGACTTTTATTTTTTTATTAAAACGACGTCGTTTTAATTTTTTAAAAAAATTGACCTGGGCAACTCAATGACCCGGTCAAAACCCGAGCCTTGAATCGAGCCGGGTCTGAAAACTATATTTTAAACTTTTTTACACAAACTATTTTACACATCAATTTAATTATATTAAATTCTTCATGAACGATGATTTTATTAAGAACATGCCATCTATATTCAAAAAAATAAATAATAATGAATTAATTCTCATGAATATTAATGTCCTCAAGAATATGAGTTTAAGATTTTTAAAATGATCGAGCTAGCGAACAACAATTAATATCTTAAAATTTCTTTAAGTCGAACTTGCAAATTTCTTTTTATATATTTGTTTATCTTAAAATAATTATTTAATCAAAACGTATTAGACCTATAACTAAAACAAAACACTTTAGCATCATGCACTATTGAACAAGATACCAGTCATCGTGGGCCTCACTATTAATTATATGAATATTACAGTTTTTTTTAATTTCAATCATTAAGCTTTTAATATTTGCAATTTCATCCTCCTATATTATAGTAAAACGGTTTTTTTTTTTTGACATTTATTCCAACCTACATTACCTTGCTTATACAAAGTTTTGAACAATATTCAAAGATTAATTGAGAAACAATTTTGCCGAATTGTTTTAATTATAGTAAAAAAAAAAAAAACAACAACAACCCATTATTATTTTGTCATGGAAACTTCATCTTAGTCCCTAAAGTTGTAGTTTTTCTATCATTTTGTGTCTCTTATTCTTGCAATTAATGTTTCAATACTAAACTTTATTTTCTCACAATTAAGTTCATGAATGTTAAGAGAAGAGAGGGAGAAAGTTCTCGGATAGTCGCATTTTGACTACCAAAAATATCAATTTTTGTATTAATAAGTCTGTCTTTTCAAGAAGGGTTTAATGTAGGCAGTGTTTTCCTATAACAATATCAAAAAAAAATAGATTAGGTTCCATAAAGTGTTTTATATTTATTTAATTTTTTTAGAATGATTTTAGGGTGTTTTGAAATTGGAAATGAGTTTATTGAAATTTCAAGGATGTTTTGAGGTGTTTTTAAACGAAAACAAGTTAGAAAATAGTTTTTAAAGATCCAAAAACTTGAACCCAGTTTTCCAATTATTGGTGGTGACTAGAAAATAATCCAGCAAGCAACATGTTGTCTACCATAGAAAATGACTTGCCACCAGATTACAAAAAGAAATTGAAGCGAATGACACATATCTACTCTTTCACAAAAAAAAAAATCTCTAGCAAGTGTATAGACCTAGGCTTCCATGCCTAAGTGAGCCTAGGTTTTTTTTATTGTTGGCAAGGCACTTGGACCTGGCCTTAATTTTTTTTTCTATTTAGATATTATGTAATATCCTTTCTCTTATTTTTTTTTAACTATTTAATTAGACTTTTATTTCCTAAAATAGTGATTGATTTTTTTAATGTATTTTTAATTCAATAATGCTTCGGATAGATTATTATAATTTATTAGTATTTTTTTCTCCTTTTATATTTTATATAAATGAGTTGTATTTGTATGACACACTTATAAAAGCAAAAACAGTTTGTTATTAGGAACGAAAATTAATCTCTAACATAAAATAATTAAAAACATGTAGAATGAAATGGATAGTTGGTGTTAGACATTTGTATTTGCGTTTATGATGCAAACCCCGTGAATATAAAGATCTAGAAACTCACAACGAAATATATGACAAACCCGAAAAGCTGAAAATCAAGTTTGTGATATATAAACCTTGACCCAAAGATAATCTTGTACCTAAGAACTAAAGGTGTTGAAAAATGAACTTACCTATTGATTATAGAGAATCAAAAAACCAAAATGTGGATATAAAGATAAAAAAACCCACAACGAGGTAAATGACAAACCCGGAAAGCCAAAAATCAAGTTTATGATAGATAAACTTTGATCCAGAGATAACCATATACCTAAGAACCGAAGGTATTGGAAATTAGACTTAACCAGTTGATTATAGAGAATCAAGAACCTGAAGTATGCAAAGACGTCACAAAGTCAGTTATACCTTGATAAGTCAAATTTATTCTTTGTCATAGCAAAGAGAAAAGTGTTACATCATACAAAACACAAGTTTATTCAAATATCATGGTTGCTAAATTTTATAGCAAAGAAAACAATATATTATCCTTTTAAATAACTTTAATGAATTCTTATTGGGTTGCAAACCAATGGATCTAAGCTAATAATTAGCTAACACAAGCTTAATACTTAAAACACTTGATAAACTCTAAACAATGACTAATAGGCTATCATGAACCCAAATTAAAGTGAAAGTCCAGACTGAAACTAAAATAAGTCCAAAATAATAAAAATAATACAAAACCCAAATAATAAATATAGTTCTTCATGAAACAAACTTAAATAGCCCAAAAAAACAAAGTAATATGTCATTAAATATCATCAGTCTTTGTTTTATTGTGCAACTAGGATAAATAAAAAATCATTGTAAGAAAAGGATTTTGGAACATTAAGAAATTATTGACACACTTGAAAATTATGTTGTTACTTATTAAAAATCCTTGAAGAATTAGGAAACTCCTAAAAATAAGCTCCTAAATATCCCTGCATTATTAGAAAAAGAATCATCTCCAAACAGGAAGTCTATAAGTCAAAAGATAATAAATAATAAAATTTATATTGCATCAGCTGACTTGTATCGAAAGACCTTCTTGAACTCTAATTAACCTGAATTTTTTTTAAAAAAATGTTGAACAATATGTCTAAAAACCCCTTATAAGATTTTAGCCATATCCAACAATCAAATTGAAAATTATGTTTGATAATATAAAACTGAATAGTATGTAACATTATGCTAAAATTCAAATTTAATTGTTCAACCCTTGAATGAATCATATCAGTTTATCTATTTCTTTTTCTAGAAAGGTTAGATTCATGTTTTATTATTTAATTAGCATTAATAATTTTTTTTATTTATTATTTTATCTATTTTTAATTTATTTTATTAAACATAAACAACATCTTTTTATTTCTCATTTAAAAAACAATTATGATACCCAAAATGCATTTATAACGCAAGAAATTTCCTCACTTGTATTAAAAATTAACTTGATTTCCTACCTACAACGTAGCAACATTCACTATTCAACAAGACACTAGTCATTGTAGTTAGTCTGCTCATATGAATAGGGTAGTTTTTTTTTTCATTTATGTCCTCAAGCTTTTAGTCTCTATAATTTCATTCTCTCATGTTACATCATGGTTTTTTTTATATTTTTTTCAATTTGCATTACCTCATGTATAACACTTTCAAACAATATTCAAAGATTAATTGAAAAATTAATTTTGTAAAATCAGATTTTAATAGTTAAAATTATAATTAAAAAAATAAAGATTAAATCTGATAAAAAAAACTATTATTTTACTGTAAAAATAGTTCTCTAAAGAAAAAAAAAATTATATCATTTGCTTCCTATTATTTTTGGAGTTCATATTGTCACCTCTCTTCCATATATACTAGTACCACTCACGAGATTAGATATAAAAAAAACTAATATTGTTAATCTTCAATTTATTTCATTGCCTTTTCAAAATAATCTCGAGTGCATGTTTAGGGGTCATAGCTGAACTAGATATTGCAAAATGTAGCATGCAATGTTGGAGCTATGTTGATCGACTATGCTTTCGAATTGAAAACATTGCTCTTTCATCATTGTTGCCTTCGCTTTTGTTTATGCATATTTTTGTGCGCTTATTACGTTGGGAACTTGGAGCTTTAGTGCTCTCTTCAAGTCATGTAACATGCGAGGAGCTCTGGATCTTTTTATTTGCGAGGAATATTTTACCTTTCAATTGTGACCTATATATCTGTGAAACCTGCTGGGTTTGATGTGTTTGTAGCTTTCTCTTGGCTTTCATGATTTATAACAGACCCCTTACATTGTTTTGAGGTTGGGATTGATGGGTTTGGTGGGTTGGGCAAACAATTTCATTTCTTTTCAGCTTTTTTTTAGTTGTTTTGTGTGTTGAGGAGATGACTCTTCTTCCATTTCTTTGTCGTTATTATGTGTGTTAGGCTAAATTATTCATTCTGGTTTCGTTCATAGTTTACAAACCTTTATTTTATCAAGCAACTAATAATTTGATCTAGTCTGTCTTGCATGAGTTTACTTTTCTAGTTTGCTTGGCATTCAAAAATAACTTGCGTCGCGTCCCTCTTTTTTTTATTTGAAGGGTTTGAGTTCACCTAGAGAAGTCAATGTTGTTGTTCTCAAGGTTCGCGGGAAGAAGTGTGTGTGTGTGTGTGTGTATTTCTTCTTTTATTAATAGTCCAGCTCCAGTCTAGGAAAATAATGTTCCGCTGTCCCTGAAAAACCTCGAGGGAGAAAAGGAAAAAAACACCACATCACATCATACCTACCTTTCCTCTCTTTCTCACGCGCATTCCCTTCGCTACATCTCTCTCTCTGTTAAAAAAATCCCATTTTATTTTCTTCTTAATTTTCTCTCATCTGATTTCAAACGGAATTCAATTCACTCATCTCCTAATCAATGAATTAATCAAAAAATCTGATCCGAAGTTTTTACGGTCGTGATTCTTTTTGGGCAATATGATGAAGATTCAGATGGAAAGTAACGGCAGTCAGCAACACCATCTGAATCAGGATCAGAATTCCAAGTACAGTCAGTTTTCAAACGGCGGCGTTTATGATTATCATGATAATCACAACGATGAGATAGATCAAGTTTTGCAATTCTATAGTGATTATAACAAGAGCGAAATTAATGGTAAAGGGAAGGGTCGAATTACACTGCCGTCGCCACCATCAACTACCACAGCAACGTCGTCTGCTTCTACCTCTTCAAATGGTGGCAGCGGATTTATTGAACACCCGGTTTCCAAGCTGGATACTCTTGCCGGTGTCGCTATAAAATACGGGGTGGAGGTAAAAAAAAATAATTCTTATTAATCCATTGATTTTGCTTTCTCATATTAATGGGTTCTTTTTATCTTGAATTGGGTAATGTTAAAAATGTGATATTTTTTAGTTATGGTTTTATACATTTAATTAGAAAGGGAGGGAAAGGAAAGGTAGTTGTGGGTCTGTGGAAAGGTAGGTGTGGGTCTGCATCATTTTGATATTTATATCATGTGATTTTTGTTTGGTTAGAGCTGCAGAATAATCATTTTCATTAGTGTAAAACTGTACCCTTTCTGTCCAGAACAGCCCATCTTTTTGGAACTTTGTTCTTTTATGTTGCGATATCCGGGTTTTTTTTTTTTTAATGATGGTATTGAATTTATTGATACATTGAGTTTCTGGGTGTCAAAATGTTGATCACAATTGCACAGCAGTTTATGGTGACATTTTTTTTTGCTTTTAGACAACTTCTATGAACTAGATGGTAAGGCAGTTGATATTCTTTTCTTTTGTTTGTGCCTATTTTTTTAGGTGGCTGACATAAAAAAGATGAATGGCTTGGTTACAGATCTTCAAATGTTTGCTCTCAAGTCACTCCAGATCCCATTACCTGGAAGACATCCACCCTCATTGTTCTTATCAAATGGTTTTGATACTCCACGGTATTCATGCGTTCCTTTTAAACTCATGCCTGTTCTGAATTTTCATTTCTGCTTCATTTGAACATCCCCATCATGTTATTGTGCTGAAAATGTGGGCTTCTATGTGTCAAACTTACCTTGATTTATTATTATTATTATTATTATTATTATACAGCTTCATTCGAGCTTCATATGATCTGTTCATAGAATTTTACTGCTATATAGTTTGCAACGCACAAATGAAAATATTAGGATGGTCCAATTCTTGAGTAAGGTAGCCTCATGCAAAAATTGTCTTTTCAGATTACCCCCCAAGGACCTTGCTTGGACGAAACCATGACTAGGCAGAAACCTTTAGATATATATATTGGCTCTGATTTATGTGGACTTTCAAAGCATGCATGTTCAAGAGGATATCACGTGAGAACCTAGAAGTTTATATCAGCAAATGTGGTGTATGCGAAAAGCTAGAATTGGATATAAAGGTGATGCCATGATGTGGTAATGCTGATTGCGATGCAATAATGTACATTTTGGGTGGAAGGAGAGAGGAGAGTTTTATTCTTGTGGTAGTGGTGGTTGTGACGTTTAAAGGAAGTCGTATTAAAAGACGGGGCTCTACTCATCAGGTTTGTTGCAATAAGTGGCACTGGGAGGAGCCTGAAGTGCTGGACTAGGATCTAGGTGTGTGCTGTGCTGGAGTGACCGGTGGGAGAAAGGGGGGGGAGAAGGGGGTGGGAGGGGGCCTGGGGAGCATGGAATATTGATTGGGATGTAATTCTCAAGCATTTCCGGACCCTTTCCTCCTCCCTGCTGTATGTTTGAATTTAATCCAATCCATGTAAGACAATGAAATAGTTGAATATCAGATGTCAATTTGTGTTCTAATTGAATTGAATTCAAATAAGATTGGAGAAAGCAAAGGATTGGATATGGAGAAACAATAGACCAATGTCAGATCTAGGGGAGCGAGGGAATCCATGTGAGAATCTCATTAGAAATGAGAGGGAGGGTGTGATGTAGTCTGGCGGTCTCTTTCTATCACGGTTTTCACGTAAAACTGAATAAGATTTCTGTGGTCTCTTTTGTTGTGTATGGTAATTCTATTTTTACGGATAAAAGGATATGCCATCTCCATGACTTTTATTCATTTGATAAATTACAGATATTTAGTTTTGGCTAGTATAGGAAATATAATTAGCGCAAGTCAAAATAATTGAATGGAGGATGTAATTTAATATCCAAGCTCCTAGCCTGTACCAGATTAAGTCAACTTTGTAGATGGTTTTTAGATTTGAGAGGAAAATGCACTTAAAGCTAAAAACCTTACAGCATTCAGTGTTCCTTTTGATTAGTTGACAATATTTTTCAACATGAGAATCTTCTGGGGTGGAGATCAGCCCCAAATTTAGCCTAAAATCTACGGATTATGACACTGAACTTTTTCTGCAGAGAGAGCAGTTATGAACAGACCCCACCACGAGGTTTGCAGTCTGATCTCTTTGATTCATTCCAGTATTTGAATCCCAAATCTTCGCAGCTTAAGGTTTCTCCAGCTATGAGCTCTTTACAAGGTTACTACGGGCTTAAGCCGAAAGATCAAAAGAACACGTCTAAAGGTTTTGAGATGGCAGTCAACAGGAATGAATATTCTCATCATCTGGAAGGTGGTCTGTATCTTAAACCATCACCAGCTTCCCACCCGCCTTTGTGCCTCCATCGGAAAACTAGAAGCTGGGTTAATGAGTTACTTGACGAGAACAATGAACTGGTTAACAAATTATTCCGTGATGAAGCAAAGGATATTGAGTCTGAGAAATTGGTGAGGCGTCGTCAGAAATCAGAAACTGATTTCACTTCCATCTACTCTGACTTGCTGATTAGAGAGGAAAACAGCGGGGCTGCTTTCTCGACAATCACTGGAAAATGCTTAGCCCTCAGACCCAAAGCAGGAAACCGAGCCACAAAAAATGTTGAGGCAGCTGGTTTGATCTCCGCACAATCAGATCCCAGAGATGTGGCTGATGGATTTCCCATGGTTAGGAAGTCATCAAGCACGCCTAGTTTGAATGATCAAGACAGTATTAGTTCTTCCATCTGGCCAACATCGAAGTGGAGTTTGAAGCCAGATTTGCAAGCCTTGTCTGCTTCAACCATAACGAGACCAATCTTTGATGGATTGCCAAAACCAACTGGTCGGAAAAACAAAACTGCGCTCGATTAGTTCAGTATATGAGATCACATTCAATTTACTCCATTTTTGGATCCAACATTTTGTCTGCTGTTGAGTAGCTAGCTAGCTCTTTAAGGTAAATAGAAAGAGATTGGGTGGGGGGGGGGGGGGTATCAAATAAAGATCATGGGTTCTTGTTAGTTATGTGGAAAAAAACTGCTGATACATTTTCTCACTCTTGTACTTTATTTTTTTTGTCAACTTGGTGAGAAGCACCAAAATCCACCCTTCTGTACCTGAAAAATGGATGTGATAATACAGCACAAACGCTTTTTGTCATTGATTTGTCTTAAAGAGGGTTACCAGTCCCCGCAACTACGTCATGTCAGAATAATTGCTTCTTTTCCCCTCCAAAGTTTGAGCCAATGGAATTGGTCAGTGGTACAAGGATTAGTGTTATTTGTCTGACTTGACTAGAAGTCATAACACTAAAGTTCATTCAGCCCTTAACAAAAAGGTAGTGAGGTGACAGTAATTTATTTTTTCAGACCGCAACAGTAAAGGCTATAACAATGACAAACACACATAACTTGGCTATCATATTCTGCTGTTTCAGTTACCAAGCTTTGTGGTAAAAGCTTCATTTGCTGCACCTCGAATTAAAAAGGGAATTTTGAGCAAGTTTAGATCATTTTAATCCATTTTTTCTTTTGATTTCATCTTCAAGTGAAATCTACAAGTCACCTGTTCTATTGTCAGGACTAGAACATTCATGTGAATTTTACATCTCACAATCTGCCCAACGGCCAAGGAGACTAACTCCTTACCTGTCAAAATAATAGAATCCAGTTCTTGCGGGTAAAGCAAGATCACAACGAAACCCAGATAAGCTAACAGTTACCAGCCATCATCTCTCTCTTTTCAATTTTTATATCATTCCATATTCATTCGGGTAAAACTAGGTTCTCGCTATTTTTAAGGTTTGGTCCCTGTACTTGTTCTTCAAATTTTCCATCTCTTTTGCATATTAAAGCCCAAGACGCAGAGGGACCGAGGATTAAAGGCAGGAAATATAAACAAGAGTTTAAGGGGGGAAAAAAAGCTAAAATCCGAATCTCTTCGTATACACGCACTTCCTTACTGTTGAGCATAAATTCAAGATTCTCCACCGGTAGATGCTGTTCCAGAATCTCTCTACCGCATAACGTCCATAATATATTACAATTGTATCATACTCACCACCAAATCAACTATCCTACTATTCCCCCATCCGACAGAACCTAACACCATGAAAGTCCCAGAATGGTTCTCATTTTATTTTTTTTGTTTCGCACATTAGCTTATACAATATTACAGGCATCCATGACTATGTCCCAGACTTTCACGGAGAGAAACTTGATGTTCACTGTATCTCCAAGAAGAATTCTCCATCTTCAACAATATGCTGATTAGATCCATTCATTCTAGCAATCATAACAGTATCTTGTAATCAACTTTATATACCACTTTCTATTTCGCAACATGAATCTTAACATGGAAATCATGGCACTACCAGTTGTGACCTTCACCAGCTAACAAATAAACATCTCTACAAACCTATCAAGCTACTAAATTTTACTTATTCCTCATTTTACTTTTGCATTTCAGCTCTCTCTCTCTGTTATTTTCATTTTATTTTTTTTGTCAATCCCTAACAATCAAACTTCAAGCATATATTAAAATCTGCAAAATAGGGATCACCCTTGAATATAATAAAGAAAAGATCAGGTTCACATTACTCTTCCATACTGCAAAATTGGGATTACCCTTAAAATATAGCCAAAAATCACATTACTTTTCCAAACTTGTGGAAATGACCTATCTGAGTTCAACGTTCTAATTGTAAAGAGTGAATTTTGGCAATTGCAGCAATTCGTTGGGGGCATATGTAGTAATATTGATGTTCATAACTGGTGGTGAGAGATAGTAAGCAAGCATAGAAAACAACCAATAGCAGACAATCACGGTGAAAAAGTACTATAACTAGAAATAAATGATTGTAACAAAAAATGAATTGAATTCTCAAGATGATCAAATGTTCACAATGTGATGATGATACAGCATGTAAGGGTCATAAATATATTCACATATGGAAATAACCACTGTAAACTAATAAGCTATTTCTTCAAAAAAAAAAAATGAAGCATTTGTTGAACACTTTTACTATTTTAAGAAAGATACTTGGTGGAAAAACTATCCCTACCTAAAAATTTCAAAATTATGAGCATTGTAGGCTTTGAGAGTCTACGCCAAATATTTACCTCAGATTTTGCAGAAGTTCTCTACCAGATATAGCTTGATCTTTATTCCCCAAAATGAGTAAGTCATGAATGACAGCAGATGCACCTTAATTTTTTGCCTCAACCTGAAACAGTACAATTTGCAGTTATCATTTAATGCTAACAATGAACAGCCCCTGAAACAATCATGATAAATTATACTGCATGATATAGATTACAGATAGGCTTTATGCTCAGAGGACTAATCCTCTTCAAGAGCAGCAGAAAGCCAGAAGGAGTCCAAGCCTTATGAGGCATTATGAGGATTCCAATTACAAAATCAAGAAGAAAAGAAGGCAGCAAAGAGACACAGCAGTCACGGTATCAACTTTTTCCTTCTTTCTTGTTACATCCATGAGAATCATTTTGAAATGTGTACCCATAGTTACAAAAAAAAAAACATCTAAAATAATGGCTAGAATGGGGACTGCTAATTTTGCTAAAAGAAACCTGTGGCATCTTTTATAAGAGTCAAGGGAGCTTTCAGAATATCTTAAGTAAAGATAAACAAGAATTATTTACAAATAAAATGAACAATTTCAAGAAGAAAGCAAATGCCAATCCCTTCTTATGATTTCTAACTTCTAGGTCTCCACAGGAATCTCACCTGACAAAATCAAACTCTGAATGTGCAAGATTTTGTGAAATTATTTTTGAAAATAAATGGCAACATTCAAGTGATGCTGTTAAATAGGTGCTAAGATTGGATTAACATGCATGAAAGAGTCCGCAACATTTTCTCTAACCTGGAATTCCAGAAGAAAAAAAGTCAACAGACCTAGAGTAGCTCGGTTGTTAAAGCCACCCAGCTAAAAGTAACATAAAATTCAAATGAACAGGGGTGAGCATAGATCCAAAAAGACCTTGAGAACGTCCTATAATATACATGATCAAGAACAGGTAGAGGCCCATAACTTCTAGCCACTTCTGCAAGAATAAAGATTTACAGATAATTTGAGGCATCCATAATGACAGCAGAAACTCACCACCTTTACCAAGAAAAATTGCAGCAGGCAGCTTCTATGCACAAAATCAGAACTGAGTTTAAGAATCATGCTCAAACTGGTAGTCAAACGTAGGGGCAGAGAGTTACATATAGGTCTATAGTCAAATCCGCCTACCTCCACACAAAAAAAAGCAACACATAAAGTCATTAAGCCTCGCAAATCAAATAGTCCAAATTTAGTTCTCAACCTTAGTTAGATGTCACTTGTCAAGATGCATACATTGCATTTATTGACTGCATGAATCTGAGATGGAGCGAATGCCATTTACTAATTATGTGAATTCTAAAAGGAGTACATTTCTTGACAACCTAAGATTATAAATGACAACCAAAGAAACCATCAGTACTCTCTGATTCTGGAGAACACAGCTGTAACCACCACAATTTCTAATCACCCAGTGTTAAAAGGTTTTCTACGTACACTTTTCAGTAGGTCAGTTTCCACAAATTCTCTAAGCAACCAAACAAGACATCAAAGAAGTGATTCTAAATCTATCATAAATTAACATACAGTTAAATCAATCAGCAAAGAAAATATATTGTCGTTTGATTTGGATAAAGAAGAGGTTTATAAAAAGGAAGATGAGGCACCTTCCAGAAGGTGGAGAGAACAAGAGACTAGAAGCTAACTAAACTCAGCAACACTAGAGCTTTCCATTCTCCTTGGATATCAGTTAGTGACTCCCTTAAAGAGTTTATGAGCAGAAGAGTGTAATGAAGCTAAAAGAACTATTCACCATGCAAGATCTGCTCCAAAATTAGTGGTCGCTAAAGATTGCATCCCGCTCCTGCCATATAACACACCCCACAGACAAATAGCATGATTGCAAAGGATCTTGCTGTCATTGTTCTTAGCAAACCCTTCCAGGAACATCAAGAAGAAATGTCATCCATTGAGCCTGAAACTACCCGTAGTCTCCTGCAAATCCCAAAGAAACTACCTCACTTATCCCCTATGAATGACAAAGAAGAAGCGGCTTACAGTCTCCCCACCACCATCACCCATAACACATATATCAGGAGAAAGAGTAACAGTGAGCCTTCCTAGCTGGCCTTAAATCATTAGTTTTAATTTTGTTGAGAAAACCTCTCCAGATAAAAGCTTGAATCTGAGATGGAAACTCAGCTTTCCACATATAATGACCAAGAGTTTCCATCAGCTTTCCACATACAATGACCAAGAGGAAACAAGTAGGAGGTGAAGGCCTGGCAAGATTAAAAAAAAAGCGAGCTACAAGAAAATTTACCCCTCTAAAGTCCAGAATCTAATATAAGACCCGAGGGAGAAGAAAAAAGATTAAGAGTATGAACAGAAAACAGCAAGTTCCAATAACCAAATCAGTCTCCCAAGAAAAGATAGAAATACAGGCATTGCACAAGATATGAAGTCTGTGAAATTGAGGGAAAGAAACACAATAGAAGAGAAATTGTGTTGCTAGTAGAATGATCTTCGACATCTGTTGATCCACAAAGCAAAATAAAATAAAATAAAAACAGAATTATCTGTTCATGGAACACCAACCAAGGAAGCTCACCCTAATATTCAATGGCTAATTTTGAACCACAGTAAAACCATGTCTGTATTCCTTTCCAATTTTCATTCACTATTCAAACCATTGGGTTATGAACTAAAATTGAAGACATGAGGAGAGAGATATCACTGATCAAAAGCCTCACGAAGCAGTCAGGTCTTAAGAGAGTTGAAGAGAAGTTAAGCAACAGAGAATCTGGGAAAAAATTAAAAAAAAAAAAATCTGAGAGATTTAAGGGTAAAAAGTATGATAAAGTACTAGACACAGCTCGGGTTCAAATGTTGCAAGTTGTTAGTCTGTTAGTTTAAATTTAAGATCATATTTTTCATGCTATGATCCATGCATCAATTTCCAATCTACTCCCTTCATTGTGTTAATCTACTCCCTTCGTTGTTTTATATTGGGATCTCATTTGTTTTTGGTTATTCATAATTTTTTATCTCTAAATCTTTTCAAGATAGTGCAACACTCGATTTTTTACTTGGTTGATGTGAATACCGCATCAGTTTGTTTACACATAAGTATTCACATCAGTAGATACAGCCCACATATGAATTTAGCTAATTAACAACTAGACCAAATTTAAGTTGCTGATTTTAGATGCGAAACTTGAAATTTGAGTACTTGATTATCAAACATGAAAGAATTTTGAATCTCTAAGGTTTCCAGGCTCACCTGCCTCTGAAGCTGGAATGCCTTTCAACAGTATGGTGCTTATAGAACTAAATGGAAATTTCTTTTATAGCAGGACTCAAATAACAAAGGAGCTGACACTTATGATTAAAAGGGGGTTAAAAGTTCACCTATGAAACAAAAGTAGAAAGGGAAAAGGATTCCTGCAACTTTCATGCTGCCACCACATCATACAATTTTTTTCAATTGTAAGTTAAATTATTTACATAATATAACCAAACCAAAATAAAAAACAAAAAGGAATAATCTAGAGGTCAATTCATGAAAAACATAACCCAGCCACTCATTTACAGCCATGTCCCAATACCTCCAAAATAAAAGGAAACACCCAACCAAATCAAATTTCTTTGTCATCATCAAAAATTGACCAAAGAAGCCCTGTTTGACTGCCTTGGAAACCAAATGGACTTCAGAATTGTCCTACATAAGTCTATTATTCTCCCAAGCACAAGGCCATGGGTAGATGATAGACCAACATTCACTAAATAAAAAACTCTATGAGCGACACAATGCACCAAAAGGCATTCAGTTGAGCATCCAGTTCTCTGATTGAACCATGCATGCCCCCCACAGATGGAAGATGGAAATGAAAGTGAATGCATTTGCTGTATTATTAATGAACCTTACAGAACAAAATATTATACAGAGAAGAAAAACAAGATAAAAAAGTTATGTATTAGAAGAATCAATCAATTCACCACTTCTCAAACTTGTGGTTTAGAAGATCTCTATATATACTAACATCAGTGTAATTACAAGAGTTAAGAAACAGATGTACTAACCAAGTAAGAAACACGGCCCTACACTCAGAAGCAGATGTTCCTGGGATACATTTGTCAGGAAATTACACTATACAGAACCCTGCCAAGAGTCTCCACAAGGTTCAAACACTGCCTTCAAGAGGTAGTTGTATTTTGTCCAAAATGGGAACCTTCCTTGAGGCGCATGATAACGCAAGCGCACTTTCTCATTTCAGGATCACAGAGCTGGAAAAGTTAACCACAGATTTATCCTCCCATCATATATATATATATGTGTGTGTGTGTGTATGTGTATATATATATATATATATATATGTATATGTATGTATGTATGTATGTATGTAGAGAGAGAGATGCACTAAGCTTCACTAAACTATCATAATAATTGCAGTCCCTAGATGGTGCCATTGCACAAGAATTTGCACTGAATGATCAATCAAAAACATTTTACTAGAAGTTTAGTGAGAAATTATAGGAAAGAAATGAATTTGAAACCCTTTAAATACAGGATAAACTTCAACTTATAATCACACCAAACATGACAGATGATTCGCTAATGTTGATGCCACTTGGTTCAATTATCACAATAAGTGACAGAAATTATGGCAAAATATCTGAGGACATGTTCTTGAAATGAAGTGGAATGCAAATTTATGAGGATCATAAACATTTTTCAGAAATTTAGCCAAAAAACACAAATGAGAAGGAACATGAACTTACTCAAAAACTTAAGATGCCCTCAGGCTCTTTATTATGCTGGCCTCCAGCAGTTAAGGGGCAGGCATGTCTGGTCTACATGGCAACATCTGTGTAACACCATGACCTAAAACAATGCAGCAATTATTAGATTCAAATTGGAGGTCAATTTACTCAAGTACTACAAAAGTCCCTTATGAGCAAAATGAGACCATCTTTTACAAAGCAAGCTCACCTGGAATGGAAGCTCCAGCAGGTACCTTGTTGGAGGGAGCAACCTGAAAACCCATATTATTTGGAGGTGGTAGCCGAAAGTGACCTGCCAAGGAAAAATTTTTATGATCTATTAGCCTGTGTATCAAAGAAAAGTACATCCCAAAGCAAACACAGAAAATAAAACACACTTCCCCTAAAGTCATATTGCAGGACATGCATAAACATGCCAAATGAGAAATAAACAAGCTCCGGGTACAGTTGCAATGCTTGCACATAAGCATGGCAAACAACTTTAAATACATATAATGTGCACAAGCTAGAAACTAGTAAAAGCATTTTGCATCCTCGCACTGCAAAGCACTGATTGTGAACTTTAGGTATCAAGTTTTAAAGCGAAGACAAAACTAAATTAAATTGGTAAAAAAAAATTCATAACATGTAATCAATCAAGCTTCCTTACAACTATGTTTTCTCTCCAGACCACAAATCTTAGTGAATGATAACTTGAACGCTTAATCAAGCATCCAATCAAAAAGGTTACTCCAAAAGAATCACTAATATGGGAAGCAACATAGAAAAGTAACCTACATGAGCAAAGATGGAAAGCAAGCGTCTGCCATCACTTCTTCTTCTTCTTTTCTTTTCTTTTTTTTAAGTAAGCACGTGCAAACTCAATATATAGTATGATATCTATAGCATTAATGGTAAATAATGATACAAGATCATTACATTAAGAGACATTGTGCATTAAAGATAAATTAATGAATTAAAATGAGAGAAACAGTATACAGTAAGTTATCATTTTGTCTCTCATAATTATAGGTTTCAAGAAGTTAATTTGCTTTTTAAAATAAAATATTGATTCATCAATTGTAATATGGTTTAGCATCCACAATAACCTCCTCAAACCATAATCATTCAATCCCACCCAGATAAGAGCATGAATGGATTGTGCAGACTGTTCAGTATAATTACAGAGAAAATATGAATTGGTAACTTTCCTGTCTGATTCAATTTTATTTTAAAAAAACTAAAAAAGATCAAGGTCTAAGCAATACATATGCACGCGAGCACAGGTAGCAAGAGGATTTAAAAATACAAGATCAAGTGTTCTATAATTACAGGGACACAGTTGCACATACCTTCCTGGCCAAAAGAAGGGCCTGCATAAGATGGATTTCTTCCACCCATCCATGCACCAGGATGATTATCTGCATATTCGCTTGAAGGCATCCTCCCATCAGTGGAAAATCCTGGCCGACCATCTGGATGTGATGGCATAGAGTATTGACGGGGATAAGGAAGCTGCTGAATTGGAGGGGTCGTGAATGAGAAGTGACCTGATGCATTTTGTGGTAGGTTTGAATGCAGCGGTCTTTGTGCAAAAGGTGCATTAACTGGCTGAAAATGTGGGTTTTGTTGAGGAGCTTGAGGATTTAAGAACATGTGATTCCCATGAGGAGTACTTCCAGCCATTTGGACAATTTGATTACTCTGTGAACAGAAATTTTAGGTCACAATAAACAAACTAACACATTCACATGTAAGTAAATGGACAGCCAAAATACTTACATTGGGTGTAGTACAGTATTCATGAGGTACAGCTGATTGATATGCCAAATGAGGAGAGGACTGTACAGATGACTGAGATGGTCGTATTGGTTTTGCTAGTAACGAAGATTGAGTTGGTACAGATGGTTGTGGTACCACAGTAGGCAGAGGAGCTGAAGGTGGCACAGGGGAAGAGGAGGTGGTGGTTGTAACGGAAGAGGTGGAGGTGGAGGTGGAGGTGGAGGCGGCGGTGACAAAGATGTTGAGAGTTGAGGTGGAAGTGGTGGAGGTGGTGGTGGCGGCGGCAGTGGAGAGGAAGGCAAAGGCGGAGGTGGAGGGAGGAGAATCAGGAGGCGATGGTGGAGAACCATCTGGTAGAGGCAACAAATGGACAGAATCATTTAATGCTGGTTCTGGTAACCTATCTGAGTAATGCGGCTGTGCTTCCATTTCAAAAACACCTATGGATGAGGGTCTTTCATCCTTTGGGTGTCCAGACACATCTTCCATTTCAAGTTCAACATCCACATCCTCTAAGATGCAATGGCGCCTGTCACTTGCAGTCGCAGTAAATATTTCTCTCTCTCCTAGAGCATGGGTTGATTCTGTAACTCCTAACACAACATTAACTTCCTTAAAAAGGACTGCTCAGAAAGTCATCATCATCATCATCCCTCGAACACATGAGAAGATAAAAGCCCAGGCAACTGAAATGTGGCATTACTGGTACCAAAGCCAAGAAAACCAATATGGATCTTAAAGTCAATACCCAAATTTAAAGAAATTCTCCATTGATCAAAATCAAATTTGGTCTAAAAATAAAACTCTATTGACCAAAGAAATGCATGTAATATGGCAAGCCATATGGAAACACGAGGGTTTAAACAAATTTGCACTGATAATAACAGAAGGTTTCATAACATAATAAGATGACTTCAGCAAACAAAAATAAAGAGCAAAAGCTCATGCGTATTCAAAATCATACAAAACTACCTATGGTATTAATTGTCTTCCATACTTCTACACATTAGGCTCTAGGAATGACATCTAGCACCTTAACATCTGCTACATCACCTCATACTCCAGGATTATTTAATTTCTTTAAGAGTATCAACTTCAGTTTTAAGTGAAAAGTTACAAGTTCAGTCAATTTTGTGCTTGTGGTTCATTTATACTTGTGGCAATCATACTTGCCCTTCTTTTGTGAAGTTACAAAAAAACAAAGCTGATTTATGGTCAAATTTACAATTTTCATAAATAATAGCAATAGGGACAAGCAGAAGGCAACTAATCAAACCCAAAACCACAAATTGGAAATGGATCTAACACATGACAGCAAAGTATAACCCTTGAAGCATTGGG
>CM027576.2:6434008-6522759 GCA_015852605.2 Populus deltoides | reverse complement strand
TTGATGGACGGGACATTAGAGCTTGGCTTGTACATAGAGAAGATAGAGTCTCCATTGACAAGAGAGAGAGAGAGAGAGAGAGAGAGAGAGAGAGTTGTTGTTTAGCGCTTTCAAGGGATGGTTTCGTTGTTCTGTTGGATTGCGGTGGGTAGGGGTATGTGAATCCTCTGCTTGAATGCTAATGGATCCTGCCTGGAATTGGATAGGATAATGGGATTACAGCCTCTTTGTATCGTACTGCTCCGTTCCTCTACAATGTTTGGCCCATCATTCCCTTACGTTTTCTTCCCCCTGTTTTTATTTCATTTTTTTAAAATTAAAAAAAAAAAAACACTTTTACCTAATTATAAGACCTGGCCGGGTTTAACGGTCAACATATCGAAAGTCTATCTTTTTTCATATCAGTGAAAACAAAAGGAATTTCTTCATGCTTTGGAAAATTATATTCACTTCCTCAGTCAAATTAAAATTTAAAATTGTGTGAAATAACGCCATTATCCTCGTATATAACACGTTGCAAACTAAAAAAGACGACATGACACTCGCCCTCACTCTTATTTCTCTCTCTCCATGGCATTCTCTCTGCACAGAAATGGAAAAACACCAAATCGATTTAAACAAATTAGGTTTTTTGAGATAATTCTCATCGTATTCAACAACTCTAGTCGCTTCTCTTGCTGCTAATGTTGCCTCTGACGCTGCATTGCTATCATCGTAATGGCAAAAGTTAAATGGAGGCAGAGATACTAAAAGTTAATAGTCAGTTCATACCGTCGAGGAAGTCGACGTAGCAGTTCTAGCTTTTCTTTCATATGCAGTGATAGAGATTTTCTAATTTCCTTGTTTCCGCCGTCGAAGGGAAGTTGCCATTTAACTGTTGAGCTTGCTGCTATCATAGGAAAAGGCGTAACTAGCAGTGTTAGCAACTTATCTTCGCTTTTCTATTGTTTTTGAAGTTGTATGATAAGAACTTATGTCAATCCACCCATCTCACAACATAAATCTTTAGCAAGGTTAACTTTCAAATAAATTCTTATAACTGTGCATTTTTGTTTATGATTAGGGAATAGTTGGTCCGATTTTTTCCTATACCCAATGAAATTCCATGATGTACACTGTTGCATTTCTAAAAGAGTTGTTGTTGTTATTATTATTATTATTATTAATATTTGTCTTCAAAGACAAATTTAGTTCACCACACTATATATGGTTATCATAAGTTTGGTGAGGAACTTGAAACTTGATACTTGCCAGTGAAGTAACGTATATTCTACTCCAATGATCAAGGAATTAAAAGTCTCAAACTTGGGAAAAAACAGCTTATTGATGAATAATGTATGAGAAAAATAAAATTTCCCAATTCATGCAAAGTGTTTCATACACGAAAAAAAAAAGCACAAGTTGTAGCTGTTTGCTGTTTAGGTAGTGTTTGATGGTTAGAAAACGAGGATGAATGATTTTTAGGGATATCATTAGAATGGTGAATTGCTGAAAAGTTTTATGTTGTTTGGAAAGTATTGGTAATATTTTGATAGTTACTTTTTTAGGGGTATACTTTGAATAGAAAGATTGATATAAAGAGAACAAATAATATAAATTCATGACTTGCTAAAATATGGCTTGGTTGGGGTATAATTCACGATAACACAAGTCTTAGGGTGGAGGTCTTAAGAGGGAAGTACATCAGATCGAAGGACCTCATTCCACAGGTCTAGGCAAAAGGTAAAGACTCTCTGTTATGGAAAGCTACATGTAAAATATGGCCTCTAGTTGTTGAAGGGGTGAGAGTGAGAGTACTGTTCGGTTTTGGAGGGATAACTGGTTAGGAGGGTCTTGGGCTGCTGGGGCAATATGCCACTTGAACCATTAATTCCGGAGGAGCTGATTAATTCTTCTGTTATGGAAATGGTGATTGATAATGAGCGATGGAGGTGGGAATCTCTTGCTCACTTGCTCCCCATACAGCTAGTGATGATCTTGGAATTACCTTACCCCTCAAGTGCTATGGAATGCGCAAATTAATAAAGTGGATCCTAGTCGTCACAAGGACTCTATTTGGCGATGGGTTTGGAAATGGAAAGGTCCAAAAAGAATCAAAGCATTCTTATGGATAGCTGCCCAAAATGGTTTGTTGACAAATGAAGCTAGAGTGCGTAGGCATTTTACAGAGAATCCTATAGCTATCACCTTTGCTTGGGGAAATAGAGAACACGATGCAGACTTTCCTGTTGCTACTAGTGTTTGGAACTCGCTTGTTAAAGCATGGTATATGCAGATATTGTTAGAGAATAATATAAATTATATTTTAGAACCTCATCTAACAGCTTAAGTTTTTGGGTTGAGATGGTTCTTTGATATGGTATCAGAGCCTTGATGATCAAGTGGTCTCGAGTTTGAATCTCACCATCCCTATTTATTTGATAAAAATTAAGCACAAAGGTAATGTGGGCCTGTGCAAGTTTCAAGCCCAAAAGGTTTTCATTTGAGGGGTGTGTTAGAGAATAATATAAATTATATCCTAGAACCTCACTTAACAGTTTAAACTTTTGGGTTGAAATGGTTCTTTGACAGATATTTTCTTAATACAAAAGAGACTATATGGCTGTTAAGGAACCTCTCAGCTTGTGATGTGGCCTTCGAAGGAGTTACATGGTCTACGATATTTAAAGTGATAATCTGGTACTCATGGAAGTTTAGAAACCAAAGAATATTTGCTGCTGATTTTATGGTTCACATTTGTCCCATGAACACGATGAAGAGTCTAGTAGCAAATATAAAGTGTACCAAATGATAGAGATGGCGGATCTTGTATCAAAATCAAGCAAGTGGGTTGGATTGGATGTAAATATCCTCCACGGGAGTGAATGTTGACGGCGGTAATAAGGGAAATCCTAGGTGCTCTAGAGCAGGCAGACTCCTTCAAGACAGTGACTAGTTTCTAGGCTGTCTAATCTGGGTTGCATTGAAAGACTTTGAAGTGCTAGTTTGCTACTTTGGCATGCTTATATGCTCACTGTCTGTCCTATTTGCACACAAATGCTATAACTGTATTTAAAATGTTACTACTGGCAAGTTCTTTTCCTATGAGATTTTGAGTTAGAGCGGAGTGGAGATTGAAACAAAGAACATGCATGCGCATTCTTAAACAACCCTTGAGGCAATCTATCTAATCAAAGTCCATAGCGTCAAAATGCTTCTCTATTCCAAAGTAGAGAATTAAGATGGTGTACATGACAGAGAGAAAGAGAGTGAAGAGAGAATCCCGTGGACATGAATAAATCCTTAAAAACACAAAAAGCATTGCCACCTCAAGCATATAAAAAGCAAATTACAAATATAGAGGAGGGAATAAATATAGAAAGAAAGAAGACTAAACTAAAGACTCCACTGCTACTGGTAGTACTAAGCCTTCTCAAGGAACTTGGTGGCCTTAGAAGGCCTGCCTTTCCAGTTTTCTTAGGTAAAAGATCTGTGTTATGGTCACACTAGCTCGTAGCTTTCCAAGTTCTTCATGAATCCTCACAGCCCGTGAAGAATAGACCCTCACAATAATCTATCAAACAAGACCAGAGTGTTTCTCAGAGGTGAATCTTGCAAGATTAAGCCCATCATCACAAAGAAAATAAGACTCCCAACCTCATCCAACACAATTGAAACATGAATACCAATAGACACTAATTAATAAACGGGGCTTATATTGCCCTTTAAGACATTTCAAAATAACAAAACCAAAAGTTAATCCAGTTTATATACCCTGGAGCACTCCCATGCCGAAAGCTCATAAGAGTTGGGTTTTCATACCCTTTAGATGCTAGAAGAGATGATCATTGATATAACGTACGTGATGTATTCAACTATCAGGATCATATATTTCCATAATAACACTATAAGAACCAAACTCAAGAGTGCTTAGTCACCCAACTTAATATGATTATTTCTCAAAATTAGAGATATATAAATAAAAAGTTGTTTAATATTTAAGATAATGGTTAATTAACATGTTCACATATTTAAATTTTTTCTTTTTAATTTAAGTGCGTGATGTATTCACCTATCGGGACCATATATTTCCACAATAACGCCATAAGAACCAAACTCAAGAGTGCTTAATCACCCAACTTAATATGATTATTTCTCAAAATTCAAGATATATAAATAAAAAGTTGTTTAATATTTAAGATAATGGTTAATTAACATGTTCACATATTTAAACTTTTTCTTTTTTAATTTAAGGAACTCCAAACTTACAATAAAAGTTTTGGATACCTACAAACATAGTCCTAATTGAGGGGACTCAAAACCCTCGATGATAAAATTAATATATTTATGAAAAATATATTAAATAACTTAAAAGAGTTTTAATTTCTAAGAACAAAAAAGTTTATTCTTGAGTTTTAAGTCTGTTAATGCTATGAAATATAAGTATTTTGAGCTAGAAAATCCTCTACTTTTAGTGATATTAATGAGAAACAAATATCTTTTACGTATTATTAATGAGATAGTAAGTATAATGGGTCTCTTAAAAGACCTTATATACATCTATAAGTATAGAAAAATCATTACCTTAGTATGAACAATTATTTTAGATGAAGATGTATGACAATTTATTATGTCTTTAACACTTATATTATAGAGGATTGTCTAGGATCTGACATAAAGCCTTAGAATTTGGTAATGTCTAAGTTTTTTGGGTTTTACATGTTTGTCAAACCCACATTACCTTGAACTTGACTAATTTTCAAATCCAAAAACATTGGGTATAACATGTTTGTCAATCCCATGTTACCTTGGACTTGGCTGACTACCAAGTCTAAGTGTTTTGGGTTTAACATGTTGGCCAAACCTATGTTACCTTGGACTTGGGTGACTGTCAAATTCAAGTGCCACGAACTTGGTTGACCACCAAGTTCAAGTGCCTTGGGTCTGACATATTGACTTGACCTATGTTACCTTGAACTTGGATGTCAGCCAAGTCCAAGTGCCTTAGATCTGGCATGTTGGCCAGATGCACATTACCTTGGACTTGGGTACTTGTCAAGTCCAAATATCTTGGATCTGGTATGTTTGTCAGACTCATTTGATTTAAGAATATTTTTATTTATGTTGATAATATCCTTTTTACGGGTAGTAACTCTAATATGTTTCATTGCCTCATACATTTGCTGAGCTCAGAGTTCAAGCTTCGTGACTTAGGCGCTGTTCATTATTTTCTAGGCATTGAAGTTCAATCCACCGATATGAATCTGATGTTATGACATCATAAGTATATTCTTGATATCCTTACTCGGGTTGGTATGACCTCTTGCAAATCTGTTGATACTCTTATCTCTACCTCCAAAGTTACCATATTGTTAGATCCCTTATTTTCTGATTCTACGCGGTTTAGCAAATCGTGGGTGCTCTTCAATATCTCACATTTACGAGACCAAATATCCATTTTGTTGTTTACAAAGTCTGTCAGTTTATGCATACTCCTATAGATTCTCATTGGGTTCCTGTTAAACTCATTATGTGTTATCTTCAGGGTACGACATCCTATGGATTACATATCAATCACAGTTCCTCCTTTGCTCTACATTGGTTTACGGATGTCAATTAGGCAGGTAGTATTGATGATTGCAAGTCCACGGGTGGTTACCTTGTTTTCTTTGGTCAGACATTGATTTCATGGAAATCAAGCAAGTAACGCACAGTTGCCCGCTCCTCTACTGAGATTTAGTATTAAGCCTTAGCAAACAGCACTGCTGAGGTTATATGGCTTCAGTATTTATTGACAAATCTACAGATTCCTTATGCCTCTGTTCCTATCATTTGGTGTGATAATCTTAGTGCTACTTATTTATCTGCAAATCCTATATTCCATACTCGTACTAAACATGTTGAGGTTGATTATCATTTTGTAAGAGACAGGGTTGTGAAGAAAGAGATTCAGATTCGTTTTATCTCTTCTCATAATCAACCTGCAAATATCTTTATTAAGTCGTTTCCTACCACTTCTTTTACTGTCTTTTGATTCAAGTTTTGGGTCGATCCTCCACCTACTATTTCTTTTACTGGTTTTTTATTCAAGCTTTGGGTCGATCCTCCACCCTCTGCTTGAGGGGGCATATATATATAGGACTACTCTAGTGTTGTAATCTTTACATTTACTATTGTATAATATTCTATACATATAAATAGAAAAAGATTGGTTAGATAATATGTTAAGCTTTTTATTATTCTTAATCAGATAGAATATGTGTTTTTATATGATGACGTGTTTATAGAAGTCATTTCCATTTTAAAATCAGTCAAACAAAACTCATAGGGGAATGATATTTTGAAAGAAAAAAATTATTATGTGAGGATTATGGTTTTAATCAATTCAAACGAGGCCTACCATATCATCTCCTCTCAAGTATTAATGTTAATGTTAAGATATTGGGATATTCTCTCTTTAAGAAATAGTATTATATGGTTGTGTTTTTTTTTTAATTAAAATAATATTATATATATATATATATATTAACACATTAAAATTATTAAAAAAAATATCTGAAAAATATTAATTTAATAATTTAAAGATAAAAATAATTTAAAGATTACTTTAAAAAATAAATTGTAACACTCATAAAAAAATCAGATTATAATGCAAAATCAAACACTTGGAAAAGTTAATTTTATCACAATTAATCTCATTATTCTTCGCTATAATCAATGGATTCAATGCTAAAAATCTCTAGAATCAATGCCCGTAGGCTGTTCCAGAAATTTAAACTAATAATTGTAAGAAAATAAAGGCTGTGAGTGCATCCGGGCGCAAAAAATATGAAAAACTCTAATTATCTGTTTTAACAATAAAATAATTTTTAGGGTTTTATATTTTTTTTTTTTGGACTTTTCTTTAAAAAAATTGGATTGAAGTGAAATTAGACATGACTTAGCATGATGAAAACCCTTTTTATAGCAAAAATCCTAATGAGTATTCCTTGCACGTCTAGACAACTTGGCTTTCTTAACGTAACTTTTTTTTTTTTTTTTTTTTGATTTACATGGGGTGTCCGGGCGACGCTTGGCGCCACCCGCGACTATTCCCCATGGCCCACTGAACATCCTGCAAGCCCAGGAGCAGGTAAGGCACCGCGGGGGTGACAGGCGTGCACATAGAGGGTCGAACCCGGGACGGGGGCGGAACAAGTCACACGATTGACCACAGCAGCTAGACCCTCAAGTGCTTTCTTAACGTAACTTTGTTCGTATAAGTCAAGGAGGTGGGGTTGTTTTTTTTTTTTAATTTTTTTTTTTTTTAATTTTTTTTTGTTTCTTTATTTTTGTTTTTTTTTAGAATTTTTTTTTTCGGTATTTATTTTTTTTTGGGGTTTAATTTTTTAAATTATTTTAATTTATTTTCTATAAAATTATTGTAATCTCAAATAAATTTTAATACCTAATTTATACTTAATTTGACGAGAATCTATTTCTATTATCGTATAATTAAGTAAAAATAATTTTAAAAAATAAATTCTTAAACTTAATGTAGTCCATCAACTGAATCATAAATTTAAGGGGTTATGCTACAAAACTTAAGTTGATATATCGTCGTCTTAATATTAACAAAAAATCATCTTGATTTTTTTATGCCAAACTATATTTTTTACCGATTATTTAGGTTGTTTTTAGACTTGTTAAGTCAACTAAATCTTTTTTAGTCTTTTTTTTAATTTTATCTTTCAATATGTGATTGATCTTGAATTAGTATTAATAATTTGTTTTGTTTTGTTTTCTATAAGCTTATCATAGTTTCAAATAAATATCTTGATATTTGGTTGATATTCAATTTTATGAGTATCTATTTTTGTTATCATACCATTAAGTAAAAAATAGTTTTAAAAAATTACTCCATGATTCGGGTTTCGGATTTGACAGGTTAAGCCTCAAAGCTCGCATAGATCTAATATTTTATTATCTCAACATCTTGAAATTAATTTTTTAAAGCCAAATCATGTTTTTTACTAGTTATCAAATCAATTAAATCACATTAAAATTTAATTTAAAACTCGAGTTAAATAAAGAGTTAATCGAGAGTTTTTATGATTAACTCGATGAGTTGAATTTAATAATAATATCACATAAATAAATTCAAATATTTTTTATTTAACCCGCGGTATAACATCTTTTTATCTCAATCCTTTTCCCAAAATAATAATTTGTTTTTCTTTTCAGCTTTTGGTATCTAACACATATTTTATTGTGAACAAAAAGAACTAGTCGTCGTCTCCTTTGAATGGAGGATTTTCACTTTTATTTCAGTGAATTGAATTTTTGCACGAGACATCATTTTTAAAGAAATATCTCATGTCATGAACCTCCTGCCTAAAATATCTAGTTCCAAAGAACCAATAGAAGCTACAAATCTACAACCTCCTTCCCCCCCACCATTTGTTATCTTTTGTGTGAGGAGAACAAAATGCCTGCTGGTTGCCTGCCTTCTTTATACACGTCATTTGCTTCAATGACAACCAGAATCTTAACCCCAAAAACCTTCACTTCCTTCCCTCCGACGTCGTCTAGGAAAACATGTAACTATTCTATGACATGTAGGGCTACTTCTTCATCATCGTCATCGTCTTCTTATTCATCAATCACAGACTTTGATCTCTATGATCTTCTAGGTATAGATAGCTCAAGTGATCATTCACAGATAAAAACAGCTTACAGGACTTTGCAAAAAAGATGTCACCCAGACATAGCAGGGCCAGCAGGACATGACATGGCTATTATACTCAACGAAGCTTATTCACTTTTGTCTGATCCAAATTCACGTTTGGCTTACGATAAGGTCAGTTTGTTATTATCCATACATTAGAGAAACTAAGGTTGAATTTTCCGACCGTGGATGTGTTGTGTTTCTGTGGTCTATCATCGACATAGAAACGATAAAATATGAACAGATTTTAATCATGCATGTCGAGAGTTGTGGCCCAACCATGGCTAATGAGTTCTTATCTTGGCCCGATAGGTTTTTGATGTCTTAGGGCTTACTTGTTAGTGCAACCCAAATTAACTTTTTTGAGGATTTCTAACATGATGAACTTTTTTGAGTTCTTATCCTGGCCCGATTATGTACATAATTAATCTCAAGCTCTAACATTATTAAGTCACCATAGCTACAAGACCACCCAATTTTTTATCATGAAGCACTTGTTAAAGAGAAATTCTAGTCAAATTTCTTAAATTACAGTCAATTTAATTACGAACCAAGTTTGTAGCAGGACATGATTGAGTCATTCTTTAGGAGGATGAAGCAAAGTGTAATGCATTTTTAGATTCTTGTGTTTTGCCTAGATGTGAGAATATCTCTTTATTTGATTTTCGTGTTCATTTGCTGTACAGGAACAGGCAAAGATGGCAGAACTTCGTGGCTACTCTGGCAAACCAATATATTCAGTATGGTTTGGCTCAGAAAGTGAACAAAGAGCGGTTTTGTCGATGAAGTGAAGTGTGTTGGTTGCTTAAAATGTGCCTTGATTGCAGAGAAAACGTTTGCCATAGAATCACTTCACGGAAGAGCAAGAGTTGTTGCACAATGGGCTGACCCTGAGCACAAAATCCAAGCTGCAATAGACGCATGTCCTGTCGATTGCATCTCGTAAAGATCATAAATCTTTCAAATAGTTGAATACATTGATTTCTGCTGCTAGTGACACAAGACAGTTATAACAAAATAAATTCATTTTGATTTTAATTTTCCTGAGACAAATGCAGGACTGTGGAGAGGTCAGACTTGGCAGCGCTAGAGTTCCTGATGTCCAAGCAGCCTCGAGGCAGCGTACGAGTTGGTGGAGGCAATACAGCCGGAGGGCGTGTCTCCAACATTTTCATAGATGTGAAAAAATTCCAAAACAGATTTGTTGATGCCATGAACAAAGCCAACCCTCAGAACTCCATGGTAACTTGATCACACCATTAGGATAATAAACATTAGTTATGAACCGATGGCAATTGACATCAACTATAACATGATTAACCATAGAATATTTTTCATTTCAGGAATCTGACCTGCAAAGAGAAGCAAGAATATCAGCTTTCCAAGCAATTAGATCAATCTCAAATTGGCTTTACTGGCAATCACCAAAAGGAAGAGCAGACTCACCAGAATCCTGTCAAAAGCTGGCCAGGATCGTCAGAAAATCTCCTCAGCCAAATATCAACAAGATTCGGGAGGCTGCTGCCGCAAGAAAGAAAGCAAGAGAGAACACAAGGCCGAACACAAGGCCCTTTCGTCAAACCCCATCAAGTTCCTTATATTATGACGAGTATTGGATTCCATCAACTCAGTTTCTTCCCGCCTCAGTCAATAGTTCTAGCTCCAGAGCCACCCCAGAGACTTCACATACTAAAGAACCAAAGAAGCTTGAGAAAGATAACAGGGGAGAAGAGAAAAGGCAAACAAATCCCATAAGATGGGAAATACCAATGGTGCCTGCAATAATTGCAGCTGTTATAATACATTTGCAAGTAGGAGAAGGGACGGTTGGTAGATTGAATGAGCATGTCGGTGGTTCGTTCGCATTGGAGATTGTAAATAGCTCTTGGTTACAAGTTACATTAGCTGGGATTACATGGTATTTGATTGGTTTATCAATTATAGGAGTAGTTGAAGCAATTCGCAAGAGGTAGAAGTACAAAAGTAGAGTAATACTTCGTACTTTGAAATGGACTTGTTGTAAAATTCATTGCTGTGGATCTGATGTATACGTAAATAGACAATTAAAAAGAGCAATATGTTCTTTGTATGACCCCAACAAATAATTATGGAAATTAGAGAGTTAAAGGAAAAGGAGTTAAAAGTAAAAAGGTTGTTTTGTTATTTTTTTAATTGAATATATTTTTAGTTTTATTATTTAATATCATTTAATTTTATGTTAATTATTGAAATTAATTTTCATAATTTATTTTATTTTTTTTATGGAGTTATTGACGCACTTAACACGTTTCTAGAAAGCTAATATGAATTAACTCGGGTTGTTTTTTTAATTATATTTTTTTAATTTTATTATTCAATACTAGTTTGATTAGGGATTTCGATTCATAATTGTTTGTTATTTACTTTCTATATGATCATTATGGTTTTATGATTTAAATTGCAAGTTAATCCGATTGACTTAATTTTTTTTAATTGTATCCTTTAATATTGAGTTGATTGGGAATAAAGTTTTATAATTTGTTTTAATTTTTTTTATATGATTATTCCGATCTCATAATTCAAGTTTAACAGGTTAATCAAGATTGATTTTTTATTTATTTATTTATTTATTATTGAATTCTAATACACACGTATTCAAGATAGTTCCAAGATTTGCTGGGGGAACATGCCTACTCCTCACTTGTTGGATTTCACGAAATAAATTAAAAGGAGATATGCCAAGGTGCCTTTGCAAAACTCAGTCATTTGCTGTGCTGAAGATTTCTCACAACCAACTGATTGATGCAAGATTCATCAGTAACATCACTTCACTTCTCTCAAACATTTAGATCTCTCTGATAATTTGTTTGCTGGGGAATTCTCTTCGTAACTTAACAAAGATCGAGTCCTTCATCATCTCACGTAATGGTTTCAAAATCGCTCACCTTGACATTTCTCATAACGCAAATTTAACCTGAACAAGCAAAGCGGCAAAAATGTCTGCAGGTTCATAACCACACCTTGCAATTCCTAGATTTATCTTATAGTTTGCATTCCCTGTTTGCTGCTACACAATGTCTCTTCAGAATTGCTGATAAGAGGAAACAATTTGAATGGTTCATCCCCAAGAAGATATATAAAACATATGCTGGTGCAATTCTGCATAGCAAAACAATATGAGAGAGAGGGAGGGAGGGATTGCATTTGGTGCTTTAATTAAAATTCTCCACTCCCATTTGTTTACCTTCACCAACTTTGCCACCAAAACTATTGTTACTGTCAAGAACATCTCATCGTCTCCACCACCACCTTCTTCAATAGATAGTAACTAATAAATAAAAAACTTACTGAAACTCATCTCCACAATCCATTAAATCCCACTCACTTTCCTCCAAAAACCAACTAATTCAGTGACTCCATCCTCTCAACCGCTTAAAATCATCAAGATTTCTTAACATAATTACATGAATCTTCAATTCCGTTCTTCCGGTTGAAATACTTTTCCATCAGCATGTTTGCTTTTACAGAATGCAGAGTGTGTCCCATCTTATCTGTCCAAACACTAATAACTTATAAAAAAAATCCCATAGGATCTGGTAATGTTGAAATTAATCCTTCTGCTTCAGCATGGAATAACAAGTTCTCCATTATATATTCGTGCAGTACTGGAATCTATGTATTACAATAGTCGTGGCATCTACCCTCAATAGTGTAAGGATTAATCAGGATGTTGCTTTTAGCAAGTCGACTGATTAATAAAAAAATAAAAGCTATCTAACTACACAGTCCACAACACAGCAAGACGAATATGACCCGGCCCACAAGCTGGAGAGAAGCCTAACCTCCAACCATTTTCTTTCTTTTTCCTCATCAAGTTTTGAAGCTCAAGTATTCTCTTTGTAGATAAAGCAAACTCTAATCATAATCTAGATTCTCGGATTTGGCTCAGGTTACTGACACTGAATCAGAGATTTGTATTATTTTTATTATTGTCTTCGAGGGATTCAGAACTCAGGCTACGCAGACAAACCAATAAACACTGTGAGGTTCAGCACAGAAAGTGGACACAGCAGTTTTTGGCTCAGAAAACATTTGCAATAATCAGTTCATGGAAGAGATGTGGAACATGCCCTCTCATATACTGTCTTACCAATTTCTATTAAAGTCAAGTCTCCTCTTTTCGGGGACAGGTTTGGTAGATTTCTCGACTATTTGTAAATAACTCCAACAAAATAACAGAACTTCTGGAAACATAAAATGCAAAATTCATTATTGTTGTGCATTCAAGGTAACTTCTGGAAACAAAAAATGCAAAATTCATTATTGTTGTGCGTTCAAGGTTATTGCTTTCTTATCTCTTGAGCACTGTCCTTCCATCAACACTTTCTTGACACCTATGAATGCGCTGTGGAAGCTCATCGTCGACTGCTCAATTGCATTTTCATACATGATGATGACCCGTGTGTGCGTGCGCGTGTACTACATACTGACAATTACCAGAGACAGAAACAACTATTACAAAACATGTATGAATGCTGTTTCAATTCTAGAATAGTTGCCGAGTTCAATGCGTCTTAAATGTCCAAAGCATGGAACTGGTTATCCACACCAACCAGTATTACAACATGAGATTTTGAATTAACCAGGGCACCCCCCCTTTTGTTCTAAAAGACAAGTTTGACACAAGCATGATGTTTTCAAGGCAATCTCCTACAGTTCAAACAATTAGCAAAAGTACCTAGTAGCGGTACTTTGTGGAGTAGTCTTTCGGAGCAATGACAAGACCACGACCCTTCCTTGCCCCCGGTAGACAGTCTCAACAATGTCAATGAATTCCTGCTTGTCTTTGAGAGCCCAGTTGATCTTGTTGTTATTACCAGTTCCAAGATCAATCATAATATGCTTGTTCCTGAAGAAGAACATGACAGTAGATGGATCATACAACTCATACATTGTGTTAAAATCAGGAACCTCTGTGATGTCCACCAGGTATATCACAGCAAAATTCTTTATCGTTTCTGCTACTGATGCCAACACTTCGTCCATCTGAAAAAGAAGAGATGAAAATGTTTAATGAGGCAATAACTGGAAATGCTATCTCCCCAATAAAGAAAACATCTTAACTAACTCAACATCATCAAATTTCAACATCCAGAAGCAATATATATATATATATATATATATATATATATATATAGTGGAAGCAGTTACAAGCAAGTGTTGTCAACCTACAGAATTATAAAAAAGTTGGGGGCTAGAATCACTGAGATCCTTTCATAAAAGGTATATCTTTAATCAATCATAATGACCAACCGGGGCATGGTAACCTCTAACAACTGAGATTCCACATAGGCAAAACTTCTCACTTTGCACAATACCACATTCACTAGGACATCTGCAACAAGTATCTGTTGATTCTAAATTCATTACACACTTCCACACAAATGAAACACCTAAAAACAGTCAAAAGGGAAAGGTACATTTAACAGAGGTTCAGAACCAAACCAATCCAAAAGCACCAGTCAAGAAGCAAGCTCTTTTTAATTAAGGTTAAAAAGTCGAGACAATAATAAACCAACAAGGTAATTTGCAAACAAGAATCTAGAAGGCATACAATGACATGCATTTTCCACTTAGTCTCGGGTATTGTAGAAAGGAATGGAAGAGCCAACGACAATTAGATTTTTGTAAACAGTTCAAAATTGTAGACTGTTGCTAAACAAATGTAAGGCAAGAACAAAGTTTAAAAGGGGAGGGCAATAAGACTGGAAATGCTTTTACTAACTTTCTCCAACTGAAGGTTAACAAGGATCAACAAATTTAATTCCCACTTGCACTTTAACGGGATAAAACACAGGATCTACTATGAACCTAGTTACACTTTCACGAGATAAAACACAAGATCTACTATGAACCCAGTTTTCTGCCATCAATATAACATTCAAATTCAAAACATTTTTTTTCAATGTGTCTCAAACAACCTCAATGGCCTTCACAGAAACTACAAATTTAACAAAAACCACAAAAAAATGATAATACTAAAAATAAAATGAAAATCTTCAAATAACATATTGTTCAATAGTCCAAAAGCATTCTATAATTAAGGTGGTTCACAAGATTAGAGTCATTAATCAAACATCTAGGATTGCAAACATTCACACACTTATAAAGACATTTTCTTTCTAAACTACACGTAGGAATCCAATTTTATTAAGATGTAAATCAGCAAATTAGCAGTTCAGCAGCGTCTCATGAGTCAAATTAGCTTAAAGTTACATATAAAAAAAAAAACTCATTAAAATGCACCCAAGCATTCACAAAGAGTTAGCAAACACTGCTAAAAACAGGGTCTCCCTTTACACAGACTCAAAATGAACCAAAATTCCGAGTAATAATAGAAAGTCGCACACTGCTAAAATAAAGTCTCCCTTTACACATACTCAGAATGAACCAAAATCCAGAGTAATACCTTTTATTGATCAATTTTCCAAACTTTTCCTAATTTCCCCCCATAAACTCAACAGCTAAATTTCACTATTTGGGCTTAATTGAAACCAAACCCAACTAGAAATATAAATCCAAAATCATGGGACATCACAAAACAAAGAAAAATACCCACATGCGGGAAACCCACCACATATGCGAGAAACCCACTAATAACACCCGAAAACACAAAAAGAACATGATTTTACCAAACACAAACAACAAAAACAAATATTAGGGCTTAAAAAAATGAGGGATTCTCAAACGCACCATAATTATGCAATTTTATGACAAATCCATTCACAAAACCCACTAAAAGTCCCAAAAACCACAGAAATATATTTATAAAAAAAAGTTGGGAATTTGTTGTAAACCTGCATACAAGTCTCATCCCAATCATGACCAAATCGAATGACTACCAATCGCTCTTCTTCAGCTAGAATCGCCTGGTCTACAGCCCATCCTGAGTGCAAGTGAGGTAGCAGGTACGACATCTCTCTCTCTCTCTCTCTGGACTAGAATTTTCTACGCTATCTTCGATTGAATTAAAACGAAACAGTCCGTGATTCTTATGGGGATTTTTCTCCGTGCGCGTTCACTGTACTCACACGCGTGACCAATAAGACTGCAGCTTTCAAGTCTACTTGGGCCAAACTAGCAAGAACTGACCTTACTTAGGAAGTAGACCAAAGCCCATAAACCGGGTCTCTTCTATGTTGTTTATTGTTTTTGGTCCGAGTCTCGGAGAGAAAATGCGCGGAAGCAAGAGAAAAAAAAGGTAAAACTTTCCTAGTTTGAATCTTTTCTCCTCCTATTCTACTAAAAATAGATTTTACTTAATTCAAATCAGATTTTATTTTTCTCACATTCCATGATCCAATTTGCCATTACATAATATGACTATATTTGTAGTCTTAAAAAATATCAAAACAGGAAAGAAGGAAGAAGAAGCTGAGAGAGGAGGGTTAGGCACCTGCATGCAGGTGTCATCCCAGTCATGACCGAATCTGATGATGACCACACGTTCCTCCTCCGCTAAGATGGCTTGATCCACTGCCCATCCAGAGTGCAAGTGTGGTAGCAAGTACGACATTTCCACCCAACCTTTGAAAGCTAAAAGGCTGAGAGGTTTATCAGGAAAGAAAAATACCAAAGGCTAAATGCAAGAAGATGATGATGCATGGTGGTGATTTGGGCTTCCTTGTTTTAATTTTCAATGCAATGACCAGCAGAAGGCTCTGGAACAAGCTGGGGCTTTCTTTCGGGTTTTTTTCCCCTTCTTTTTCATGTCAGATTCCTTGGGAAGCCACGTGTATCTTCTTAATTACTTGTTCATAACGACATGAAAATATAATATAAACTGTAAAATTATACATAAGTGTTTTTTAATTAATTATATAGATAATTTGAGGTAAATGGTAAATAATAGTATAATATAGTTAAGATAAAAGTAAAATAAATAATATAAAATTTCAATCATTTTAAAATATATAATTCAAGTAATAATTATATCCATAGAATTTTTTTTAACTAACAATCAACAACCTTCATCCTTCTTGTTATTCATCAAAATCTTTATTATCTTAAGAATTATTAGCTAATATTCTAAATATTAGTACTTTACTAGTATTAACATCAACACCGTCAATAATATTTAACTTGCACTAATTTTTTTTTTGAATTTTTATCGATATATATACTATGTTGCCATCCCACATCATGTCTAATATTATTGGAATTATTTTTTCCATTAACGTGGATGTTCGAGTCAACTTGCGCGTATTTCGACTAATTTCACGAATTCTAAAGTTAACGACCATATAAGCCTCTAGTGGCCTTAAAGTTTATGATACTCAAATTAGTGACATCTGAAAAGCAAACTCAGAATTTAAACAATTGAAAAAAACCCTTCAATATTACTATTAGAAAAATCAATTCAAATTATTCTCAATTCAAATTATTCATCTAAACGATTCATAAAAGATTGTTAATCTAGAATTAAATTCTGTACTACAATGAAGTGACGCAATCGTACACTATCAAACTTTAGCAAACAATTATTGATACAAAAAGGGAAAGAAACTATTATACAAAATTATTGATAGTCGGTCGACATGTTATTCAATCCATCCGGTACTGAAGACAAATGGTTGGAATGCTTGGTTAGTATGTACTCTATCCAATACATTCATATCTTGTCAAGCATGAATGATGAAACAATAAATGTATAGTTTATTAAAGTGAAGATTCTTATATGATCAAGCTCAATAAATCGGGCTTAATCACATTCACAGGGATTTGCATGAGTTCACATGACAAAGGAGGACAAAAGTAGGGCATAATTACACCATGGACACAATTGCATGCTAGAAACAAAGATTAGAGAGAGAGACAGGAGGAGTCAGCCCTCCTGGGCTTTGCAAAAACTCTTGAAGACACATATAATAGTCAAGTGCTGGCAGAGCTTGGAGCAATTTCCTTTTCCTGGGCTTTGCATTTGTGTATACAGAATACTGAATATGGGTCAGGGACTGAAAAGGACTCTTAGCTAGATGCAGAAAGAGAGAGCTGCTCATCCATTTGGAAATGGAATCTTAACCCTTCTAGACTTCAAGTGTCCAAATTCACGTTCAATTTTATTAGATTTTGTTCCAATTCTTTGAGAGAAGAAAAAAACCTCTAATCAATGGAGGTTTAGAGGCTCTGCATACATGAAAACGTAAAAAAGATTGAAAGCAACGTTAGCTCCACTTGCTTGCAGGCATAACTGGGATAGCTCAGAATTCATTGCACTCACAAAAGGTGGCCAAATATTCTATTTCTCCATCCACTAAATTCCCAACTATAACCATTGCGTCTAAATTCAACCTAGGAGTCCATATTGATTAATGGTTGGTTTTCAAGAGAATTCATACATTAATCTTTGGAAATCATTAAATTTGAATGAGGCTCAATTTAGTAATAGAAATCGTCACACTGAAAGCCAAATCGAAAACGATGAAATGTGCCTCCAAGTATCAATGAGAGGCCCAGTCAAGCAGAGAAAATTTTGGTTGTGACAGCCAAATGTTTGAAATACCCTTTAAAGGGTCTGGTAATTTGATTCATAGCAAAATCCCTAGCCAATGTGCCTATTGATATTATCCAGTTAAAGCCTTGAAGGCTATTCCTTCTCCAGAGAAACTACAGTTTAAGAAATTTGAGTAAAATGTAGCATATTCAGCCAGAGCAGTGGAAGGAATATATTCCATCATGGGAATTAAGAGGTTGACATAAATAAAGAAGGATCAGAGAATAGATGTCTATGAGGAGGCAAAATGCAAGTGAATTATGATGAGCTATTGTATTTGCAACCTTCATTGAATACGATTATTCATTTCAGCTATAAATAGGCTTCAAATACTAGGTATTTGCATTGCAGATATACGAGAAGAAGAGTGGTCTAATATGAAGATAAGAGTGCTGTTTTCTAGCCAAGGATGACTTGCTCGTTAGCCCTTGAAAGATGTTTCAAATTTAGGCTGCATATGCTCAGAAACTTTTTCTGGCTTCAGGCAATCATCTTGGCTAAATGACAGGCTCTTCTCATTCATATTAGGCTTCTCTTCTTACCATGACAGTCCTCCTACGACATGATCTTGGTGTCAGTTAATTTCCTTTTCTTCAACTGGGTTCAGCATATATATATATACTGTCTAGAACCAATGGATCCTAGGAAAACTCCTTGGCTATGCTGAAAGGCTCTTCTCTCAAATGTCAGTCCTTCTTTTCTTCTACCATAGGATCTTGACATCAGCTTGCAATCTGATTAACTTTCATACTTCATAACACGCACATAGCGCCGGCAAAATGCACAGACAAATGTTGTGTTAAAAAAATAGATGGTGGCCGAATCCCTGCAATGTTTCATTACTAGGTTTTAGGATGCAGCGTTTCTTTCTCCATCTTGTTTTGCAGGTCATTCATAGTCAAGATTTGCAGTAGCCTTATAGCATTGAAAAAATTACTGTAGTGTGGTGATCTAGACATTTATAAATTTTAGAATTCATTTCTTCAGATAATTAAAAAACTCTAATCAATGGATATTAACTCCAAAATTCCTTTTGCTTAACATCTTTATTATCGAGTCGATACTGCATAAAATGCAGAAGGCTGCAGACTAGCTAGCATGCGAGATAGGAAAGTGAAGGGCTTGTCCAAGAAAAATTTCTTGGATAAATATAGATAGATCAAAAACATGTTCGACGAAAAATCTGTTACTATGTGATTTCCTCGATTAAAGTTTCTTACGCGTGCATGAAAGAGAGAAAGAAGCAGGCATTTGTTGATATGGCAAGACCAGCCTGAACCAAAACTGTGATTGTTATAGTCAGCTTGATGTTTTCGTTCTGTTATTTACAGGAAAAGCGATTGTTACCTAATTTATTTCTTGAATAAATATAGATAACTACAAGTTTTCATTTGTAGTTATTTATGAACATCCTTTTCAAGAAGTTCTCAAGTCGAACAGTTGTTCCTCAAGTTAATACGAGGGACAAAGAAAGATTCGAAGAAGCTAATGAAGGATGCTTGTTAATGAGGATATATCACTAGGGGTGAATAAGGAGTCATGCAACGACCAGCTAAGGCTAGATTAAAAAAAAAAAAACCTCAGGAAATAAACAAGCAGCAATAAACCTCCTACTAATCATGGATTTAGTTATTGTTATTAGCCATATCACAGATTACGCAGCACAAAAACTATTTCCCAAAGGCAAACCATGTCATCATGCATGGTGAATAAAATGTTATGCTCAATAAATCCTAAATGAACCTCTAGTTGTAGGGTATCAGTATAACAAAGTGTTAGTGTAATGTATATATCTTGTAACTAATTAGTTGGTTATACGTGACATTGATATATATAAATATATTGGCATTGATATATGTAAATATATTTAATTTAATAATAAAGACTTATTTATCTTTAATAATGATTAAGTATTTTATTAATGAATTACATGTTTGATCAATAAATCTAAAGTAAAAATAAAGTTCTTGGAATAAAAACATTTTGCAAAAAGAATTTATAAAATTGTTATAATTATGGAAATCATATTGCATCAAAGCATTGTTCCTAAAATGTTCCTGGTCAATATTCTATTAAGACTAGATATTAATTAGAGATGTTGAGATTAATATATATTATGTTTTTTTTTTGTGAAAGGAAGAAACTATTCTTATAAATTGAGGTATGAGGGATACCTAGAGCTAATATGTAAGTGTTTGTCAGATAATATGTTCACTGAATTAACTCGTATGAGAATTCTATATGGATAGATCAATTGTGTTTATAGAAAGGCTCACGTGATGGTTGTGTAAGTGATTCTTAGACTTAAGATCACTAAGTTATCTTATATAAAAAGTGTTATGTTTTGATCTTGTTACACGTTGTCTTAATCAAGGGTAATAAATTGACAGCTTTTAGGTATAACATTAACTATATAAAGGTATTTAAGTAATCAAGAGAGGATTCATCACCCTTGGTGAATTAGAAAAAAAAATTCATTTGTTCTTAAATAGTATTGATTGTAAATTCTTACGTAAGGTGAAATGAGATTTGTAAAGAGTTTCACATATTATTTAAAAGAATCAATGACTATGGTGTTAAGAACAAACATGATTTGACATAGTAGACACATTCCATGTTATAAAATTTAAATTGAAACATTGTTAATGAAAGGATATTAATAATTACACTAAGAAACTGGTTACTGAAAAGTTAAGTCAAATTACTTATCACTTTTTTAATATTTGAAGAATCATGACAAGTTGTTAGACATTGTACTTGATTTTTAAATATAAATCAATCAATTATTGAATTGATAATAAATTAATTTGTTTAGTTTATTTAATCCTATTTCATTTAGAATTGTGATTTATATTTGTGTCAACTTATTAAGGAACATAATGGGTCATACACATAAGAACCATTGGTCAGAAATTAAAATGTGATAATTAATCAAGTATAACTTGACTGTAAATAAGTTTTAGAAATTAAGAATTAGAGTGTAATTTATACATGGAATTACAATTCTAGACCTAGAAAAATCAAACAGAGACTTGATTAAATAAATTTTTTAAATTGTTTTAAAATAATATATGTGATATTATTTAATAAATAAATTGATATTTTAGTATTTATATAGTTTTTTAGATTTTCTTCTAAATAGAAATTTCTTACACATTTTGGACTTCAACAAGTTTATTTCTACCACTACATTTTACTTTTGGTATAATTGAACTACACTTTCTCCATTTTTGTAATTGGTAGTGCACCGAGCTTTGGTTCATTGGCAACCTTTTCAATTAATTTTCAAGGAGTTTGTCAAAAAAATGCATTTTCTAAATTTTTTTATTGTGCAGAATATTTTTTAATTAAAAATACATTAAAATACTTTTTTTATTATTTTTAATATTAACACTTCAAAATCATTCAAAAACATATTAAAAATATCAATTTAATATTTTTTAAATAAAAAATAATTTAAAAAACATTTTAAAATACAAAAAAAAACCCTACCGGTTCATCAAAGGCTGTGCAAAACTTCACTATTACTTTTTAATTAACTATACAGGCAGTCATTTATCCTATACGAAGTTTTCATCTATCTTTGTCTTTATGCCTTTAACCCAATGAACATCTCATTATCAGCAAAGATAGTCATGTTGATGCAAAAACCTTTACAAAGTCAACCAATGCAAAACTACCTCTCCTATCCTGCTGTGGAAAATGCGTTGACTTTAGTTTGCTTTATAGGTGGGGAGCCTCTCAATTTGGTTGATGCTGAGAATTTGGAATATTGACCCAATTGTGAAGTGTGGGAAAAAGCTTCGGATAGCAGAAAACTTTATCAATCTTATAACAATTGAATCAAGAAAGGTGTCACCTTCACCTCTTGCTATATGATCTAATGCGTTTTTTATTCTAAATTGAGGTCAAAACCATTTCGACATGGGAGAGGGTCAGTGAGTATATTCAATTATGGGGCAGCTAAATGAGAAAAGTGATCATGGTTGAAGAGAACCAAATAGTGTTACCGTTTGTATCTAATCTTTGTTCTCTGGTTAAGTATAAAGGACAGCATGAGAAACCTGAATTCATCAAACCATTGGAGCAAGAACTTGAGGAGAAGTTCTAACATGATGAAAAGGGTCTTGTTTATTGCCAATGATGATTTGCCTGAGCTCACATTGAGGTGTCGAGCTTAGTTAAATATACAAATTTGATCTCTATTGAGGTTCCCAGGCAGTCATCAGCTTAGGTAACTTCACAGGCTTTTCTCTTTCATGCTAAGCCTTCCCTTTATCTTATTCCTCCACACGTACATGCCCTTGATTGACATGGCGTCATTTCATTGAGATGATGGTCTTGCATGAAGATAAGAGTGTTGTTCGGTAGCCAAGGACGACTTGCCCACACTATGAGACAAGTGGTTAGAATTAGCAACTTCTTAATTGGTTATGGGAAGTCTCCTTGGCTATGCTGACAGACTCTTCTCGATCATGCTAGGCATCTTCTTTTCATCCCTCAACATTCTGCGTTGTAGTCTGATAGACATCAACTAGAAAACCACAGAAAATGGCAATGTGAAAACAAAACAGGACCGATTAATTATTTAGTTTGTTTTGATACTTGAATTTTATTTTTATTTTTTCATTCCTAAAAGGAGATTGACTATACAAATATGTAGTATGGCCACAGAGCTGCTGATTCCCACTTGCTTGCGGGCATAGCTAGAAAGATCAGAGAACTCATTTGACTATCAAACTTCAACATATGCTTTATCCGCCTACACTGAGAAATGGCGCCATGGTGTTAAAACTCAGATAGGAGCCCGTGTGGAAAGATGGTAGGTTTTCAGTACTTGATAGCTTGCAGAATTAGTACTACGGAATTTATCTTCATGGTAAAGGATTACAAACTATTTTTCTTTGTTTTGAAAGCACTAAATACAAGCAAGGCTCACTTTAGAGTTAATATTTGTTATAAATTGGGCCAAATCGAATATGATGAAATGTGAATCCCGATATCAAAGAGACCCTGTCAAGCAGAGAACATTTTGATAACGTTTGGCAGCCAAGGAAGACTTGCCCGTCATCGTCTTAGCTGGTTCCAGTGTATTACTTAGCACCTTTTGTTTGGTTTTGGGGAAGCACCTTGACTAGCTGACAGACTCTTCTCAGTCATACTAATCTGTTTTCTCTTCACCATTATGTTAGCGTGAGCTGTGTTGCTGTAAATACATGATTGTATGATTTATTTCCTTTATAGGTTTCAGCACATCAATATACTTAGGCCTAGAATCAAGTTATAATAGGAGTACAAGTTACCTTTTATTAGAATTGTAAAACTAGTATAGATATATATATATATATACACACACACACACCGAATGTACAAGCTGAAATTTATGACAGAAAATTTCAAATATCAACATGGTATAAGAGCAGCAGCCATTGTTCATTGCAATCTTAGTTCTCTAGGGTACCTGCCGCCACCATAGACAGATTTGACAGCCTTCTCAGTCACAAGTTTTTTCTTCTCTGTCATCTCGAAATCAGAATTTGCACAGTACAACAAGAGAAATATACTCTTCCAATCACGTACCTGTCTTCCCGGAGTCTTTGTAAAATTAAATGGGGATACTGACTCATCCATCATTCAAAGATCACAACCTCCAGTGATAGGTCAACAAGTTCAATCATATAATGTGAGAAATGTTAGAAGTTGCAGAAGGAAGAAAATTAGAGAAAGAGATAGTTTGATTGAATTGTTTTGTGAAGAGCTCTGCTCACTCTGTTTTATATATTGTATATTAATTTACAAGATGGATGCAGCCTTATATATATACATCAGAGCTGCTTTTCATACTATCCCACGAGAAATGAATGACATACTGCCTACGTTGCACCAGCTGCATGTCAGGCTAAAAGGTCTAACAGAAAAGAAAAACAAAGAATAACAGACTAACAGCTGGAAATAGAAGAAAACGATTATCCTTTTCCTTTTAGTAATTTCTTATCATTGTCATTCTTCAACAGCCCCCCACAAGATGCAGCGTAGTAGTTTACGATGCCCATCTTGGATATATGAGAAGAAAGCAATGTTGCAGGGAGAGCTTTTGTAAAGACATCGGCCAATTGAAACTTTGTGGAAACATGTGCAGTCTTCAGAATTCCTTCCTGAATTTTGTCACGGATAAGGTGGCAATCTAACTCGATGTGTTTGGTCCTTTCATGGAAAACTAGGTTCAAAGCAATGTGCAGTGCAACTTTGTTATCGCAATGTAATTCAGCAGCATGAGGGTGAGAAACCTGTAGGTCTGTGAGGAGAAAACATAGCCAGGTAATTTTTGAACTAGTGGTGGCCATGGCACGGTATTCAGCCTCTGCTGAAGATCGAGATACAACTGATTGCTTCTTGGATTTCCAAGAGATCAAAGATGAACCAAGAAATATGCAAAATCCAGAAACAGAACGTCTGGTGTCAGGACAGGATGCCTAATTAGAATCACAATACGCGATTAGATCCAAAGTGTTGACAGAAGGGAAGAAAAGACCCTGCCCTGGAGCTCCTTTAAGATATTTCAGGATTTTGAAGGTGGCTGTTAAGTGAAGATTGGTGGGATGATCCATGAATTGACTCAAAGTTTGCACACTATAAGATATATTTGGCCTGGTTATTGTCAAGTATAGAAGTTTTCCAACTAACTTCCTGTAGTAAGTAGGATCAGACAGGATATCACCCTTTTCTTTGCTAAGTCGCAGAGTTTGATCCATGGGGAGTTTGGAAGGCCGAGATCCCAAAGTACCTGAACTGGCTAGGATGTCCAGAGCATATTTTCTTTGACATATTTGTATCCCTTGTGTTGTTCTGGCGATTTCAAGTCCAAGAAAATAGCGCAATGTCCCCAAGTCTTTGATCTTAAATTTGTTGTTAAGGAAGACCTTGATTTCTTCGACAATAGCAGGGGAGTCACTTGTCACTATGATATCATCGACATATATTAGCAGTGCTGTCAAAGAGTGAGTATCCCGTTTGATGAATAAACTGTAATTAGACTTGGACTAACAGAAGCCAAAATCAAGCAGGGCAGTGGAGAATTTTGAGTACCATTGTCGTTATGCTTGTTTTAAACCATAGAGGCTCTTAAGCAGTTTGCAAACTTGGTGAGGTGATCCTTGGGTGTATCTAGGAGGACGCCTTATGTATATTTCTTCCTGCAAATCTCCATGTAAAAATGCATTATTGACATCAAATTGATACAAACCCTAGCCTTGAACAGCAGCGATGGCCAAAAGGCAGCGCACGGTGACTAGCTTGGCAACAGGAGAGAATGTTTCGTGGTAGTCAATACCCTCTTGCTGTGTGTAGCTCTTAGCAACTAATCGTGCTTTTAATCTTTCAATGCTACCATCTGAGTGGTATTTGATCTTATAGACATATTTGCAGTCAATAGGTCTTTTGCCAGGAGGTAGGTCAGTCAGTATTCATATCTGGATAGATTCCAATGCTTCCAACTCATTTTGCATGGCTGCACGCCAGTGAGGTTCGAGGATAGCTTGAGCATATGTTTGTGGCTCAGTATGGGAAGATATGGATGCAAAGAATACTTGAAAAGGTAAAGAGAATTGTGTGTATGAAAGGAAATTACTCAAGTGAAATTGTTTACCTGGAAGAACCTCAACTGTCGTGGCCTGAATTGGATTGGGAGAATTGAGAGAAACCAGCTAACAGTGAAAATCTTGTAAATATTAAGGAGCCTGTTTCATCCTACTAGATTTGCGAATAGGAATGTGGGGAGGAGATGAAGATGTGGAAATGGGAGAATGTGAGTGATCTGAGAATGAGGGGCCTGATGGTGAATAGTGATGTGGAATACTTGTGTCGCATGTTTCAGGTAAGACAGTTGTATTTGGAGACAGGTCAGCAGATTTGAAGGGTGAGCAAGAAATGTTAGTTACTGAATCAAATGAGGTGTGAATGATGTTCAAAGGATCTAAGGTAGAGGAGTAGCAAGGTTTATTCTGCTGTTGTACCAGGGGAGAAATTGTATCAGAAGAAAGATTTGTAGGTGTGTTGAAAGGAAAAATATACTCATGGAAGGTTACGTTTCTGGATAGAAAAGTGTCATTGGTTTCTAAGTCTAATAACCTATAACCTTTCACCCCAAATGGATAACCAAGGAAAATACATCTTCTTGCTCTAGAATCAAATTTTCTTCTTCCCTGACTTAAAGTGGTGGCAAAACATAGGCACCTAAAAAACTCTTAAGTGATCATAAGTGGGACTATGTTTGAAGATAGCTTCATAAGGTGATGTTTTCTACAGTAGGGGCGTAGGGATGCGGTTTATAAGATAAGTTGCAGTAAGGACACAGTCATTCTAAAATTCAAGGGGCAAGTTAGCTTGGAATCTAAGGGCTCTAGAAACATTCAAGATGTGTTGGTGTTTTCTCTCAACTATCCCATTTTGTTGTGGGGTCTCTACACAAGTCTTTTGGTGGATGATACCATTTTTGCAGTAGAAATCTGTCATCTGAAACTCTGTTCCATTATCACTTCTTAGATACTTAATCCTAGTTCCAAATTGGGTGTTAACAAGGTTATAAAATGACTCTATAGATCTTTGTATGTCTGACTTATTTTTGAGCAAATAAACGCAAGTGCTACGAGACATATCATCAACAATTGTTAAGAAATATCTACTCCTATCATAAGCAGCCACAGAACATGGTCCCCATAAGTCACAGTGTATAAGTTCAAGGTTGAAAGAAGATTTGTGTAAGCTGTGATCAAAAGGAAGTTTATGTTGTCTTGCCATGGGGCAAACAGAACATGGAGTTTCATTGACAGTAGAGCATGAGTTTTTGATTACAATAGGATCTTTAATTAATTGCAATCTAGAGTTGGAAATATGGCCTAAACGGTAATGCCACAAATGGAAAACAGGACTAGTATTTGTGGTACAAGCAGAATGCAGACGGTGAGTATCACAATACTTGGATAATTTACACATCAAGGCAGTAGGAGATACTTGAATGTGCTGGAATTGGTATAGACCATTCTTCATTTCACTCAATGATTAGTACTTAAAAGTGCATTTTTATCAAGGTTTTATATCATCATTTTGCACTTGAAGTATCAATAACTCCTTAACTAAAGCATGTTTTAGAATAACGTATCTAATAATATAAGATACCTTTAATTTATGGTAAATGTTCATCTTAAATGCAGGCCGATCACATAAATGAAAGAATTGATTGATGAGTTGAAGTACTTAAATTGAAAGGACAAAGAGATGGCCAAACTTAGAAAAGAGATGATTGGTGTAGTCCAAACTTGAACACTATTCGGTAATCGGGTGATATCTGGAGCTGCAGATCTTGGATTTAGGTCCATTTTATATGGATGGAAAGATAAGACATAGGCCTACAACTTTCATGTGAAGCCCAAGATTTAAAAAAGGCCGTTTTCAAGTCCAAATTGCAGCAACAACAAAGAAGTCCGAATCTGTCCTGCAGCCCAGACACTGTTCAGTGTTCAGCCCATATCTTGAGTTCTAGAACTCCAAATGATCTCAACTTTTTACCCTGGAAAGATGAGACAATTCTCTAGAACTTTCATGATTTAAGTTTGTTCAAATTATGACGTCATCAATGACGTTTTTGGCGGACAAGAAGATAAGGATTGTCACCAAGTCAAGATGTGGCCACCCACTCATCAATTAGTCAACAAATCAATAGTTCTGAATTTTGGCCTATAAAAGGAGGCATTTGCCATGTATTTAGGCATCTTGGTGTTGAGATCAAGATCATGCTCTTGCTCTTTCTTTATATTTTGTAATGCTTAAGTTTTGCTTATATTAATTTCTTGCTTATGCTTTTCATTTCCTTTCCTTGTTTATTTATGTTTCTTTCTTTCATTATGTGTTGCTAAGTTAATTATGTCAAGGTGAAAAGGGTACACTAATGGTGTAAGAATAAGTATAATATAAACTTAACATGGACCTTAATGTTGGATACTAACATGCTTTATATTTGTTATCTTGTTCACTTTTAATACTTTGCTTGTTAAATGGTTAATCTAGATTTATGTTGTATAACACTTGGTACAACAAATACTTGGCACTTTCATAGCCCATACTTGTATGGTATAACCGACACTGAGCTATGAAAGGAACTTGATTTGTTGTTAACATAAGTTATAATCATGAATGCCTGACAACATTTACAAGTATTAGCATTATTCGAATAAGATAACTAATGTAATCATGTTAACAATTTATAATCTGATTGGAACCTCCTTTGTGTGTGGTTTCCAATTGAATAATAAAAGTTTACACTATACTTGTTTGAAATACCATTAGTGGATCCTCTAACCTTGACATGTGTTGTTATCATTGTTGAATCTTTACGTTAATCTTCCATCTCAAAGTTCTCATCAACTTCTTCTTCTTCTTTATTATTATTATTATTATTATTATTATTATTGTTGTTGTTGTTGTTGTTGTTGTTGTTGTTGTTGTTGTTAACTATAATTTATACAATTAACCTCTCTGTGGTTCGACCCCGGTCTTGCCGGGTTATTTATTACTTCGACACTCCTCCACTTGGGAGAAGACATCAATCTTTTGGTCGTGTCAAGTTTTTGGCGCCGTTGCCGGGGAGGTAAATTCTTGTACAAATTATAGTATTTATTTTATTTTCTCCTTTCTCTTTTCTCTTTTCTTGTATCTAACTTTGTTTCTTTTGTTTTGTTTCTTTTTCTATTGTTTTTCTTTTCTTTCTTTTATTCTCTTCCCCTGCGTGCATGAGAGTGTGGTCACGTACATTAAGTGGTAGATTTTGTAGGGTATCCTCATCATTTTCTGAAAATATGGCCGAAGAAGATAACCAATCGCTTCATAATGAGAATAATGAGAATATTCGGGTTAGAACACTTAGAGACCACATGAATCCTACGAGAACAAGTGCACCCTCATGCATAGTTTTTCCCCCTGATGCATCTCATTTTAATTTTAAGCCAGGCATTATTCAACTTTTACCTTCTTTTCATGGTTTAGATTTAGAAAATCCATACTTGCATTTAAGGGAATTTGAGGAGGTCCAGTAACACCTATAATGACTCAAATTGTAGCATGAACACCATTAGGTTAAAGCTTTTTCCTTTTTCATTAAAAGATAAAGCTAAAACATGGCTACAAAATTTGAGACCTGGATCCATTCGTGCGTGGGATGATATGCAACAACAATTTTTAAAGAAGTTTTTTCCATCTCACAGGACAAACTCTTTCAAAAGACAAATAATCACTTTCTCTCAAAAACCAGGAGAAACATTTTACCAATGTTGGGATAGATATCGAGACTTGCTTAATACTTGCCCCCATCATGGTTTTAAAACATGGAGATTAGTTTCACATTTTTATGAAGGGTTAACTCCTAGAGATAGGCAAATAGTTGAATTAATGTGCAATGGAACTTTTGAAGATAAAGACCCCAATGAAGCCATGGAATACCTAGACTTGCTAGCTGAAAATGCACAAAATTGGGACACTACAGGAACTTATGAGGCACCAAGTAAAACCCAACCTCATACATCTAGTGGAGGTATGTACAGCCTTAGGGAAGATCATGACCTCCAAGCCAAGTTTGCATCTTTAGCTAAAAAAGTCGAGGCATTAGAATTAAAAAAGAGTGGTCAACTAAAATCTGTTCAAGACATTGTGTGTCAAATCTGTGAAACCAATGAACATTCAACCCATGACTGTCCAACTTTGCCCTCTTTTAGGGAATGTCTCCATGAACAAGCCCATGCATTAAACAGGTTCCAAAGGCCCAATCATAACCCATACTGCAAACATACAACCCCGGTTGGAGAAATCACCCAAATTTCAATTGGAAGAGTGATAACAATAATGCACAAACTTCACAACCACCGCTTTCAAGCACACCATAACTTCCAAAATTCTCATGGATATGCACCTCCTTATGCTCCACCTCCTAGAAGAAATCTTGAGGAAACATTGCATGCATTCATGGAAAAGCAAGAGACAATTAACACTCAACTTGCTCAAAGCATGACAGATCTTAAAGATACTCTTGCAAAGTTCACAACCGCTCTTAGTTTCCAAGAGAAAGGTAAGTTTCCATCTCAACCTCAAGAAAATCCAAAGGGGCAATACAATGCGAATGCAAGTAGTTCGGGAAGCCGCACATGGATCAAGCCAAATCGGTCATCACTCTTGCAGTGGTAAGGTTATTGAAAAACCCATTCTTGAACCTTGTGAGAATGATGATGAGTCAATCTCTAAGGGTAAGGGAAGGGGTTGAATCTGATCATTGCAAAGAAAAGACTGATTCTCCGCCAGCACTTCCATTTCCTCATGCCATGACCAAACAAAGGAAAGTCAATCACAACTCTGAAATCCTTGAAACTTTCAAACAGGTAAGGATCAATATACCTTTGTTGGATGCTATTAAACAAGTTCCTTCTTACGCTAAATTTTTAAAAGATCTGCCTTTGTGAAGAGAAAACTGAATGTGAAAAAGAAAGCCTTTTTAGCCGAACAAGTAAGTGCTATTCTTCAAAACAATAATGCTTTGAAATATAAAGACCCTGGTTGTCCTACAATTTCATGCTTTATTGGAGAACATAAAATTGAAAGAGCTTTACTTGATCTTGGAGCCAGTGTGAATTTACTTCCATATTCCGTTTTTCAAAGTCTCAATCTAGGTGAGTTAAAACCAACTTCTGTGACTCTTTTACTTGCCGATAGATATGTAAAAGTGCCTAGAGGAATAATTGAAGATGTGTTAGTACAAGTCGATAAATTCATTTACCCTGTGGATTTTATTGTCTTGGATACACAACCTGTTGAAGCATGTAATTCATTTCCTGTTATTTTAGGATGTCCGTTTCTTGCAACTTCTAATGCATTGATTAATTGTAGGAATGGACTAATGAAGCTATCTTTTGGAAACATGACATTGGAGATGAATATTTTCAACATTTGCAAGCAACCTGGAGATGATAATGATTTACAAGAAGTGGACTTTACTGAAAAATTAGTTCATGACCAATTTCAAACCACTTCCAGTGAAATTGAGATTGATGAATCTGAAGATTTGCAAATGGTTTATTTTCAGGAAGAATCAAAGGCAAATAGTTGGAGACCGAAAATTGAGGAATTGCCACCACGATCAATTGAGTCCATACCTTCAAGTGTTCAACCACCAAAACCGGATTTGAAGCCGTTACTATTCCATCTCAAATACTCATTTTTGGGAGAAAATGAAACTTTTTCGGTAATAATCTCTTCCAAACTTAATGCACATCAAGAAGGTAAGTTATTACAAACTCTGAAAAATCACAAAAATGCATTAGGATGGACCATAGCACATAAAAGGAATTAGTCCTTTGATTTGCACACACAGGATCTATTTGGAGGAAAATGCTAAACCCTCTAGAGAAATGCAACGAAGGCTTAATCCTAATATGAAAGAAGTAGTGAAAAATGAAGTCATTAAGCTTCTAGATAATGGAATCATTTATCCTATTTCCGACAAAGAAATGGGTAAGTCCTACCCAAGTTGTACCCAAGAAGTCCGAGTCACCGTGATAACAAATGAGAAAAATGAGTTAATTCCAACTAGGACTATTACTGGTTGGCGCATGTGCATTGACTATAGGAAACTAAATTCAATGACTAGAAAAGATCATTTCCCTTTACCTTTTATGGATCAAATCCTAGAAAGAGTTGCAGTCATGAATTTTATTGTTTCCTAGATGGCTATTCAAGTTACAACCAAATTGAAATTGCATTGGAAGATCAAGAGAAGACTACTTTCACATGTCCATTTGGTACTTTTGCATATCGAAGGATGCCTTTTGGATTATGTAATGCACCAGCCACGTTTCAAAGATGCATACTCAGTATATTTAGTGATATGGTTGAACGTTTTCTTGAAATTTTTATGGATGATTTTTCTGTTTTTGGCGATTCATTTGATGATTGTTTGACTAACTTAGAAAAGGTTTTGAGCAGGTGTGAAGAGAAGAATCTTGTATTGAATTGGGAAAAATGTCACTTTATGGTAACAAACGGCATTGTACTTGGTCACATTGTTTCATCCAAAAGAATTGAGGTTGACAAATCTAAAATCGAGTTAATTGCTAACTTGCCAACACCAAAATCTGTTAAAGATGTTAGATCATTCTTAGGACATGCTGGTTTTTATAAAAGGTTCATCAAAGATTTTAGTGTGATATCTAAGCCCTTGAGTAACCTTCTAACAAAGGATAATATTTTTGAATGGACTGAACATTGTGAAGAAGCCTTTGTTAAACTTAAAAACCTCCTTACTTCTGCTCCTGTCATTCAACCTCCTGATTGGTCATTACCTTTTGAAATAATGTGTGACGCTAGTGATTATGCCGTAGGTGCGTCTTGGGACAAAGAAAAGATAAGAAACCCTATGTGATTTACTATGCAAGTAAAACTTTGAATAGTGCTCAAATGAATTACACCACCACTAAAAAGAATTACTTGCGAGTATTTGCATGTGAAAAATTCAGGTCTTATCTTGTTGGCTCACCGTTATTGTTTTTAGTGATCACGCAAAGATTGAAATATCTTCTTTCTAAGAAAGATTCCAAGGCTAGATTGGTTCGGTGGATTTTGTTACTTCAAGAATTTGATATCACGATCAAAGACAAGAAAGGCACCGAAAATGTTGTCGCAGATCACTTGTCAAGATTGACAACGGATTCGAGATCCGACATCACACCAATCGATGACTACTTTCCGACGAATCTTTATTTTCCGTCTCTACAATGCCTTGGTATGCTAATATTGTTAATTTTCTTGTTTCAGGACAATTGCTTGCCATTGGAGTACCCAAGACAAAAGAAAGTTCTTGAATGAAGTAAAGAACTTTTATTGGGATGACCCTTATTTATTCAAATATTGTCCTGATCAAATATTTCGAAGATGCATTCCTGACAATGAGGTAAGTAGTGTCATTAAATTTTGTCATTCCGAGGCATGTTGGGGTCATTTCTCATCAAGAAAGACCACTGCAAAAATCCTACAAAGTGGATTTTACTGGCCCACCATGTTCAAGGACTCACATGCATTCTGCAAGACTTGTGAAAATTGTCAAAAGTTGGGATCTATTTCAAAACGTCATATGATGCCCTTAAATCCTATTCTTGTCATTGAGATCTTTGATTCGTTGGGGTATAGATTTCATGGGTCCATTTCCTCCATCATTTGGTTTCTTGTACATATTAGTCGCAGTAGATTATGTTTCAAAATGGATAGAGGCAATTCCAAGTCGAAACAATGACCACAAAACAATAATAAAGTTCTTGAAAGAAAATATTTTGAGTCGATTTGGAATCCCTCTAGCCATAATAAGTGATGGTGGAACACATTTCTGCAACAAGCCATTTGAGTCTTTAATGAAGAAATATGGAATCACACACAAAGTTGCCACCCCTTATCACCCTCAGACAAGTGGACAAGTAGAGCTTGCTAATAGGGAGATCAAACAAATCTTGGAGAAAACAGTGAACCCTAATAGGAAAGACTGGTCTTTAAGACTTAATGATGCACTTTGGGCTTATCGAACTGCTTATAAAACATCATTAGGTATGTCACCTTATAGACTAGTCTATGGAAAACCTTGTCACTTGCCTATGGAACTTGAACATAAAGCTTATTGGGCTATTAAAGCTTTCAATTCAAACCTTGATGATGCCAGTCAGCTGCGTAAGTTACAAATAAATGAGCTTGAGGAAATAAGAAATGATGCATATGAGAATTCAAAAATTCATAAAGCAAGAATCAAAGAATTTCATGACAAGAGAATCTTGAGAAAAACATTTGATGTCGGTCAAAAAGTTTTGCTTTATAATTCTCGACTCCATTTATTTCCTGGAAAGCTAAGATCAAGATGGAGCGGTCCTTTTATTGTGAAACATGTGTATCCATATGGGGCCTGTGATATCGAGAATCCAAAGAATGGCAATGTTTTCAAGGTAAACGGACATCGTTTGAAAGTTTACTTTGACAATTTTTCAGTTGAAAATGACTCTATTGAATTGAGTGATCCTGTATATAAGGAATGATTCTTTTTCTCACATTATTTTGTGTTTTGTTTTGGTGTGAATTTTGTTTTGCTAGTCTCTCTCACCCCGGTCAAATGGCGGATAACGGTACTCCGTGACTTCAGTCGGTTCTTTCAGTTTCCCATAATAACTGATATTTGTAAACATTGTGCAATTCTTGGCTCTTTCTTTCTTCTTTGAATCTCTTCTCTAATTCTCATTTGAAAATGGACACCACTCTTGAAAAATTGAAAAAGTACTTTCCCGCTCTCGCCTCGAATGCGATTACAAAAATTTACCGTGCTAGGTGTGCAAGATTGAGGTTGTTAATGAATCATGGAATTCCTGAAGATATTCGTTGGCTGATTGAAGCAAAGGTCCGATTATCGTGTGAGTCCTCTAATTCTTTCATTTCACACATGCCCGAACAGTAAAAGCACTTTTGCAAAGAAACGTCGTGCAAAACGACTCAAAGTCTGTCACAGATGTGCTAGATGGACTTGTAATGCAACATGTCGTTCTTTAGGAATGGTATCTATAAATTGTGAAGACAAAATACAATTCATTAAGGATGGCCTGAGTAAGGGGTCTTTAGATAATCTTCTATTAACCCTTGAGACGCATCCTAGTGGAGATGTGCATCGTGCTATTCATGATTTATGGCCACAATTCCATAAAGAACATGATCGACTTAGTCTTGGGAATCTGACTAAAAAAGACCCTGTTTGCCAGTTTTTAAGAAAACTGGATGGGAAGCCTATCCCCGACCCATAGAGGGCGTTTAAGCCGTTCTTGGACGTATAACCAAGGGAAGATGTGAGCCACAATCACAACTACCTATACAGACAAATGCTTTTCAAAATAAATAAATAAATAAATATATAAAGAGAGAGAGAGTGTGTGAGACTCCAGCTGGCCTATATCTAGGTGATATGATTGCATTTTCAAATCCTCATCTATAAAATCTTCTCTTCCTTCCCCTCATTTCTACTCAACCCTTACATTAGACAGATATAGAAGTGTGTAGAAATGGCAAATCCCTCAAGTTATCACATAAAAAATATTTGTGTTTTCGGTGGATCCAATCCCGGAAGGAAATAGCTTTTTTGGAAGCAAAGAATCATCTTGGTCGGTACTAGCCGAGAAAAAGATTCATTTAGTGTATGGGGAGGCACTTTGGGTTAATGGGGGTGTGGCAATAGCTGCATTTTTAGGAGGTAGTCAAGTTTTGGGGGTCGTCCCAGCGCAGCTTTAACAAAAGGGGACATCATTGGAAGAACAATTGGAGAGGAACTACGAGTCTCCACAATGTTTGATCGAATGAATACAATGTTTAACCATGCTGATGCCTTCATTGCCTTACCAGGTGGTTTGGGCACATTGGAAGAGATCTTTCATATTTCCTCTTGGGCCCAACTTCACATTCACCATAAACCTATAGGTTTGCTCAATGTTAATGGTTTTTATGATAATTTGTTGTCTTTTCTTGATTAAGCTGTGGAACAGGAACTTCTAACATCTTCGACCGACAAATCATAATCTCTGCTGCTACTGTTGAGCAATTGATCGACAAACTACAATCTTTCACCCCTGTAATTGATCCTTCCATGAGTCGCATCAATTGGTCAACTACAGAAAGCCGTAAAAAGCTTAGATTGGATTTGAGCCTTCGTTTGTGAATCCTTGTGTTTTTTTAGTTTTATTATTAGCATATTATTTTGTTTTGTTATTTCTTATATTTGTTTAAGTGTGTTTCAGGTTTGTCAGTGTTCGTTGTTTCAGGTGATGTCTTCTATACTCTATCTTTCTACCTTAGGACATTGAGGACAATGTCTCGTTTTGGTTGGGGGGAGAGGGTAGTAGTATATAAAAAAAAAAACCATTTGGCTAAACTGTTCTTACTAGGATGGCAGAGTAAGGGGGAATTTTATTGACTCTTGAGACGCATCTTAGTAAACATTTTCTAATGGTCATTTGCAATATTCATAACAAGGCCTATTAGAATACTTCTTGAAATATTCAGATTTACAAACTCTCGCATTCTTATCACATGATTCTGCTCATATACTCATTTAACAAGTATTCTTAAACCTTCTTTTTCACACACACACTTTAACATATGATTGTGGGTTGCACATTGGATTATTACATTATTTATGTTCTTTTGTTAAAGGTAACAACTAAGGGATAGGGATAGTCTATAATTTGCAAAAAAAAAAACAAAAAAAAATGATGATAATAAAAACGTAGATAAATTTGATTTCGTAGCCTCCCTAACCTAAGCAATTAAGCCCGAATGGGTGTTTTAACACCTAATACCCTAAAGTCAACTGACTTGGGAGCTATTGGCCCAAAGCTTGTTACATGGGTTAAGGAGAAAAGCTTAAGGGAATCAAACATTGCACTATCTACGTATCAGTATCTACAACCCGAGTTACTAAGCTCGTAGGGGTGTCTCAACACCTAATGCCCTAAGACCAACTGGTCTGGGAGTCATTAGCCGAAAGCTCGTTACATGGGTTAAAGATGCATTGTGTTTTAAGTATATGTATATATATTGAAAAAGAAAGAAAAAAAAAAAGAAGAAGATAATAATCCCAACCCAAGGAAGTTAACCTTAAACATTAGAACAGAATATTGTTTTCTTCCAATAAAAGCCCCATCATCTATGTTTTCATACATTGAGCACATAAAAAGGAAGGTTTATTAATATTTTGTTTAAGAGGTATTGAGCAGATATATAAATTTAAAAAGAGTTTGTTTATCTGGATAGATTAATAGAAGTTGAATGATGAATGCCTTGCTTTGTGGAATTTGCAAATAGTTTTTCTATTTTAACGCTTTGATTACTAGGGACTAGTAATAAGCTGGTTGGGGGTGTGATTAGTACTTAAAAGTGCATTTTTATCAAGGTTTTATATCATCATTTTGCACTTGAAGTATCAATAACTCCTTAACTAAAGCATGTTTTAGAATAACGTATCTAATAATATAAGATACCTTTAATTTATGGTAAATGTTCATCTTAAATGCAGGCCGATCACATAAATGAAAGAATTGATTGATGAGTTGAAGTACTTAAATTGAAAGGACAAAGAGATGGCCAAACTTAGAAAAGAGATGATTGGTGTAGTCCAAACTTGAACACTGTTCGGTAATCGGGTGATATCTGGAGCTGCAGATCTTGGATTTAGGTCCATTTTATATGGATGGAAAGATAAGACATAGGCCTACAACTTTCATGTGAAGCCCAAGATTTAAAAAGGCCGTTTTCAAGTCCAAATTGCAGCAACAACAAAGAAGTCCGAATCTGTCCTGCAGCCCAGACACTGTTCAGTGTTCAGCCCATATCTTGAGTTCTAGAACTCCAAATGATCTCAACTTTTTACCCTGGAAAGATGAGACAATTCTCTAGAACTTTCATGATTTAAGTTTGTTCAAATTATGACGTCATCAATGACGTTTTTGGCAGACAAGAAGATAAGGATTGTCACCAAGTCAAGATGTGGCCACCCACTCATCAATTAGTCAACAAATCAATAGTTCTGAATTTTGGCCTATAAAAGGAGGCATTTGCCATGTATTTAGGCATCTTGGTGTTGAGATCAAGATCATGCTCTTGCTCTTTCTTTATATTTTGTAATGCTTAAGTTTTGCTTATATTAATTTCTTGCTTATGCTTTTCATTTCCTTTCCTTGTTTATTTATGTTTCTTTCTTTCATTATGTGTTGCTAAGTTAATTATGTCAAGGTGAAAAGGGTACACTAATGGTGTAAGAATAAGTATAATATAAACTTAACATGGACCTTAATGTTGGATACTAACATGCTTTATATTTGTTATCTTGTTCACTTTTAATACTTTGCTTGTTAAATGGTTAATCTAGATTTATGTTGTATAACACTTGGTACAACAAATACTTGGCACTTTCATAGCCCATACCGTATGGTATAACCGACACTGAAGCTATGAAAGGAACTTGATTTGTTGTTAACATAAGTTATAATCATGAATGCCCACAACATTTACAAGTATTAGCATTATTCGAATAAGATAACTAATGTAATCATGTTAACAATTTATAATCTGATTGGAACCTCCTTTGTGTGTGGTTTCCAATTGAATAATAAAAGTTTACACTATACTTGTTTGAAATACCATTAGTGGATCCTCTAACCTTGACATGTGTTGTTATCATTGTTGAATCTTTACGTTAATCTTCCATCTCAAAGTTCTCATCAACTTCTTCTTCTTTATTATTATTATTATTATTATTATTATTGTTGTTGTTGTTGTTGTTGTTATTGTGTTGCTGTTAACTATAATTTATACAATTAACCTCTCTGTGGTTCGACCCCGGTCTTGCCGGGTTATTTATTACTTCGACACTCCTGCACTTGGGAGAAGACATCAATCTTTTGGTCGTGTCACCCAATCAAATCGTTGTCCACGATGTGAGGTCTTGCATAAAACAAACATTGGACAGGAAAATAAAGCAGCAACAGATGCTTTTAGTTAATGTTGGTGAAGAAAGGAGATTGAAAGTAAAAGAAGGGATGCACAAAACATTCTCAAGAGTGATTAAATTTGAAAGTTTAACAGTGCCTATGTGTGTGACTGGGATTTCTTATCCATTTGGAAGTTTGACATTATAGGACACAGTGGCTATAATTTGTGTAAAGAATACAGTACTATAGATCATATGATCTGTAGCTCCTGTATCTATAATCCAAGGGACGTTAGTAATATCAAAAACTTTATGTGCAGAAGTGGAGAGACAAGTTGTGATACCAGACATAGATGGAAGATTTGTGGAGTTAGCCACGTTAGCCATAGGAACGGTTGAATTTGGAGCCATAGAGAAATGAGTGTCTGCTAAGTTGTGCTTTTCATGAAGTAACTGTAAGATTTTCTGATATTGATTTGAAATCAGATCCATCTTGTCAACATGGTTCTTTGGAAAATCTTCTGCTATAATCATGTTGGCTTGTCTGGTATGAATATTTGGTCTCTTCCCTTTGCTATATAGCTTATGTCCTGGAGGGTATCCCACCAGCTTGTAACACTTCTCGGCCAAGTGACCACTCATATTACAATGACTGCAAACAAGAGGTTTTGCATTTCCTGCTTTGAAACAATCTTCTAAGGAATGCCCTTGTATCTTGCAATGAGGGCAATAGGGTCTGTTGAAAGTCTTGAAGTTTGTGGACGTGTTTCTGGTGAAAAAAACCATTGAATCAGGGGTAGATGTGCCAAGTAACATCTGATGTTGTTTTTCCTGTTGTTGAACGAGAGAGAAAACCTTGCTAACTTGTGGTATTGGATCCATCAGCATGATCTGATCCCGTATGTTAGAATATGTTTCATTCAAACCCATGAGAAATTGAATTACACAGTCTTGTTGGTAGCGATCAGTCAAGACCCTCATTTATCCACAAGAACATTCGGGCATGGGACAATGCAATGCTAACTCATCCCAAATTGATTTTAGCTTTCCGTAATAGATGTTGACTAAATCATTTCCTTGTGTTAAGTTTGTTAGAGCTCCTTTTAATTGAAAAATTCATGGTCCGTTTTGTTGAGTAAGTCTCTCACAGAGTTCTTTCCAAATTTCATACGCATCATCTACAAGGATGAAGGAGGATTTTACTGAAGGACTTACACAGTTATGAATCCAGGAGACAATCATATCATTGCATCTTTCCCAAGCGTCCAGAAGAGGATCGTTTGGATCTGTTGGTTTTGTGATACTGCCATCAACAAAACCCAGCCTGTTCTTGGCTCTAAAGGCCCTTTTCATGGCTCTTGCCCAAGTAACATAGTTTTCTGTGGTTAATGGATCGGTCACCAGACTGAGAACTAATGTATCACCGTTGTCAAGTCGATATGGATTATTTTGATCTGATAGGTTGTGGAAGCGTGAGGTTGATTACATAGTTGAGGTTGGTGTTTGTTGGTTTTCAGTTTCCATAGCTATCTAGAGAACTAGAAGCTCTGATACCATGTGAGAAATGTTAGAAGTTGCAGAAGGAAGAAAATTAGAGAAAGAGATAGTTTGATTGAATTGTTTTATGAAGAGCTCTACTCACTCTGTTTTATATATTGTATATTAATTTACAAGATGGATGCAGCCTTTTATATATATATATATATATATATATATATATATATATATATATATATATATATATATATATACATCAGAGCTGCTTTTCATACTATCCCATGAGAAATGAATGACATACTGCCTACGTTGCACCAGCTGCATGTCAGGCTAAAAGGTCTAACATAAAAGAAAAACAAAGAATAACAGACTAACAGCTGGAAATAGAAGAAAACAATTATCCTTTTTCTTCTAGTAATTTCTTATCATTGTCATTCTTCAACATATAATGCTCCATTCTTCACTGGAAGAACCCTAGATGAGAACAATTATCCTTTATAGTCCCAACTAATGGAGATGCGTATTGGCACCTGTAACAAACTCGGATTTCTCACTGATGCTACGGCGAAACCAGCCCTAGAAGAAGCCACTTTTGACATATGGATTGCTGAGAATAATAGGGTCAAGAGTTTGATTATCAACTCCATGACCCCCTCCTTGATGCAGGGTTTCATCCGTATTCCTACAACCAAGGACATATGGGAGGTTGTGTCGAAAACCTTTTATGACGACTTTGATGAAACTTGCTTATTTGAACTGAACCGATGATCTTTCTCTACCAAATAAGTGTTAGAAATAACTAGGGGAGAAAGAAGGAAACTCTTATATTACATAATCTCAATGTTAGAAAATAATATAAATTATATCTTACAACCTTACCTAACAGCTTAAACTATTGGATTGACATGGTTCTTTGACATGGTATCAGTGCCTTGATGAACAAGCGGTCACAAATTCCAATCTCACCATCCCATTTATATGATAAAAATTAAGCACAATGTAATATAGGTCTGTGCAAGTTTCAAGCCCAAAAGACTTTCACTTGAGGGTGTGTGTTAGAAAATAATATAAATTATATCATGAGACCTCACCTAACAGCTTAAGTTTTTGGATTGAATTGGTTCTTTAACACTCAAATAAGAGAAAGTTTTGATGGACTTACTTAGATTACAATACTTTAAACATCTATATTTATACTAATTTATGAAAATTAAAAGATTTAAAAGGATAAGCATATTTTTAATAGTTATACATATACCCAAGAGACACTTGGAAGAACAAAAAACACTTCAACTTCAAAATTAATTCTAACACTCCCTTTTAATTTTGAAAGTCTCGTAGATCTTGAAAATTAGATTGTGTTTAGAGATCATCTTATTATGATTATTGCACCATTTTCATCTTTTATTGATAATAAAAAATTAAATGTCTTGTCATGGCTCTTCGGCAATTTCTCATTTCCTCCAAGAAGAGTTTCTTTTCTTTTATTTATGTGTGGTCTCTCTTGTACCACATTATCCCTTGTCTTTATTACCACTTTCTTAACCCAAGAAAGAAAAACAATAGATTAATGAGTTATTGTTGCAAAGCTCACATAAGAAGAATTTGTTATTGTTGAACTTATCTTTTTATTTTAGCAATTGTATTTGCTTAAACATCGAACACAAGTGGTGCTTTTGGACCCATTTTAGAACATAATAAAAAGAAAAAAGCCAAATCCTAATTTATTATCTACTATCATTTTCAGTCCAACGCCCATACTTTAAAAGTGAGAATTAGGCCATATTGTCGAGTTTAGATCTCAAATCACTATCTTAAATCTTAGTAATCTATCTTTGAAAATAAAAGCACATATATTAGTTTAATGAAATTCTTAGCTAGTAAGTACAATAGTTATATTTTTATTATTAAAAACAAACATGAATCAACTTATCTTATATAGTAAGTTTTATAATAAATTTAATCTTTTTTTTTTATTATAATAACCCTTTACCTAGAACCTGTGAAAACTAGTTAAGATTTTTAATTATCATAAAATTAAATGAAAACTTTTTTTTTAATTGTTTTTACATATAGTTCGTAAAGATATCTCTATAACAATATGTTCATGTGGCAGCTATATAACTTTTGATGATAGGTAATCAATATGTTATATTGGCCATGGATGACCACTTTCTATTTAACTGATATATACTAATACGACTATAGTTTATTCTCATATAGTTGTCAGCCATTCTTTAGCACCTTATATTTAGTATCAAATTTGCACTCAAGCGGTAACAAGGGTGCCATTAACCAAATAATTTTGAACCTACCGAAATGATTTAGTAGTTACGAAATGATGTTGTTACATATAGGTGATTTCAGTTTCATATTTATATGAATCACAAATTAAAACAATAGGAAAAAACATTTATTTCCTCATTAGTAAAGGTTAATTGTCATAGAATTAGATTTTTTTACTTGGTTACATCTATGCTATGAGTATTGGGTAGCTTGCACAATTTTTTCCTTGCGAAAGAAATTCTTTTTTTTTCCATTGATTTTGTGCTTTCATGCCTTATCTTCACAAGTCTTTTCTTTTACTTTGTTTTTATGTTTTGTGTTAGCCAATTCAATTTAATGGTTGCTTACACTACCAGATATTCGCTTAAAACCAACAGAATTACCGACGGAATAATTCTGTCGATAATTTACGGTGATAATTACCGACGGATACTATTCCGTCTGTAATTTAGTCTGTATCTACTGATGGAAGACTTCAGTCGGTATATTATGACTTTGTAGACGAATTACGTCCGTCAGCATTTCACAGAGAGCTTCACTGGAAATGCCACAATCACCGACGACTTTGCAGACGGCTTTCGTTCGTCAGCATTTCATAGAGAGTGGTGGAAATGCTACAATCACCAACAACTTTGCAAATGGATACAGTCCTTCGGCATTTGTTGGCAAGTCATAATCACTGACCAAATCACCGACGAACGGTGCGAATTCCAAAGGGTAGGGTATTAAATGCATATTTGACCGCGTGCAGTTGCCAACGGAATTACACATGAACTGCCAAAAATATGGAGGCTAATTAAAAATTCTGGTGCGAAATTCAAAATTTACCAACGGATTTTCAAAACATCACCAATGAAATAATTAAAATTAATATTATTTAAATGTCTGTCAGTTATTCCGTCGGGAAAACTATGTTATAAATCCTAGCAACCGCCCTTTCAGTTTTTTTTTCATCTGCTCCGTTATCAATCTTTCATTTTTGTTTTTTTTCCTCTCATCTCCTTCAAATCTTTTGTTTGTTTAGCTTGCAATCTCTACTTGAATCTTCAGCAAATTAAAAGGTATGTATTTCCTCTACTTCATTTTACTTCAAGATTTTTTTTTTTGTTTTAGCTATTGTTATTTTTGTTATGTTTTTTGTTTTGGTGTATTTTTATCATGTAGATAAAGTCTTGAAATAAACACATTATTAAGGTAAGCATTTTTCATTCCTAAAGTCTACGTTTTTTTTAATTTATTCAATATATTTTATTGTTTGTATTGCCATAATAATTAAATACTTTGTTGAATTTTAATTGTTATTGTGGAATCTACCTTGTAATTAATAATTGAAAATGTAGGAATAAATTTAATTATTTTCTCTCAATTTTACTCTATTATTGCATGATATGTGTTTAATTATTTTCATTAATTTTAATTGTTATTTGTATAGATGTTAGGTTATATACAAGATTTTTTAATGGGGTCAATTGGTTGTGGCTATTGTCAATATTTGCAGGTTTGAAAACTTTGAGTTGTCTCCGATATAGAGGAGGTGTTGCCGAATGTTTTTTTAGTCATTGAATTTAATTATGTAATTATTCATATAAAATTGTGTATATGTGTAGAACGAAATCAACATCTCGTCGCTTACATAGGATCGCAGCTAATTCTTATAGCAGCGAGGATGACATGTCCTTAGGTTCCCATCAAGAAGAGGCACTTGCATCGTCTACCGATGTTGCCTCTTCAGCCGCTCATTTCCAGATACAGGCGAGGTGCCTTCACAACGGAATTAATTCACTCGCAAGTTTGAGGCACGGTGGAAGGACGACCTTTCAATGTAAGTTTGTTTCAGTTTTAGTTTTTTTTTAATTATAACATAATTTATGAACAACTAATCAATATTTCATTAATTTAATTTCTTTTCAGGTTCACAAACATTGAGGCCGCCCGAGTAATATCGTTGGCATTTAAATCATCGATGGAGATTCTAATATTTTAATGGAGTCAGGTATCCAGACATCCTGAATGGATACCTCAAATCGATGCATGGTTTGACAGATTTGAGGTTGGTGTTAATTTTTAATTTCTAGCTTATTTTTAATAAATTATTAATATAATTGTAAAAAAATAATTATTTTTATTTAAAATTAATTATTTATACACAGGACAAATTCACTTAGGACAATGCACATGACACTATTGTGAGGAGGGTGTGGGAAAATCATGTGGCAACTAGGTAACATAAAAAATATTACAATATTTTTTTTAAAAAAAATTATGTTTTAAAATCTAATTTCTCACTATGGAAGTAGGTTGCATGATTTTTGGTATGAAGCATAAAAGAAGAAAAAAAATACAAGAGATAATGGTCTCCAAGGCTGGAATGACGTGGCAGTTTGGAGGGATTTCAAACCGCTATACATCCTGGCAGATATATGGCCATAATATATTTAGCACGTGACATCTGAGCGGTTCACACGACACTCACGGTCCGGTGCTGGCAACCTGAACCGGCCAATTCATGGTTCAGTGACAACGCACACCGGCGGCTCCGTTCTGTTTGTTGCACATACGAAACAGATGGTAAGATTAATTTAAATGAAATATATCATTAAATAATTTGTTGTTACTTAATTAATTTTTTTCCTTATAGGCTATGTCTCTTGGACGTGAGCCGATCCCAATGGAGTTGTCTGTTGAGACACACGTGCGGAATCAAGACCGCCAAAAGGGGGTGCAACAGTTCATTGACAACCGCGCTCAACACTTTGTGGTATGTTCGTTCAACCGTTTTATTTCGTAAGTTATTGTTTTTATTAAATTGAATATGATGATTTCTTTTTTCATTTTCAGGAGACCTATAATAGCCGATTGAGGGAGAGATATGGGAACGATCCTTCGACCCATCCAGATTTCGATCCAAATTTATGGATGGAGGTAGAATCGTCGAGTGGACCCGATAAAAATCGGGTGTACGGGCTCTCTAACACTACGGCCGAGAACTTGCGGGCGGCCCGTAGTGTCTCTACCGTTGGGAACTCCCAATCAGTATCGAGCACCCAATCTAAAGAGTTTGTGGCCTTGCAGCAACACACGGCTCATCTCATCAAAAAATACGAGCAACTATCGGCGAATTATGAACAACACACGGCTCATCTCACCGAGAAATATGAGCAAGTCTTGGCAAATTATGAACAATTTCGTCAAATGGTCATGAACACGGCATCACAAAGTGGTGATACATGTGCGCCCTTTTTTGGCCGTATAACAACCAGCCTCCTCCTCCTCCTCCAGCTCTGCCATTGTGCTAATTTAATATATTTTTGGAAACACATTCAATTTGTAATGAATATTATTTAAATTTATTTTTTATGTTTAATAAAATTTATTAGCAGAATTGGTTTATTTTACTATTAATTTATATAATTTTATATTATTTATTCTAAATAAGTTTTTTTAAAAAAAATTAAAAATACCCATCGATGAATTTACAGATGGAATGTATCCGTCGGCATTTCACGGAGAGTTGAAAAATATTACTGGAAATGCCACAATCACCTACGGTTTCACGGTGGTACCGGCCCATCGGCATTTTACCAAAAGCTGTAACATATTTACTAGATATGCCACTATCAGCGATGGAATAAATCTGTCGGTATATTTTGAGCGGGAATTTATTTTTTGCGCAATTTCTGTTTGTAAAACCATTGGTAATATTTTTTTTACTGGCAGACTTAGCAATGGAATGTGGTATTACCAACGAAAGATATGTCGACGGACACTTTTCGTCGGTGATTTAGTTGGTAAAAAAATTACCGATGAAGTCTGAATCTCATACCGATAGTTTCTGTCTGTCGATAAATTTATGAAATCTTGTAGTGTTATAGCGATTATAGAGAGTGTGAAAATTTGAAGTTCACTTCAATCCTAGGCTGCAACACTAAGAAAGTCCTTGAAGAAAAATAGGCAATGCATTTTGTAACTTTATAATTCTTCCATTATAATCTAAGACTGATTCAGCTATTTGTATGATGATTTTGATTTAATGTAGTTCTATTAAGTATCCATTAATAAATAAGAAAAAAATATTAATTGTGAAGTTTTCTTCTATATCAAGACATTAATGGAAATGACTTGTGAAGAATAAGAATCTCTTGCCCAAGTAGAATTGTGGAGGTTGGTTAGAAAGGAAAGTAGATCAACTTACAAGTTATGTAATGAGATACATGAAATTTGTTCTTTTTGCATTTTCTTTTCTTGTAACCTTAGTAGTGATTTCAATATTATAAGCAATGAAAATTATATAGATCTTCACTCATTAAAGAAAATACATCTTCACTCATTAAAGAAAAAATTTTCTGAATTCATTTTGAAACTCTCTGAATTGAATTCAATTCAAAAGTTTTAATCAAATCTCATGTTTGAAAGAATTTTAAGTGTTAAAAATTAAATTTCAATTAGAATTAATCTCTAAAAATAATACAAAAGTAAATTAAAAATCAACCATTCTGGTTCACTATACTAAATAGGAGAAATTAACATTAAAAATAGCTTTCTAAAATACTCATCTATCCATCTCTTTTTTAAAAGACCTAATATAAAGGTGATAAGAGTACTATAGAAAACAAAATAAATTGCATTCTATCATTTCCAAATATGTTAAATCAACTTATTTATCACTTATATTCAAATTAAACACTATAGTCAAATTCAATTTAACTTTTTCTTATTTTATCAATTGATTATAATCACTACATTGAACATTTGGGTCAAAATCAATAATTTTGTGTTATTTGAATTACAAATAAGTTCACTTTTAAGGATAAATGAATATTAAGTTATATACTATATTTTAAAATGAATTAATTTTGTTTTCAGGTATTTATGTTTGAGAGTTTGTTATTTTCTCTTAGAAGATACTTCACAACAAGTTTTATTATTTGAATTTTGTCTAAAAACTTTCTTTGAATTTTGTTTTTGAATTTAAAATTTGTTATCATATAACTTTATTCTAAGTAATTGTTATAACTCTTAGTAAGGATTTAAAGCACTTCATTATACTAATGATCATTAAATTATTTATTTTTAAAATAAGATTTAAAAATATGAATAATTTTAATATTTTACTATCATAATTTGATTTGATATAATCCAGAATTAAAATAACTGTAATATAAAAATATATTACAATCATAAACTATTTTACAAGTTAGAGAAATTGAATATTCAGAAAAATCATTATGAAAAGTCTTTTTAAGAGAACAAAACAAAGAAAAGAAAAATAAATTAATTGATAATATTTTAATTATATAAAGAGGGTAACAAAGATAACATTAGATCATTTACTTATGTTACGTTGCAGATTGGATCACGTTTTTTATTTTAATGTTAAAAAAATATCCAAGCACTGATAACGTATTTCCAAAAAGAAACAAAAATAAATTGTGCAGAGATTAACTTATATGACCTAGTTAAATTGGAAAGTTCAAAGGCAACTTGAACAATTAGAAAAAAAAATTCGATTAAAACAAATTTCAAGTTGACAATTTAAAAAAAAAATATTGAGTCAACAATAATTTAGATAAATCTAGGTAAACCCATTTTAACATGTAAAACTCGTGTACTAACTCATAAAATCATGATAACCTCATAAAATATATATATATATATATATATATATATATATATTTAAAATTTAAAGTTCAATTCTTAATCATTCTAATATTTAAGAATAAAATTGAAAAAAAAAATCAATTAGAAAAAGATCCAAGTCAACTTGAGTTAATTTGTCTAACCTTGATCATGAGACCGGAATAACCCAATAGAAGATTAAAAAATAAAAAGGGGTGAAACTGAAAATAAAATTTTAATTTCATGGCTTATTCAAAATAATAACAATAATAGAGACCAAATATGAAGGGAAAATAAATTGCACAGGGCTGGTTTGATTTTTTAAAGGGGCTGACATGAAATTCAAGATGAGGAGAGAAAAAAAAAACCATCGACACCAATCCAGATGCGTGTTTGTGGCATGCATCATTCCATTACGTCGTCGTTTCAAACGTCGCCCTAGAAGATAATGTTTGGTGGCTGGACGGCCTCACACGCGTTGCCTGCACAGTGTGGGGGCCATCCATAAGCTAGCTCGTGTGTAGTTTTTTTAATTATATTTAATTAATGTAAATTACAACAATGCCCCAATCACCCTTGGAATTTACAATAAAAACCAAAGTAAAATGACAAAAACCCTTGGGTGAGTGTTATGTTGTTATTGTCTTTAAAGGCATCAAAGTAATTACACTATTCTAAAACAAATAAAAATGTCCCTAGGTAATAAGCATTATATTATTTAATTTTAGGGTTAAATTAGTAATTTTACTATATATATATATAAATAATCAATCTAATTTCATACAATTTATAAAATACAATTATGTTATAGTGAAAAGATTATCTTAGCTCCAATGCGTAATTCAAAAGCTTTTTTGTTTGCTTTTTTGTTTGAGGGCAATTTTATAATTATATTATTACAATAAATAGTGTTGTGAGTCTTAATGCACAATTACTTCCCGAGAATAATTATTTTTTAAGAAAATTAAATTAACCTAACAAGTTAAGAAATAGTACTGAAATTTAAATTGACTACTGTTAAAAATAAAATGTTATCAATAAATCGATTATTTTGATTTGTAGATAATAAGTATTATTTAAAATTTTATATTAACTTATAAAATAAAAAATCACCTTTCAGTTTCACTATTCTCAATAGAGTAAAGTACAACTTATTAAATATCCTATTTTTATCCATGTGCTTAGCTCACAAGTGAGAAAGCACACAGAGTTAATGTGACATTTGGGATGAAATTATTTCCTCAAGCATTAATGTTTCAGATTAAAAAAAGAAATGCATTAATGTTTTTTTATTTTGGATGAATGGATGCCACCTGTCTTTTAAATGGAAATGGAAGTTACAGCTCTTGCGCGGTAAATTCGACAGCTGTTTTTTTTTTTTTCCTTTTCTTTTTTTCTTTAAAATTATAAATAAAATACGCAATAGCAATTCCAAGTATTTCCTTTTGAAGTTGGAGGAAATCAAGCAATTATAGATACAATACAATATGCATTTCAAGGTTCCCTAAAAATACTCAAAATAATCCAGGGTAAAAATATTATAGTTTCTTTTGTAAAGGAGAACATATTGTTTTGTTTTTCTAAAAAAAAAAAATTAAAAAAATTACTGTTTAGGAGCCAAAATTAGGTCCAAGAAAAGATTTTGACTAATCAATTTTTTTTAAAAAAACATATAAATTAATTTTATTTATTTATTGTTTTTTAATCTCTTTATTAAAATTAATAATTGAACTAATGACTTGGATCCAAATTTTGTTTTTCTTAGGATTTTTTTAAGTTAAAAAAACTTTTGTCTGGCCCGCAGTGAAACGCGGACCATAAATCTAATTAATAACTATAATAATTATCAGTTTGAATAGATAAGATTTACTAGAAGGTTAGTTGTAGTCAATTTAAGTCTTAGTAGCATTTTTTAATTTAATAAGATAATTATGAATTATGAATAAAATTTCAAGAATAAAATAATAATAATAAATCAATTGTTTTGATAACTAAAAATTTTGAAAAAAAATATTAAAGGAAAAATAATGAAAAAAATAGATAAATATTATGAAAATTAAGTCATGGTTATACTTGACATTGGAAACAAATGAAATGGCTACTCCTTTTAGTATCAATATTAGTATATTGGCTCAGGCCGTAGTGGGTCAATATCAATTTTAAAAAAATATAAAAAAATATTAAAAGTATATAGAATGTTTTAAACGTCTTGGGTCTAGTATGACAGATCTAAAATCCTTGGATTTGACAATCATGCCAGACCCAAACAACTTGGTGAGTTTTGTAGCCGAAAAATAGGTATTTGTCAACTTTCTCTCCCCTTTCACTGTAATCCAGTAACTCTCTCTCCTCTCTCAAACTGAAAAACTTAAATGAAAGAAAAATAAAGTTTTGGACCTAATCACATAATTTCAATACTGCAACAAAAAAAATAAATTAGAAAAAATGAACTAATATCTCAAGATGATATATTTTCTTAAAAAATATAGCGACGATAATATATTGGATCGATCTAGATTTTATGGCTTAATCCGTCAAAACCACGATATGAGTCATCGACTCCAAAATTTTTAACTTTTTTAGACTATTTTTTATTTAATTATATAATCGTAAGCTAAGCGATGGACTAAACTTTGTTTAAAAACTTTGTTCTTTCTAAAAATATATATTTTTCATTATACAATAAAAAAATAAACGTTTGTAAAATTAAGTATCAATTAAGTATTAAAACATTTGTTTGAAACCATGAAAAAACTAAAAATATCAAACCAAAACATATTGCATTGCTTAATTCAAAACAAATAAAATATTGAAGGATGAAAATAAATAAAAAATTAACAAGAAAAATAAATAAAGGTGAATAAAATAAATAAATAACTAAAAGCACTTGTTGTTTGTTGTTACATATTCCAGCCACAAAAGGTGGCTAGAAAATCGATTAGTCAGCCCGTTGGTGTAAATTAACTAATATTTTCAGCTAAAAACACTTAAAAGCACACCATAGAGACCTTAAAAACATGTTTCTAGTAAAATAAATCACCATTTAATTACTTGGAAAAATAAAAACTCAACTCAAGTAAAAATAAAAATTGAAGTCCGATCTACTTTTTGTGATAGATAGATGGAAAAGAAATATAAATAGAACTTTTATGAATAAATGGAACCCATTGATATCAATAATTGTGAGTTTTGTAGCTGAAAAATATGTATTTGTCAACTTTTTCTTCCCTTTATTGTAATTCAAATTCAGTGACCTTTTCTTTTTTCTCAAACTCAGAAACTTAATTGAAAGAAAAACAAAGTTTTTGACCTAATCACATAATTTCAATACTATATGGACCAAAAATTATTTTTGACAAAACCCAAAGGGAAGAAATTTGGAAAAGGAGCCGACACATTGTTTTTTTTAAAGGATCTCTAAATATTTTACTAATATAATTTTGATCCTTTGATTTTCAATCTTTTATGACAATAAAATTGGATCATCTTTTATGTACACAAGCATGAAAAAAATGGTGTGATTAATTTTAGTGATTGAGATAATCACATAAAAAATAGATAAAAAAATTTCAATTTTAAATATCAAATAACAAAATATTAAAGAATCTAATTGAAAAGAAAGGTGACTGAAGGGTGGAAAAAAAAATATATATAGGTGATACCTATTTTCATAAAAAATAAAGGCACGGTATTTTTTTTCTTCAACTTGAGTCCCCTCACTTTTAATTTCTTGTAAGCAACTAAATTGAAATTTTTTCCATGAAATTAAGCACTTAGCAACCATAAAAAAGACAAATAAAAATAAATTATCAATCTTAAATTTCAATTAATACAACATTAAAAAAAAATCTATAACAGAAAAAAACTAAAACAAAAAAAAATATAAAACATTATTTTAATCAACAATAAATGCTCATAATCCACAATAAATGGTAATGGTCTCACAATTCACAGTAATATTCTCTTGATTACTGTTTTTTTTTTTTTTGGTATAATAGATATTTGAGAAAAAAACGAGACCACGTAATTTTGGGGGTGAGTTGCATAATTTATTCAAGCGATAATCTATAATTAAGTTACAGTTTGGTCTCATTAATTAATTAGTATTTCACATAATCTTTTTATAGAATATGGAGGTTTCGAGAAGAGAAGAAAAGATATAAAAGTTGAATAGAATTGATGAATTTTTAGAGATGGTAACCTGTACTATAAGATAATAATATATGGCATATTAATTAATGGGACCATGTAGTAACTTATAATAAATTAATTATGCCAAGCTGATGTGTATTATTCAACAAATTATTTTGTAAATATTTAATTATGTTGAATAGATATTTAGATGTGTGAATACATCTTTATTTGATATTTTAATTTATCACCTGATAAAAAAATAATGGTATATTTTATATTATTATTTTCATAATTTGAGAATAAATTAATTAGATTTTATATTGAATGCCATCTTGAACTTTTATTTTCTTTTAAATAAATTTAATTAAAGATTAAATATGTTGAATAGGTATGTTTAGATGAATAAATATGTGAATGTATTCATAGCTAAGTTAATTTCTATATGATATTACTCAATAAATTAATAATATTAGTCAAGTATATTTAAATTATTATTATCAGTACTTATTTCTATATATATATATATATATTAATTAATTAGAATGTTGTATCGTATCCTTTGTAAAAAAAGAAGAGAAAATTAAGCTGATCCTCATAATAAATCCCATAAATCCAGTAATTAAAAAATATTGGGAAGTAGCAATCTTACAGGACGATCATTGGCATTATTACTCATGAAAGAAAAAGAGCACGTATCTCTGGACCCTGATCTGCTCGATTCCAGCCGTTGATAAAGTCAACTTCGATTTTATCCTGTGTTCAAATTCTGTAACTTCCATTACCATTAAAAGCATGGTCTGGACCTTAAATTTCTTCCTCCTTAATTACTATTATTTTTTATCTATATATATACTAAATAACATTAATTTCCTATTTTGTCCATTCTGTATTATCCAATATTTGACAGTATCAATTAATTATTTTCATCTCAAGAGTCAGAAAGGAAATCTCTCAATATCAATCCAATCTCTCAAATTTGGAAACCACATATATGTCCACGCATGCTGGCCTCAAATGGAATCATTTCACGAAAGTTATCCCTTATGTTATCCAGACAATAGCATAAATAAGAGAAGAACAGACCTACTTCTCAATACTTTGAGGTATTGCTTTTGCCTTTTGAAAATATGGCAGGAGGAGGCTTTGCGGCGGCTCAAGGTGACGGGAGAAAATACGAAGGTGGTGTCACTGCTTTTGTGGTCATCACTTGTCTGGTGGCAGCCATGGGGGGCTCATGTTTGGCTATGACATTGGCATCTCAGGTGAACAAAAGATCTCGAGTCTTGATGCAGTAAGAATGATTTCCATGAATATACATATATTGTGTTGATTTGATAATGATCGTTGGCTCTGTAACATCTTGTAGGAGGGGTAACAGCGATGGATTCATTTCTCAAACCATTTTTCCCCCATGTGTACAAGAAACAGCATGGAAATCATGAGGAAAATATGTACTGCAAATTTGATGATCATGTGCTAACGATGTTCACATCTTCCCTCTATCTTGCGGCCTTGATAGCTTCCTTCTTTGCTTCTGCAACAACGAGGAGATTTGGTCGTAAGATGTCTATGATGTTTGGAGGCCTGGTTTTCCTTGGCGGAGCTATTCTTAATGGTGCTGCTGTCAATGTTGCGATGCTTATTTTTGGTCGTTTGATGCTTGGTGTCGGTGTTGGATTTGCTAATCAGGTATGATTTTTATTTTTTTTTGTTTCTTATAGATAGATATTGAATATGTTAGGCTAAATTATACTTCCGTTAAAGAACCATTAGTCTCTAATTTTCACTTACCTCGGAATTTAACATTCAGTACAGAAACTAGTGGCACAGAATTGTAATAATTCTTTGGCCCAGTGTTATCCAAACTGGACCAGACCTCGGTTACCCAGGAAAGGTGACGGGTCATATGTTCATCATAAATAAATTGTACAGAATTCTCTTGAACTAGATCTATGGTTTGACCGACAGTCTTTTGACCAAGTTATACACACACACACACACACACACACACACACTACCTAAAACAAACCAATTTAGTGATTGGTTCACTAATTAGATCATCTGCTCCGATTTGGTTCTAATAACATTGCTTTTGACTAATAATTTAGTGAATCCTACACAATTTTTTTTTTCCGCAATAAATGATGTTTAAGTGTTGTAAGTATGTTTTTTTTTTTAAAGAAAAATGTACATCTTGAATTATAAATCCGATTGGATTGAATAAGCTGACTTTATTTTAACTAGATGAAAAAATAGGAAACCATTATAGATGAATCAAATTTACAAAGAAAAGAGATTAGAAAAACTAGGAGGGAAAATATTTTTTTTCCAAAAAAAGACAAATGATGTATCTCAATTCACAACCTATTAAATACAAAAGAACAAAATGGGGTAAGAAAAGACATAAAAAACGTGGTCCTGGTCAATCCGAGCTATCATGATAAACCTATAACCTTGATAATCAGGGTCAAGCCAATCCGAAATATCATGCCAAAATTGCAGCCTAGATTATGATATTGTAATAACCCGATAAAAAATAAAAAGAATTATAAAAAATTTTTTAAATAAAAAGAACTTGTGTTAACTTTTCAAATTTGTGACTTGAGTTATTAGAGCTGAAACACCATATCTAAAAAAATAATGAAATTCAATTCTCAATCGATTAAATATTGAATGATAAAATAAAAAAAACAATTTTAATTATATAAAAAGATTCAAGAAAAAATAGTAATTAAAAAAATAAGGATCAAAATAAATTTTATATTTGATTGAAGGGTGAATCTGAAAAGAAAAATCAATTTAGCAAAATAACATTAAAAAAATTAAAACAATGAAGATCAAAATTGACATAAAAAATAAAAAAAAATTGATTGAAGAGAAAAATTGAAAAGAATAATATCTTTTACAAAAGGATCAAGAACAAAAATTAAAAATCAAAACAATGAGAACCAAATTGAAAAATATAAATCATCAATTTGGATTGAAGGATGAAATTAAAAACCCAAAAAACTTTTACAAAATGACAAGGTGTGATTTTTTGGGAAGGAAAAAAGAAGAAGAAGAAAAGGTTTATTGGCGACAAATTGGACCACTAACACCGACATGCGCCACTTCACATGTAAGAAGTCACAACATCACTTCTAATGATAATGTGGAAAGATATTTCTGGATCCCGGGAGGCATCGCATGCGCCAATCAAGGGGTGTGGTTGTCCTTTAGCTGATTTAATAATTATGCAAAAACCATTATAAAAATACTAGAAAGCCCCTTGACTTTAGGTTTATTTTTTTTTCTTTTAAGGTATTTTTGTAGTTACTTTGCATTTTAATTATTTTTTTTTTATATTTGGTTAAATACCAAATTGCCTATGAGCTGCATAATAATTACACAAAACTATTGTGAAATTACCAAAAAGTCCCTTGACTTTAGGTTTATTTTTTTTACTTTTAATGGTATTTTTGTAGTTTTATTGTGTATTTTAATTGTTTGTTTTTTATATTTGGTCAAATATTAAATTATTTTCAACTAAATTATAGTAATAAAAAATAATTATGAAAATATAAGAATATTCATTAATGTTAAATTTAAAGTTTTTGTTTTTAAATGTATTTTGATTGTTTTATTGTGTAATTAAAAAAGAAAAAAAATTATTTTGCTATTGATTAATTTGATAATTACAAATAAATCTATGTAAAAAACGTGTATCTACACTTTTTTCCACCCAATTCTAGCTCTTTATTATATTATATTGTAAATGAGCCAATGTCTTCAATCCGTTTCTATTCGTTTTTGTAGTCTGTTCCGGTTTATCTCTCAGAAATGGCACCGGCGAACCTTAGAGGAGCACTCAACATTGGATTTCAAATGGCAATCACAATTGGTATTTTGGCAGCCAATCTCATCAATTATGGGACTTCCAAGATAAAAGCTGGTTGGGGATGGAGAATTTCTTTAGGCCTTGCAGCAGCCCCGGCAATTCTTTTTACTATCGGCTCTCTCTTTCTACCCGATACCCCCAACTCCATTCTTGAGAGGGGCAACCATGAGAAAGCGAAGAAAATGTTGCAAAAGATTCGAGGCACGAACAATGTCGACGAAGAATTTCAGGATCTTGTTGATGCTAGTAAGGCTGCAAAGCAAGTTGAACACCCATGGAAAAACTTCACAGGCCGAAAATATAGACCTCAATTAATCATTTGCACCTTCATCCCTTTCTTCCAGCAACTTACAGGAATTAATGTCATCATGTTTTATGCACCTGTTCTCTTTAAGACTTTGGGTTTTGGTGACGATGCCTCGCTTATGTCTGCTGTCATAACCGGCGTAGTCAATGTCGTGGCCACAATGGTGTCTGTTTATTCCGTTGATAAGCTAGGAAGGAAGGCTTTATTCCTTGAAGGTGGCGTGCAAATGATTATATGTCAGGTATACGACAACCTTAATGAAATTACTCCTAGTCAGTCTTAGCACTTGTGTATAAACGAGTTTAATGTTGACTTTGAGCTCGACTTAGTTGATGATGTTAAACTTTATTGCAGGTTCTTGTTGCAGTTATGATAGGGCGTGCTTTTTGGGACAGAAGGAGAGGGAGATATGTCTAAGAGTGTATCCTCATTGGTGCTGTTTTTGATATGTGCGTATGTCGCAGCTTTTGCATGGTCTTGGGGTCCTTTGGGATGGCTAGTGCCGAGTGAAATTTGCCCTCTGGAGATCCGATCAGCAGGACAAGCAACCAATGTCTCGGTTAACATGTTCTTCACATTTGTAATTGGCCAATTCTTCCTCTCCATTCTTTGTCATATGAAGTTTGGTCTCTTCTTATTTTTTGGTGGATTTGTTATTATCATGACCATTTTCATATATTATTTTGTGCCTGAGACCAAGAATGTCCCAATTGAAGAAATGAATCAAGTGTGGAAAGAACATGGGTTTTGGAGCAAGTATGTCTCAAACGATGATGTCACTGGCAGGACGAGCAGCTCACCCTAGACAACACAATATTTTTTTGTGTTATGATGAAGGCAGAATGACAAGGCACAAATAGGGGAAAGGACTGTTTTTTTTTTTCTTTTTTCTTTTATTGAAGGCAACTCATTTTATAATTTTCTCAGATTTTTACTGAACTTTCAATAGAAACTGCTTGTGCTTAAGCATTTTCATTCGTTTCGGGTTTTGTTTTCATGTTTTCTTTTATGTCATGGAAACTTCATTAGTCTTCAATTTGTATTTTCGCACAGTACACATACTTACACATACTTCTGACTCACATGGACTGAAGGATGAGTGTTTATTTTTATTTTTTTTTTATAAATTGAAGGATGAGTCACTAAGCTAGATTAGAAGCTTTTAATTATAGTATAAATGTACTATTGATGAGTCAATGTACCTAAACAAAACTGGGGGCATGAAAAAAAATCCAAAGGATCCAAAAGATTTGAGCATACAAAAAAAAAAGGTCTGAAAATAAGCACTAGTGATCCTTAATCTTGAAATCCCCTAGACACCTTTGAGCCTATAAATGTCCTTTTTCTTCATAACTAAGAGCTAAAGCCTATATTACATGCCTAATCAAGCCCCTCCTTTTTTTATCAAAGGCAAGCAATCTGGATCGGTAGGCAATGCTTTCCCATGCGAAACAAGTTCTATTATTCATACAAATAAAATGAATGTTTTGAAGACTCATTCTTTGGAACCCTTGGATTGAATGTTGAACCATTTTGACCAACAAAACATCACTGTACATTTTCACCAAAAGTAAAATAAAAAATTTTTCATCACTTCTGAAAACTTGTCCATAGAAATCACTTGAATTTCTTCAGAACGAGTTTGCTTTAAACCGATGTCGAAATAATTTATGTGTCTGGAATAGCTTTGAAATTCCAAAAATTCTACATTAAAACAACTCATTGTAAATAACCCAAACCTTCATTCACATAGCCTCATCCCTAAAGACACTACCAGAAATTCGCTTAATAGCAACGGATTTACCGACGGAATATTTCTATCGGTAATTTAAGGCCAAACTTACTGACGGAAATTGTTTCGTCCGTAATTCAGTCGGTAACTATCGACGAAACATTTCCGTCAGTAGTTACCGACTGAATTACGGATGAAAGTTCAGAATTAAAAAAAAAGACGGTTCGCTGACGTGGAGGTTTTTACGGGTGATTTTTTCTGACGGAATCACCGATGGATTCAAATCGGCAGCTCTGTACGGTGATGTGACTGGTTCACCATTTAACATGCCGACAAAATTACCAAGGGATTGGAAATTGCAGATCCATACGGTGACGTGTTGATGTTTCAGTCAGAATAGCCGACGGACTCACCGACAGAATAATCCGTTGGTGAAACCATTGGAAAAAGTTAATATATCCCTCTCTCTACTGACCCTTTCCTCCCCTATTTCTACTTCTTCTTCCTAATCTCAACTCTCCTCATCTGCAAACAACCAACCCCCCTTCCCCCCCAAACAAAAATCTCCCTCATCTCAGCACAACAAGTTATAGTTCTTGAAGTTTTGTGGTCACAGCATCCGTGTTTTGATTTACCGACAGATTTTATCAATTTTTATAAGTAATTCTATCTTTTTAAATTTTAACGTTTAAATGTCAATTTTATTGTTTTTTTAGTATATTATTTTGTTAGTAGATGTACATGTTTTATTGTTATTTCTCAAACAAACTTGTAGTATATGAATGTATAATTTTATACATGTTATGGTTTGTTTTAGATTTTGTAAGATTGTATTTGTTTGTAAATTGTCAAAACTTTATGGAATTACCGAATTACATGTACTGTTTTGAAATAATTAATAGCTTGCTTAATGGGTCCATTTTAAGTTTTATCAATGGTATTGCAGAGTGATAATTTTTGTAAATTTATATATATTAATTTGTATGGATGTTAATAAATGATAATGAATATTTAATATTTATGAGAAGTTGTGATTGGTTTGTTGGATAATCTTGAGGTAAATTAATATTTTTGCAAGTTTATTTACCTAACTTAGTTAATTAATACATGATGTCATCATAATTTTATAGAGGTTCGATATAAGTCATGGACGATTGTTCATGGATGTATCAAGATTCACCCCAAGGATTGCAGAGGATGGATTATTGTAATGGGGTTCAAGGTTTTATTAATTTCGCAACAACTATTCTCAGAAATTTTACTGGAGGCAGTATTAGATGTCCATGCAGGAAGTGTCAAAATAAAAAGTATCTGCATCTAGATGTTGTAATGATGCATCTTCTATACAAAGAGTTTATAGAGAATTACCAGTGTTGGTATGCACATAGAGAAGTATTTGTTAGTAAGAGGAGAATGAGAGAAACAGTGGTTAGGTCAACTTCTAGTGCTAGCAACGTGCATGAAGCGGCAAATGACAACACTAATCCTTACAGAAATATGGTTATGGATGCAATGAGAATGAATCAAGATAATGTCAGTCAATGTCCAATCGTAGAAGAAGAACCTAATGCAGATGCAGCTAAGTTTTTTAATTTGTTGAAAGATTCTGACGAACCATTATGGGATGGCTGCACAAACCACAGTAAATTATCGATCGTAACACATGTGTTCACCATCAAGTTAGATCACGAGTTGAGTGAGGCCGGATATGACAAAATTATTAAATGGGCGAGAAGCATTTTACCTGAAGGGAACAAGCTGAAAGAGAACTTCTATGCTGCGAAGTCCATGATGAAACCCCTCGATTTAAGATACCAGAAAATTGACATGTGCCCTAACTTCTGCATGTTATACTACCTTGAAAATGCTAAGATGACCGAGTGTATGATATGCTGAGATGTGTTCCATGTCTCTTTGCTACGAAAGGCCGATGTGGATCCTAACCAAATCCTACGTCAAGTTCCGGTAGAAGTCAAAGAAGACCTAACACTTGAATTGAGGCCCACAAAAATTCTAGATTGGGGAGTGAAGGAACTACAAAACAAAAGGATTTCCATTGTTAGAATCTTATGGATGAACACCCAAGTAGAAGAAGAAACTTGGGAGAGGGAATCCAAAATGAGGAAAAAGTACCCCAATCTATTTGATCTACTTGGTATGGATTATGAAACCTCTTAAATTTCAAGGATGAAATTCATATTAAGGGGGGAGAATGTAAACACCCAAAAAAACCCAGAAACGACTCTATCATTGCTGCTGATTTCTGAATCAGCAACGGCACAACTTTCACTGCTGAGTTTTAATCGGTAACGACATAGCTTTTGCTGTCGATTTCTAAGTCAACGATGGTTGTGTGCACTAACAAATTCATGTGTCAGTCGTGGGGTAAAACCCAACAAAAATTTATGTTGTCTTTGAACCTTAAAGAACATGCTAAGGCTAAAAATAAAAACCATGCAATGTTGATGCCCAAATTCAGTTGTGTAATTGATGAAATTTGTATGTTTATGTACTAAGTGAATGTTGTGTAATTGTAGCAGGATGTTATAAGTATGCTTGTGATAAAAAGGACAAACTTTATGTGTAGATTAAGGGCCAATGGACAACAATGCCCTACGAAGGGAGATAGGGGGAAACAATGAAGGAACCCTTACATAACCCTTAAAGGGACTAGACATGGGGTGGAAATGACATCCTTGTGTGATATGCATTGACTAGTAGGTTATGTTAATGATTTTAGCATGACAAAATTAAGAACATTAAAGGTATGGTTGTGTGTGCTTATGATCTCAGCATCAGCTGTGAAAATATATCGTGTTGATGAGTTTCTAAATTGGTAACTTAGTTCTCGTCAACAATTTCTGAGGCAGCGGTAGCCTATGTGCGCTGGCTATTATTGTCGAGTCTGTATCACTAGCAAACCAGTTTTACTAATGATTATGTGTTCCAGTGAATCAGCTTGCTGATGAGTTCGGGTCACCAGGGAACCAGTTTCACTGACGATTCTATGTTCCAGCGAATCAGTTTGTTGATGAGTTGCGACACTAGCGAACCAGTTTTGCTGACAATTCTGCATTGGCAGTGAATCAGTTTTCGCTGCTAAATTGTGGTGTCAATAGCGAATCAGTTTTCACTGTCAAATTTTGTGCCCCTAGCAAATCAATTTTCGCTACTGAATTATGGTGTTAGCAGTGAATTAGTTTTCACTGCCGAATTATGGTGTCAACAACGAATCAATCAATTTTTGTTGCTAAATCCTGTGTCCCCCGCAAATCAATTTTTGCTTCTAAATTTTATGTTTTTAGCGAATCAAATTTCGTTGCTGAATTGTGGTGTCCAACGAATCAGTTTTCGATGTCAAAATCTATGTTGCCAACTAATCAAATTTCGCTTTTAAATTGTGATGTCAGCAATGAATCAGTTTTTGCTGTCAAATTTTGTGTCGCCAGCAAATTAGTTTTTGTTGCCGAATTCTATGCCACTTGCAGACCCACTTTCCTTGCTGATTTGCTGCGACAAATCTCCATAACATAATTGACTTAAATGCTTTTAATGATTTCATTGTATGATTGTATAAAATGTGGAACACTTGAATGTGAACATGTATATCTTGAGATATGTATAGTAATGAATGGTGTGATTATCAAATGCAAAAGTGCTAATTTGTGATCATTGATATGTCAGGTGGTACGGTCGGGATCAGCGCTTCAACTAGGTAAGGACATCCCATGAGAGGAACAGGTGGGTGGTTTTCACCTTCCCCTTACCTAATGTTAATATATGAAATGTTTTTATTATGAATGTCATAATATCGCATTGGTATGAATACCAAGCCAGCATGGGAGTGTTTGTTTTGTGATTGATGATTAGCTTCGGCTAATGGCATCCAGAGTGGATGACTGGGATGAATAAATCATCTTCAACTAAATGCATCTGGAGTGGATGATCGGGATGAATTGATTAGTTCGGCTAATGGCATCCTGAGTGATGACCAAGATGAATAGTTCTGGCTAATGGCATCCCAATCGAATGACCGGGTTGTGATTGATAAGTAGCTTCGGCTAAGGGCGTACTAAGAGGATAGCTAGATTGTTTATAATCGAATGATAATGTTTTCCTTAAACTATTTATTTGCTTATCATTAATTATTTATAATTCTTATAAATATCTATACTACAGTAGGGACGTCACACAAATGAGGTGCCTTGAAACCTCATTGCACAAGACCCTACTTTTGCAAAGAATCATGTAGTCACATTTTAAATCTCAATGTATTTCTATAAGCAAAAGGTATTAATGTATAACTGTTACTCTATATTTTTGTTTAAACTCATAACAACTATGATTATTATTAGTTAGGTATGCAAACTTATGACTATGTACATATAATACAATGCAAACTTGTACTTGTGCAAATGTTATGTTATGTGTTTGTGTGAGAACTACTCCTTATGAAATGTTGAGTGATGTTATTGTATATAGATTGTGCCACAATAATGAGTGGAAGTTGGACAATCAATTTTAAAATGATATGGTTATATATATAAAAAAACATTTGTCGTTTCGGTTTTGAAAAAGTCAGGTCATTATAGTCTAGCCCAAATTCATATATTTTTTATTCTCTTCAAAAACAATTTATGGTTTTTCTTTGATAGTAATAATATATTTTTTAATTTATTAATAATAATAATAATAATAATAATAATAATAATAATAATAATAATAATAATAATTTTTTTTTTACCCTTTAAATCAAATCTATGGTTGTTTTTCAATATTAATGATATTTTTTCAAATTTGTTATTTATTATATTAATAATATTAATTATTAAAATAATAATATTTATAATACAAATAATAATATTTTTAATATTAAGAATAATAATAATAACAATAATAAGAATAATAATTGATTTTACCCTTCAAATCAAATCTATGTTTTTTTATAGTAATAATATTAAACGGCCTAAGTTTTTATAGTTTTTAATCGCTTCAAATAAAATTTATAGTTTTTCTTCGATAAGAATAATATATATATATATATATATACACACACACACTTCAAATCAAATTTATGGTTTTTCTTCAATAGTAATAATATTTTATTTCAAATTTATTAATGATAATAATATTAATAATAATAAGAACAATAATTTTTAATTTTACCCTTCAAATCAAATCTATGGTTGTTTTTCAATATTAATAATATTTCCTTTCAAACTTATTAATTATTATATTAATAATATTAACTATAATAAAAATAATAATATTTATAAGATTAATAATAATATTAAACTTGTCTGACCTAATTTTTAAATCTTTTCAAATAAAATTTATGATTTTTCTTCGATAGTAATAATATTTTTTTCAAATTTATTAATGATAATAATAACAATAATACTAATACTTGTTATTATTATTATTAGTATTATTTTAAATTTGTTATTCTTCTATGTGGGGGTCTACAGACCTCAGGTGCGGGTCAGTAGATCTAGGTAGACCTAAGCGTGCGAGTCTAGCCCTAGCATCTAAGGCATGGCAGTCTCAGTGCCAAGTGTCTAGCTATCATGCCATGCCTCAGTGCCCGGGGTTTACAACCTTACCATGCCCCAACAAAATCCGAACCGATCATTTTATCCCTAATTATTCCTTCAATGCTAAATGCATTCTATGAAAAAAAACAACCCCACCTATGCCTTGCTTGTCTTTTTGGCAAAGACAGCTTTACTATTACACTGCTCCAATTTACAGTGAACTGTGTCTAGGTAAACAATGAAGGGACACTTATGCCTTTTAGTAAATAGTGTAATATTGCCCTAAATGGTTTTTGCATCTTAATACATACATTTAATGATTCATAGTTATTCAAGAAAGAAAAGGAGAATACTTACCGATGAGCACAAGTAGCATAAGTAGGGTAATGAGCAAAACTGTGAGAATGCTTAGTGAATCCGAAGAGATGATCTCCGTGGTGTAATTAGGATAATAATACTTTCCTGCCGAATAAATACATGAAGGGAATGAAAAAAAAATAGAAACTAAGAAACACAAATAATATTACATAAAAGCAAAGCCCTCGACAATCACTTTGGATAGTTGCCTTGGACACATTCACCCCTCCTCTATAAGCCAAGAAAGTTTCAACAAAATCCTAATTTGAAGAGAGAAACTAAAATTGTAATTATAACCAATAATAGATAAGGACTAAAATAAGATTATATGGATAAACTTGCCCACTTTTGCTAATAATCTCTATTAAATTCAAAACAACTTCTATTTCAATGCTCTCATGTGCTAAACAATGCATGTATAATCATATGAAAATGTAGTTTATATGTCATATTTTAGCAATAGTAAGATTCTTAATCAAATTATAATAATCTCTTATAAAGAAAATAAAATATTAAAAAATTCTCTATTTATACACAATATATGCCTTAAACGTTTTTAAAACCATCCCTTCAAGAAAAAATATTTAGGAATTTCGAAATGTAATAATTTTATGATACTTCTAAACTAATATATAATTATAATTATCTAAATTAACACCAAATATTTAGATTAACTATTTGAACCGAATGAAAGAAAACTTTCACATCCATTTTTGTCAGTCCATATATTCTTTTTAATAAATAAAGACTCCTCACCTGATAAATACCTGTTTAGCGGCCATACGTCTACATTTCAAGGAGAAGAAAACATTGCGTCAGTGTTCAGAATCTTATATATAATTCATAAATTTAACTGAAGGAAAGAGCATATATATGTAAGTCTGTTTTGGTATTCAAATAACCTGATATTTAGCTAGAAATAGGCTTGGAGAGTTTAAAGAAAAATTAAGAAGAAATTTACTAAAAAAATTATCGAATTAAATTCATTATTGATAGAGTGGATTATCATTTTGAGAGCTAATTACCATTTCAACCAAATCATATATTTTTAATGGCAAAACTTCTTAAATTTACTCGAGTTATTGATTCGTATTTAAATTTTTTTTTTGTTTGATCAATTGCCCCTTGTGTTCCTAATCTTGCATTGTGTTTTTGCTATCATGTGATTTTTATATCACTGTTGACTTTCAAAATAAATATTTTTAATCGACCATGAGTAAATGGATTAAATTGTAAGGCTTTTCTAGTTCAAGGACTAAGTTAGATATGGGTTAAATTCCATATATTCTTAAATAAATATTTTCAATCGGGTTAAATTCATAATGGGTATCTATTGAGATGGGGTAGAGTGGATATCTTTACTTCATACTCGACCTTTCACCATCTTACATGCAATTTTTAAAGATCTTAGGTAGAGATGTTAGAGAGTTCACGTACTAGCAAGGTTTCTAAAGATCTCTTTCTCTCTCCAATCCACTTTTTAAATGTCTTTAACCTTATTTAGGTTTTATGTTCAAGAATTTAGATAAATAAAAAAGTTATTACCAAGGTATTTGAGTATACAATATTGGTGTAGTTTGTAAATGAGTAAAGAAAGAAAAGATGTATATCTCACATTTGAAAGAAACACTCCCTCCTAATGTTTATAAGTGTGAGTTTTTATTGTGTAGTAAATCAAGTCATGGTGGAAGGACTATACTAGTGGACTTCTTAATGCTATTAATGGATATTTATAATATCAAAAGATGGCACTTGACACTTGAAACTTGGAATGTAATATGTCAGTGAGATTAATTCATCATTGGATTACTTTTCGTAATTAATTTTGATATTTATGACTGTTGAGATAAAACTGAATAATATTTATTCAATTTTATTTAAAGTATATTGTTTGATCAAACAATCATACTGTTTCATCGTTATGTTTCAAGTCTATAAAAACCTATTACTACACAGAAAACTACACACAATAAAAACATATATTCTTTTATTGGTCTTATCTTCTCATTCTTTTAGAGGTTTACTTAATTATATCCTTGAAGTGTTGTCTTTGTGTGAGATAAATAAACACCTTAAAGATAGTGTTTTCACGCCTCTAAGCCAACTCCATATTTGTTTTAATCTTAAATATTTCTAACAATTTTAAGGTGTTTATTCTGATGGAGACAAATATGAATTCCAACGTCAGGGTTGCTAAGGATGTCAAAATTCAACTAGATCGTTTTGATGGTATAAATTACACAAGGTGGATGGACAAGATAGTGTTCCTGCGTACTTCATTAAAGATTTACTACATTCTTAACCTAAATCTGCCTGCACTACCTGAACCACAAGAAGTTGTTTGTTATGCACAAAATTCAAAGGCTTATAGACTTTTGGATTTAGAAACTAATGTGATTATTGAATCTATACATGTTGAATTTATCAAAAATAAATTCATAAGTGATTTAAATGTGCAAGAACCAAATTTAAAAGTAATGACTCATAGCTCAACGTTAAGTGAAAAACATAAAAAACTAGAAGTAATGGGTTCAAATGAACCTAAAAAAAGTTAAAGAGTTACAAATAAAAAACACATAGATACATATTTTATTTCTTCTGATTCAATTGTATTTTTAATGGAAATGAAGAAAAAGTCTACAAATTGGTAAAGTCTTTATATGGTTTAAAACAAGCTCCGAAACAATGACATGAGAAGTTTGACAAAGCAATTTTGTTTAATAGTTTTCATCACAATGGTGCTGATAAGTGTATATATTTCAAATTTACAAAAGATTTTGATGTTATTATTTGTCTCTACGTAGGTGACATGTTAATAGTTAGCACTAATATGATTGGAATAGTTGAAACCAAAATGTATCTCACTTCTATCTTTAAAATGAAAAATCTTGGTGAAGTACATACAATTTTAGGTACCAAAGTAAAGAAACAAAGTAGTGGTTATGCACTTAATCAATCATATTATATTGAGAAAATGCTTGATAAGTTTAAGCATCTCAATATAAAGGAGGCTAATGCCCCATTTGACTCTAGCATGAAGTTAAATGATTATTGTGATAAAATGGTAGCACAATTAGAATATGCTAGTGCCATTGGAAGTCTTATGCATGCTATGCATTGTACAAGACCAGATATAGCTTTTGTTACATGCAAGTTATCAAGATATACAAGTAAGCCGAATACAGATCATTGAAAGGCGATTGCAAGAGTCTTTGGTTACCTAAAAAGAATGATCAATTTGCGCTTGTTTTATTCTGATTTTTCAGCAGTGATGGAAGGATAAAGTGATGCAAGTTGAATGACTAGTTCAAGTGATAATAAGTCCACAACATGATGGATTTTCTCACTTGAAGGAGGTGAAATATCTTGGGCATCTAAGAAACAAACATGCATCTCTCATTCTACCATGAAATCAGAATTTATTGTTATGACTGCTATAAGTAAAGAAATATGTTGTTTGATATTAAGTTGCGGTCACACCCTATATCAACTATTTTTTTATACTACGATAGTGAAGCAAATATGTCTCAAGCTTATAGTAACATTTACAATGGTAAGTCAAGACATATAAGTATTTGACATGGATATATTCAAAATTTAATTAAAAATCAGGTAATCATCATTGTCTATGCGAAGTCTGTGAATAATTTAGCGTATTCGCTCACAAAAGGACTATCTAAAGACATGGTATGAAAAACAACTAATGAAATGGGGTTGAAACTGGTTATTAAAGAAACCGGTAATAGAAACCCAACTTCGAATCAGCAATAAGCTTATCTCTAAGTTTAATAGGTAATAACAAGTTATTATTTAGTATCTGTTAAACACTAATAATTAATTTTAAACTCTATTATGATATTATTTAGTGTGTTCTATTACGTAAAAGAGAATGAGCATAAGCTCTTAATGGAATTTAAAGTTCGTGTTTAATGTAATAAAGACATGTATAATTTCACCTATATGAATATAGAAGTGGTGCCACTTTTGACAAGAGTTAGGGTTATCTCTTGTAAATATTCATAAAAATAAGATTTTAGCACGTGGCCATGATAGTGCTAAACAGTTGTAAACCTCTTTAAGATTTTGGATAGTATTATGTGTGTAGTATCTTTTATTCTACAACAAAAGTTTTGGTTTAATCTGTGAACACCAATAACTTTAATAGAATTCAAGTTCTAACACTAATTGAAGGTTTAAATTGTAAAATATCTTCTTGTAAGCATAATTATATCAAGTGAAAAGACATTTATTACAAACTAGTGGGTGATTATTGGTGTAGTTTGTAAATGAGTAAAGAAAGAAAAGATGTAAATCTCATATTGGAAAGAAACACTCCCTCCCAATTGTGTGATTTTTTATTGTGTAGTAAATTAAGTCATAGTGGAATGACTTTTCTAGTGGGTTTTCTAGTGCTATTATATAGGTATTTATAATATCAAAAGATGACACTTGAAACTTTGAACTTAATATGTCAGTGAGATTAATTCATCATTGAATTAACTTTCATAATTAATTTTGATATTTGTGACTGTTGAGATAAAACTGAATATCAGCTATTCAGTTTAATTTAAAGTATATAGTTTGATCAACAGTCATATTGGTTGATTAATAGTTATATTGTTTCATTGTTATGTTTTAATTCTATAAAAACTTGTTACTATACAGAAAACTACACACAGTAGAAATATATATATTCTTTTCATGGTCTTATCTTCTCATTCATTTATAGGTTTAGAGGGTTTAGTTGTATCTTGGAGATGTTGTTTTTGTGTGGGACAAATAAACACCTTAAAGATAGTATTTTCACATCTCTAAGTCAACTCCATATTTATTTCCATCCTAAATATTTCTAACATATGATTAGTCAGAAATTCTGCAAGGAAAACAATCAAATGGTAAAGAGACTAAGTAACATCGATATTACTTTTTATTGGGGAATATTATAGAATAATTATGCATGGTGCATTTGATGTGAAAAGGTAGAGAAATTGTATATAATATTTTAAATTATTATTACAAGGTGAAAGTCAGTTTTATATAATTAATATTTGGGGTATGATATTTAAATTATGATCGAGAAAAATATTTTTTAAAAAATATTAATAAGGCTGTACGAAAGAGGTCTAATATTTTTAAATTTGAGAGAGAAATTTTCATATATATAATTGTGGAGGGGACGTTTAAAAATCAAGCCAAGTACAGGAGTATTGAATTACTTTACAACCCCAACAAAACAAAGCAAACAGATTATAAAATAAAATAAATATGATAATCTTCTTTTTATGAAAACTGTTCGTATCATGTTTATATTCACAGATTGATCTGAAAAAAAAAAAAACTGTTATGTGAAAGAGACCTACTTACCTAATGCAATTCTGATTGGAGCACCGCTTAAGTCTTTATCTATATATATAAAAAAGAAAGAGTTAAATTAATATAATTAACTAAAATCCTTTTAAGAGAATAATTATGCAACTGATATGAATGAAAGAGCTAATAAGAGCTTAAGACAAACGGTAACGCATAATTTTTTCTTTTTTTATCAGCAAACTGTGTTGTTAACATATTCAAATTAGAGAGAGAGAGAGAGAGAGAGAGAGAGAGAGAGAGAGAGAGTAACGTACTGCAATACTTGTTTATGGTGGCTTCATCAAGTTCGCAGTGGTTCTCTTTCAGAAAATCACAACAGGCCCCAGACCATGAAAGATCAAACCCATATATAGGAAATATTATTGGTCTCATTTTTCGGCAGATCAAAAGTGAAAGGCGTGGCATACATCAGATTTACACGGCACAAGTCCGGTATGTCTCCCGAGGAAGAACCAATAAAGACATAGGAATAACCCTTCATATTGTGGGAACTCGGAGAAGAAATATTAGACGTAGAATTAAGAAGAGTGCTACCATTTTTGCATGAAGAAGCATCCACAATGTAGTGTGAAGGACTCAGTATTGGATTTGAGCAACTTATAAAAACAAAAGTTGATGTATCGAGGGAAATATTATTGTAAGCGGACCAGCCAAGATTATATGGAAGATAATCCCTGTTGTCGGAAGGATCTAAGATTAAAGAATGACGAGGGATAGAGAAGCAATCATCCTTCTGAACATCAGCATCCACAAGTCGAATCGTGAAGTTGCTGTAATGGATTGCCTGAACGTAATATTTTACCCTCTTCAAGTATAAAGCTGGGCGGTTGTTTTCACAAGTAAGTTCATATTTTTTGTTGCCGCAGCTATTGGGATCGGTTCTTAGTCGAAAAGGGTAGCTAATACTATGAATGTTTCCACAAGATCGAAGATGGAGCACAGTAAACAGCACTGCTCTTTCTAGCACTGCAACTCTGGTGGCCGGCTAGGATGACTAGAAAAAGAAGGGCTGGATATGCACCGAAAAGGTGCTTTGATATTCCACTCAACATCGACAGAAAACTTGCAGGGAAATAAAATAATGGTTTTGTTTTGTTACTCTGAATGCATATATAACTTGAGAACAATACTCTTTTATAAGTACCATCTAACTGGGTCCATCCTCGTACAATACGAAAGGGTGAAGTCTTCGAATTATTGTATGGTTACTGAAGCATTATGAAATTCCATGAAGGGTTCCCCACCAATGAAAGTGAAGGCAGCTTTTATGACTTTGCCGCAATTACAAAATCAAGGTAGCGGTCGTCTTGGCCCGTTCTGTCGATTAGTATATGAACAGACTTTGACCTATATAAAATTATAAATTAAACACTGTAAAAACGTGGGTCAGTTTTATTGTCCATGTGAACATTCAACCACTTAATTTTGTTTGTTGTTTTATTTGAACTTTTTATTCCTTTTAATTTCACGTCAAATTAAAATAAATGAGATTCAAATTATCATAAAAATACAAAATTAAAAGAAAAGGAACTGAAAAGTCAAACTACAAAAATTATTTGTTTTACATCAAATTCATGACAAATTTTATTTAAAACAAAAAATTTATTTTATTTATTTGTTAATTGTTATCTTTGAAAGAAAGAAAGAAAAAGGTCGCTTGAAAAAGATAAAGAGAAAAAAATTTGTTTTTTGAGCCACTTTTTAAATATGATACTTGTTATTTTTGATATTTCATTTGATGAGAAAAGTTTGATAATGATGTGGTTATTTTTCTTAAACATATTTGAGAAAGAAGATTGGGATTTGTTTAGAGAATTTTAAATTAGTTAATTTGTAGTTTTTAGATGATTTTGATGTTTTTTTTAATTAGTTATTATGTGATTTGGGGGAGTGTTTGTGGTGTTTTTAAGTGAAAAATAAATTAATTTTTTATTATTATTCTAATCCTTTTATTATTCAAGAAAAATTATACATGTACGTACTAAAAAGTAAAAATAAATTAATTTTTTATTATTATTCTAATCCTTTTATTATTCAAGAAAAATTATACATGTACGTACTAAAAAGCAAATGGTAAATTCTAGTAAAGTGATACAACTATAATAAATTTTTTTTTTGTTGCAGTAGGTATTGGAGTGATGAAAAATATATAATTTTTTGGTTTTTGGTTTTTTTAGATATATATTTTTCTTATATTTGTTTTTATATACTCAATATATTTATCACTTTATACTTCAACTATTTAATTAAATTAAGAATGAGCTATTTAATTAAGAAGAATTAGGTGCGGTAAATTGGACTTCATGCTGGCCCAATTCTTTATATTATTTTTAATCTTTTTAGTATGCAAGAAAAATTATATATTTACAAAGGAAATGGTAAATTACTTTATAAATGATATAATTATAATTTGTTTTCTTTTTTTTTTTCAGCAGGTACTGTGTATAGTGATGACAAAAAATTTTTTTTATTTTTTAAAAAAACAATTTTTTTTAGATTTTTTCTCTTTATACTTGGCATATTTATCACTTTAAATTTCGCTTATTTATCACTATTTTTCTTTTGTTTTTGTCTTCAATCCTTTGTAATTTTTTTTCTTTACACTTTTTTGAAAAAAAATATTATTTTTTATTCTTTATACTTGAAATATTTATTATTTTACACTTGATTTATTTATATAATTTTTTGTTCTTATCTTTAATTTTTTATAATTTTTCTACTTTTTTCTTTACATTTTTTTAAAAATTATTATAAAAAGACTAAAATAATAATATTTCACCGTAGCCATTGCAATATTATCATTTTTTTCTACTATGTTAAAAAAATAACTTGAGGATTCACATGCTTTTATAAATACTTATAATCTCTCATATCAGCTCATCTAAGTATATATTTAATGAAATAAATTAAGAATTATTTGTATTAATAAATACATATAAAAAAATTACTAATGCTTTTATTTAACTAGTCTTGTTACGGATCAAATATTTTTATCTAACATAAAAGAATGAATATTAAAAAATATAATTATAAATAAATAAATTGATAATATTTTCCAAGCATAAGATACGAATTATTAAACCTTCCATATCCAGGGAGCTGGGAGAAGAAATACTGCCATTTTAGCAAGAAGTATCGACGAAAGAAAATAGAGGACTCGGTATTGGATTCGGCAACTTATGAGAGTTACTGTAGAAGAGGGATCGTAAAGGAAAACACGATATGGTTAATAAAGATTGTCGTTGTTGTAGGGATTATTGCATGGTTATTGAAGCATTAGGAAAAGAAAGGGGAATTAGCCAGCTTTATGGCCCTCAGTTGCAGAGCCATAAAACGGTAGCTAGGGAGTCTTATCATTTTGAAATTTCCATGTCAATAGAAGACCAGATGGCCAATAGGAGAAAACATGGGGGTAGAAAAGGTGGACACTTCAAGCTACAATTCTTCATTGTCAAGGTCCCATCACACAAACTTCACAGCCCCAGCAACAAGTAGAAGACAATGTTGCTTCTGGGCGCGGCTCAAATTGACTGGAACAAATTAATCAACTATAGATCCAAATGGTAAAGCCAATTCAACAAAAAACTTTCAAAAACTATGCTGTGCTGCAAACTCGTCGGCTTCATATCTTCGTGAATGGGTTAAACCTGATGATAATCCAATAGTGTATCCAGATCCTAGCGTGAACGCTAGCGCATTTTGTGACGCGACCACTGCCTGGAGGGTTGATGGGCTCTGGAGGATTTTGATTGGCAGCAAGAAAAGAGATAGAGGGATTGCATATTTGTATAGGAGTTTGGATTTTAAGAGATGTTTCAAGGCCAAACACCCGTTACATTCGGTTCAAGGTACAAGTACGTGGGAATTCCCAGATGTTTTCCCAGTTTCCTTGTCCAGTGAAGACGGGTTGGATACCTCAGTTGGTGGATCAAATGTAAGGCATGTATGGAAGGTTAGCTTAGACTTGACAAGATACGAATACTATATACAGTGATATCCTTCGTACTTATTAGTTCATGTGAGTTAATTTAGTGTACATGTTATTTAACAAATATTTATATATTAATTCTAAATATTCTTCATACCTAAGTTCATGAAAACAACTGTTGAACAAGATGGATTGGGTGAAGTAGGTGATTTGATATAGTGAGCTCGAGAGCCAGACACAAGATATGTAAGAGGCTAGGTGTTAAGATTGAGTCTGGATGTTAGTACTTGGTAGAAATCTACTTATATTATTTTAGTACTTAATTAAAAATAATCAAAGATGAATTGGGAAGTGAAAAGCGGGGATAATAATGTTGGGAATTTGTTTAAAAAACATGGTTAATAGGTATATTTTTGAGATCAAATTAAAAATGAATTCTATTTACTTTTTAGGTTAAAATTTTATTAGAATTCAACCTTCAATATATACTCCTTAACATAGAACATTAAAATAATCTATAATTTATTAATTTACATATTCTTGTGAAACCCAAAATTCTTTAAAGAATTCTATTTCACTTTGAAAATAAATAAAGTTTTCACAGTGTTTATAAAATAGTTAATTGAAAAGTTAAAATTAAGTTCAAAGAAATCCTAAAGTTTTACAAGGGAGAGGTCTTAGAAAAATAAGTTTTAGGGTTACATACACACGCTAGCCTAACCCAACTCGTATTCAGGCCTAGGTTTATTATAAAATAATATTTTAAGTGAAAAAACAAATTTTTATTTTTTTGCAAATTAAGACTTGGAGTTGGGTCTGGTTCATGAAAAACTATTTATTCCAACTCGTTGTCCAGTCCAACTTATAAATGTTAGCAATCTCTTCCAAAAGCTTTTGTTCCAAATCTAAAAAAAAAATTCACTTTAAAAAATATAGATTTATGGCCACTATGTTCAAATTTAATTCTTAATTTATAGTATATAGTTAATCAAATGTTGATAACATGAGAATTAATTTTGATTATTACCAGGATTAATTCTTTCACTTTTTAGCTTTCAAAATCAACGAGGTGAATGAAGAGTTTTCAACAATGTTTTTATATTGTTTTCAAAATTTAAATCTAATGTTTTACCCCTATATTTGTTACATATAGTCAATTCAAATCAAGTGTAAACAAACTATGATAAACTTACTCTACAAGAGGAGACCATATGTTAAAGAGCATATTTAAATCCAAATTAAAAGTGAAATCCACTCATTTTTTATGATTAAATTTTGTTGTAGTTATTCTCCAACATAAACTTTTTAACATGGAACATTAATATAATTTCAATAAATTATGGGTAAATAAAAAATTAATCTCAAATAACCACTAATTGATATATTTTAAAAAAACTTATAACCCTCTAAAAGTTTTATAGAAAAAAAATAAATTTTTCTAGTGATTTATTTAATGAAAATGTAGAAAGTTAAAATTGAGTTAAAAAACCACCTAGGATTTTTAAGGTGAGAGGAGCTAAGCTAATAATGTATGGAGTTCTATCATTTTTGGTACCTAAAATTCTCTATACAAAAGGTGAATAAAAGTGTTTTAGTGTTGGTTTTTTTACATAATTTTTTTTTTAGAATCTTTGACACTTTTTAGTTTTGCTCTTCCATTTTAAGCTTCATATATATATATATATATATATATATATATATATATATATATATATATATAAGTTTATTTTACCTTGTTTAGAAATGCATCTAAATTAGAAGGAATTGTTGAAATGATGAGAAACTCATTGAAATTAGTCATTTTTCACAAAGTAAAAAATAATAAAATTTTAAAGATAAAAAAATTAATCATTGACGACAATAACAATAAAAAGTTTAAAATTAATTATATGTTAAGTACTTTAATGATTTAATGAATGAGTGTCTTTTATAAGTTTTACTTAAGTATATTTTTAATATATGCTTAGAAGGTGTGTTAGAAATTAGTTTTATTCTCTTGGGCACAATTCAATTTATGATTAATATGCATATTAAAATTGTATTTCAATATTTTATATTTACTTAATAATTATAATATTCGTTTATCATAATCTTATATTTAAATTATTCACTTATCTAAAATTAATCTAGTCATTTTTGGATAACACCATATTGTTTATAAATTATAATTCTGTTCGATCTGGTATAATTGACAAAATGTGCAGAAGTTAAGATAAATTCGATGAGATGTTCTCTACAGGGGCTCGTTTGTCAAATTAACAGAAAGCAGTGGCTAAATTGTGGGATATTCCAAAAAAGAAACCCGAATTGCAAGTTCTTGTCGGTTCAAGAGCTCCATGTCTTGAGCCGGAATGGATACAAAACACATGGGCTAAATCGGGGGAATTTCCAAATGAGAGTCCATGTTTCGACGTCGGGTCGGGTTCAAGAGCTCCATGTCCTGACCCGAACAAGAACTACTAAAAACCCGACAAAGAACATCACTTTCTCTTTGAGAAATCTTTGGCTGCGTTTTCTCAACAGTGAGAGAGGGAGGAAGATCAAAGAGAGAAAGAAAAGAAACCCGAGAAAAGAGAGATGTCAAGACAAGCAAAAAATCTTGTATCGTTTTTCTCTTCAAAGATTTCATCTTTTTCTTACTCACAATCTCGCTCTTTCGCCGCGGCTCCTCCACCACCACCAGCAGTGTTTGTTAACAAGAATTGTCAAGGAATCACTGGAAAGAATGTAACTTCTCATCCTTAACAAGCTATTGAATATGGCACTAAAATGGTTTATAAAGTTCTTGTTTGTTTGTTTTTTTTTCTTGAATGTGTTTGTGTGATTTTATTTCGTTTTTTTATTGGTTTTAGTTGTTGGAGTGGCGTTATTTTGTAAGTTTGATAATGGATTTTTTCTGTTTTGGTCTCTAATGGAGCAGAATCGGCATAGTTGCTCGTATAGATGCATATTTGTGATGGTTTTGGAGGTGGTTTGGTTTTTCATGTTTGTTAATGGGTTTCTGAGTGTTTTGTTGAATGAACTGTAGTTCTATTATTGCAAATTGTGCAGTGAATGCAAGTTTCTGTGCAAAACATTTAAGTTGCTTTGCAATGTATTTATGAAGCTAATAGATCATTTACATGTAACAAATTGTTGTGCTGTCAGAAATTTGATTGAGTTAAAAGTTCCAGCCATCAATTTTTTAGGATAGCCTATACAAATGTGTAGATTATATTAAGGTTTCATGAATCTTCTCCTGATGTCAACCTACTGGTGGTTTTTGTGCTTGTACATGGAATGTGCAGCTCTATTGAGTTTTGGTCATTGGGCATTGCAAATTCTTATACCTTGATGAGAGAACATATATGTTTATCATTGTGTTGGATGTTTGCACGCTATCGACTTTATTTTAGCTAAGAGATATGTTCTTTTTATTAAGAGATATCTTCATTGCCCCATTGTGACTGCTGCTCTTATGATTCTATGCAACTGAAACAGGAAAGCGGTACTAAAATGCCTACAGTTGGATCTTCATCTGGACTTACTGCTGGAGGTATTACAGTGAGATCTAGTTTTACTAATTTATGATCATGCATATGATATTCTGTGCACCTAAACTCATCAACATGAATCATATTGGTAAAGAACCTTGTACAATCGTAGGACTAAATTAGGAATTTTTAAGGGATAGATTTAGATGAGAAAAGAAGAGAATTTAGTTGATAAGAGAAGAGGATAGAATAGAGAAGCTGCGAAGAGAAAGAGAGAACGGAAATTTCTATGTTTCATTCACATTTCACCGACTCACAATCAGTACATTGATTCTATGCATTTTAACCTGGACTCTTAGAAATAGAATACACCCTATCCATGTCTTGCCACATCATCACTAGAATTGGTTTGTTAGTTCTTATAGTTGAGCATGTTTACCATTTGTTACTTCTTAAGATATCAATCAAATGCATAAAAAAATGAAATAAAAATATTGATTTGACCAGCATCATATGTGTAATCTTGTTGTAGCTGTAACTCTTATAGAAACCTTTGTTTGTAGGATAATCTGATGAAGAATCCATCTCTTAATAAATATGCGAACATTATCTCTAAGTTCACAAACAGTCAATCTCAGCTTGTTCTAATTTTTATACCTTTTATTTTTTTGGTTGCCTGCATGTAGGGTCATGTCCACCTCTGTATGCTTGTACTTTCCAAGATTAGAGTAAAAGTAAAATTTAGGATCATCCTGTACTTTGGTTCACAATGAACATTCTTTGTGATCCTGAGAACCTTAGGGTTACTGACCAGCTCAATCAGTTTCAATTCCAATAGTATTATAATTTCATCTGTTTATGAATCCTGGATGGACTTCATTTCGTGCAGAGTGGTATTTTCTTCAGACTTATTGTCTTTGTGACCTTGTGAATCTCAGGACACCAAGAAGAAAGACCACCAAAAGCAATGAACACCAAGATATGCATAGCGATTCGATCTTTTGAAGATCTAGTTCCTGGAAACACTATTTCAGGGATTCCAGCTGATGCACGGAAGATTAGATTGCCTGAATCACGTGTCTTATATACTGTATTACGATCGCCTCATGTTGATAAAAAGTCCAGGGAACAATTTGAAATGCGAATAAAGAAACAGTTTTTGGTCATGAAAACACAAAGCCATGAATTGCGCTAATAAGTATTTTTTGGTTGAAACGCCAGCGAATATTTGGAGCTCAATATGAAATTCAGTTTCATTGCAAGACCCGTTTGGATAAGGACAAACTCCAGAAACTGCTGCTTTGAAGTAAGATTCTAGTGTACTGTCATTGTATCTGGGAAATATAATTCTTTGAAATATTTGTAAACTGGCTCTCGCTAATTATTGCTGTTGTATTTTTGTTTACAGCTAGGTATCAGGAGAAAAGGGTAATGCCCAAAGCAAATATCAAGACTCTAAAGGAAGCTGGGGTGACAGTTGTGTGAATGTCCAGCAAAGATCCGGCCTGCATTCTTGATGTATTAAAAGAGAGATGTCTTGTGAATTGGTTCTGTTAGGATATTCTTCCATCTTGCTAATCATTTTGTTTCTTTTTTAACTTAATTCTGGAAGGATGTTTCAAATTCAATTTTCATAATGGCCTGCTTGATAGGCCTGTCTCGGAATTTCTATGTGAACTATAATTGTGATTTTTCTTGTTCGTTAGAAATATGCACTATAAATATTGTGATGGATACGCAATCTGTTCTGCGTTGCCCTTTACAAACAGGCTTTGTTTGTATGATGGCGTTAAGAAACAGAATAACAATGTTATGCTAAAGTAGTCTCCATCACTTGCTAAAGAGAGGCAAATACAAGTCCCTTGACTATTTTTTTTCTTGTTATAATCGCTGTAAGCCAACTTTTCTTCATGGACGTTTCTACCAATAGGTGTACTTGCTCAGCTATTCTATCCAAGCCTGGCTGAGGAATGGCTAATAGTTTAATGTGCAGCAGCCTAGCTGAGATCCTTATTCTTCCTGAACGCTAGGTTGCTCGTGTAAAGTCTACAGCATGGCAAGATGCGCTCGGCCAAATTGAAATGCTGACCACCTAGGAGCACCTCCAGTGCGATGCTTCAGACACATTTGATGCAATTTCAAGTTCCCCCCTCCAGTCGACGCCACTCATCTGACATATCTTCTATGTAACTTGGACAAGCTGAATCACAGGAACCGAGAGATCTGAGATTAATGGCCTCATGCTTTGCAGCGTGCTCCAAACATTATCCTTAATGCTCCCAATTTCTGCCATTACTGCCTCCCAAGTGGTAGCAAATGATACACAGGCCCGTTTGGTGTATTTAGGAAGTTAACAACTCATGTTCTGCCTTTCACCGAGGGCATGCCGAGATTGAATGTCTTGAATTCTCAGCACACTTGATAAAATGTCTTTTTTGAAGACTTAACTAAGAAGGAAGGATTGACTGGCCGATACACCGGCCTGAACATATATTCGGGCTCTCGCCTTACACCATGATGAACATAATAAGCTCTCTTTATGCCTCTATATGCTAAGTACTAGAGAGTTCCATTATCAAGGGACAAAAGCAGTATGGAACTTTTCGCAATTGCCTTAGACGCAGGCACGGTTGCCGAGCATGAAATACAGAAAGCATGGATCCGTGAGTAAAAAGCGGGGCTTCTAATTGCCTCCGTGGGGATGTATGCAAGCGGTGGCATTTTTGGAAGATGCTGGCAGGGAAGTTTTTCATACAGAGAAGCACGGTTAGCAGAGAAGAGATTGAGGGCGTGTTTAGTAAAATCAAACCCTTTTTTTCAGTATTTTTTCGCTTCAGTTTTTCTTTTCTAATAAAAAAATTAAAAACATGTTCATTTTTTGAAAACAAAAACAATTTTTTCCACAAAAAATATAAATACATTAAAATTACAACTATTTTTCATGAAAAATCAAAATCATAGTTTATAATAGTCATTTTAATATTTGTAATTTTAAATTTATAACACTAACTAAATATGTAAATATAAAAAAAAATTCAATCTCTTACATTGCTAAAAAACAAAACACTTGAATGTAAAAAAAAAAAACTGTATTTTTTTTTTATTTTGAAAATAGTGAAAAACTTGTATTGGAAACCCATGGAGAATTCTCTAAAATATGTTTTCAAACTAAGTACAATTTTGAGAAATTAAAAAACTAGTTTTCTAGATAGAGAAATATTGCATTTTAACATGAAATCCCAATTTTCGTTTCTTTTTTTTACTCTAGGTTTTTTTTTTAAAAAAGAAAAAAATTGGTGTATTGTTTTGTTTTTAAACCATTCTTGTGTTATACCCTAAGTTATACCAAGCTCAAAATACCACTAAGTGTTACATGAATGAGCTTAATTACAAAGTCCAAATAGTTATTCAAAATTATTTATTGCTAATGGACTAAGTTGTAAATCTTCAAATTGAGAGAAACCATGACAGGTGAAAGAGATATGCATGTGAGATAATTCTCCAGAAAAATCAGGAAATAGGTTAAGAGGATAGAAAGTAGTTGACACTAGTGAAGCTTGACCAAATAGATGGAGAGNNTTTTTATCCATGCTAGAGATAAAATCTTTTATTAATATCTCAAGTTGTTAGAAATTATATTGAAATTTTGATTTTTTAATTTTTTTTACGTATAATTTGGGTCAAACCTAACCATAGGCGTCGAATTATAAAATAGATCCAAACAAATCCAACATCTCCCACTTGTACATGGTCGGGATGACATTTCACAACTTATACCTTAATATTGTTTTATTATCAATCCATATGTGTGTGTGTGTTTCTATATCATTATTTTTTGGTATTCAAATAATATAGATGAAATAAATACCTCATAAAAAACAATGATTATCCAAGTACAAGCAACAAAAGCATAATAAGATAACTAATATAAAGATCAAAATCTATATAACCCTAATTCCCTAACATATACCTTAAATACATCCCTTGGTATAAGTTTAGTTAAGGAATTTACCACTACGTGACTCGTAGATATATGCTGTAAAGTCACTTTATTTTGCGTTATTGTATCTCAAATGAAGTTATATATAATATTAATATGTTCAGTTCTACCATGATATTTTGGGTCCTTATTGTATACCAATGCTTCCATACTATCATAGTATAGCAATACTGAGTTAGTTACATTGGCCATAATAATAAAGATTATGTAGAAACCTCATTAGCCAAATTGCTTCTTGTTACTGAACAAACATGTTGCGAACTCTATTTTTATAATGGACAGAGCTACACATGTTTTTTTCAAGTAATCTAAGATATGACATCATTATTGAGCATAAAAACATATTCATATGTTGATTTCTCGCCATCGAGATCACTTCCTGGTCAAGAACATTGTAACAAATTAAACACAAACTTGATCTTTGATAGCATAATACATTATCCATCATTTCTTTAAGGTAACAGAGAATTTTTCTCAATACAAAAATTCTGGATTTGATAGACGTCGACTAACAAATTCAATAAAATTACAAATATTAGGTCGTGTATATATCATTACATACATCAAGCTACCAACTGCCCTGACATTAATTATGTATTCCATTTTCTTCTTTTACTCATGAGTTTTAGGGTAATCTTCAAGAATTAAATTCATGCATTCATTCATTCCTTATTTGAAGGAGAAGAAATAGCCTCTTGAAAAAACTTAGGCTTTTCATCATGTATAGCTATAATGAAAGCTTCTCCTTTAAATCTAAAACAAAGAGGAGGAATGCTCATGTTTATGATTCTTGAAAGTTAGGGCTCCTTATAACTTTTATATAATGAATGTTTCCACTAAAAGATAATACACTTCCACTATTTTTAAAAGTTTAAAGAACAACCTTTTCTATCTCAACTAGCGTAGTATGAGTGTGAAGTTATGGATCATCTATTTTATAAAAAGCAATGTATCTCTAAACCTTGTTTAAAAAGAAAAATCCTTTTCAAGGAACTTTGCATCTGATGACATAATTTCAATCACATTTCCATTTGATGTCTCTTCAATAAACACATTCTTTTAAGTGATTAGGATATCTAATAAAGATATTTTTTTTCCTCTAGGGCCTAACTTTCTATACTTATGAGAAATGTTATGTACATAAGCAGCTGAACCCAAGACCTTATATGACTCAAGTCTAGGGTTTTTTTTCCAATCCATAACTTTTATGGTGTGGAAGGTACTAATTTATAAGGAACATGGTTTAAAACATATGCAATAGTTAACATTGCATCTCCTCAATAAGAGATTTGCATATTAGCTTACACCATCATCAATCTAACCATGTCTAACAAAGTATGGTTCCTCATCCCTGCAACACTATTTAGCTATTTGATAATTATTTTCTTCATATAAGTCCCTGAATTATTCAAATAAATACTTATTTTCGATTAGTTCTGAGAACCTTGATTATTATATTTAATTGATTCTTAACCTTATTTATATATCACCTAAAACAATTTAATGCTTTATATTTATTAGGAGATCAAATAAACATGACTAAAATGAGTGTTATAATCTATAAATATGATAAAATAGTATTTGTAAAACCCAGGAAAAAAATAAAAATAAATAAAGGTTGCTTAAATTGAAAATTACCTATATGAGAAATAAAAAGTCAAGAAATTCATGTGTATGGTTAAATAAAAAGACAAGAATTCAGAAATTTAAAGGAAATGGGGCCTAAATGCAAATAAGGGAAAATATAGAGTATAAATACTCTCTTCTCGCCAAAAATCTGAAGGAATCATAAGGAGAGAAAATATAGAGTTTTATACCCATTCTTGCGAAATCAAGAGAGAAACACTAAAATTTCAAGAACTCATCCAATATTAAGGGTTTATAGATGGGATAAACACTTGAGAGTAAGGGATTACCAAGAAATTGAACAAAAATAAAAGAAATGAGGGAGTTGAAGATCAAAATCATAATTCGTACCGGGTAAGGTGTTCTAAACATGATCTTAAAAAAATCATTTCAAATTCGATAATGAATTAATGCCCTGATATTGAATTATAGGTTAGGGTTCTTAGACATGAATTGGGAAAAAAGTACTTATTGTTTAGATTAAGTTAATTCATGTGTGTGGTATGTAGTTTATGAAAGTATTGTGTGAAGGGGAGGGGGAGACGAATCTGGACAGACTTGTCTCCTGACTTTCGATGAGATTTCGGGTAGGAGGATGAGGAAATTATGATCAGATTTCTTCATAAAAATTGTAGATTTGGATGTTAGCTAACCAAGAAAACTGATCTTGCTCAATTTGGAGATGTAGAACTCCAGTTATGGGTTACCAACCGAGATTGAGTCGTGACTGATTTTGTAGAGCAATAGGACTGATGGGTTGATGAGCAATTTTAACTATCTTAGAGGCAGAACTGGGTTCTCCTTCCTTCAGAGAACTTATAGCCTTGTGTCTTAGCTTTCCAACGATATCAATCTAACTTAAAATGGAGTTCTAGAACTCTAGATATAGTTAAAAATCTGATGAGAGTTCAAACAACAATGGTTGGACAACAACAGTTCAAATAGCAACGGTTGGACAACAACTGTTCAAACAGCAACGATTGGACAGTAACGGTTGGACAACAACAATTCAAACAACAACGGTTGGACAGTAACAGTTCAAAGTTAGACAGTAACAGTAGACTTTCACGTGAATATTATATGTAAGAATATAAAATAATTGAGTCATACGAACACTTGCACATTAAGATACTAACTTGGAAAATATACATGATATATGCATGTTTGTTATTATGAGGAAATGAACATGCATAGAAAGTAACATATAAGTAATGAATTAATATGGAGCCTTTATAATATCGGCTTGAAGGAATCATAACCAAAAACTTCCTTGTGATTCAGGAGGAGCAACCAGGATTGTATCTTTTGTTAGAGGAGGTCACGAGACAAGCAGAGCAGGTGTGTGATTTTCCCCTCCTATTTGCACTTATACAATTTAAAATTCCTCTGGTGAATGCAATTATAATAAATATCATGTTCAATGTAAATAAAGTCTAGCGTATTTATAAGATTAGTTTCGGCTAATGGCATCCATGATATGAGTTCTGGGAAATGAATTACAAGGTTAGCTTCGGCTAATGACATCCGTGATAAGATTGCTGGGAGATGAATTATAAAATTAGCTTCGGCTAATGGTATTCGTGATAGGAGTGCTGGGAAATGAATCTCAAGATTAACTTCGGCTAATGGCATCCGTGATAGGAGTGTCGGGACATGAATCTCGAGATTAGCTTCGACTAATGGCATCCATGTTAGGATTGTCGGGAGATGAATTATAAGATTAGCTTCGGCTAATGGAATCTGTGATAGGATTGCCGGGAAATGGATCACAAGAATGGACTTTGCAAGATCACTCAGTTCATGCAAGTAAATAAGAGTATTCAAATTAAGAATATGTAAATGAGTGTTAATTGGGTTTAAAATATTTACAAGCAAAATATAAGATGTCTGTTAGAATCCTTATGGATCTAATAGAAAATTAATACTTCATTCAGATACATTACATGAGCGCATATATATATATATATATATTTCTTTTATCAACATAATTGTATGTTTATTTATGTAACAGGTCCATCAAATATCCAGGGAGATCACTAGTTTAGAACTCTACTTTATCAAGCTTATGTAAATATTTAACTTAAACAAAAAGGAATTAACGCGTTTATATAGTATGTTTTTGTGTAAATCTTGATGTATTTATAAAAGCTCAGTTTAGCATGTAATACTTTAGTTATCTTGTAATTAACCCTTTTGAAATTGTTAAAAACACTTCTTATGTTGTAATGCTTTCTTTGCATGTTAGTATTTCTTTTTCTTTTAAATTTTATGATATGATATGTGGGCTATGTTGATATTGAACTTACTCGTATGATATATATATTCTGTGGATTGGGTGAGGTGATGAATTATGATGATGATTTATGGGACCTTATGATGATGGGTTGATTGAATAAATTGATAGTGGTCGATAACTTGGAATGTCCTAAATACAAACAAAACTCTGTCAAATTTTTGGTAGATTAAAAAAAATTACCCTCAGGCTAAGAGAATATGTTGGGATCTTTTAACATTGATCAAGTCGTACAATCGGGTCTATTACGTAGATTTACCATGCCTTGCAATGTTCATTGAGCCATATATATCTAAATGAATCAATTATAGGGCGTATTAGCCATAATTTCTTTTTCAAATGGTTTTCTAGTTTATTTTCCTCCAAATAATGCTTATAAATTAGTAGATTAACTTTTATGAGTCGGCCTAAAAGGTTTTATTTAACAAGTTTATCATTCTTTGTTATCTAATATGGCCAAGCCCAACCTACCATTTAACAAAGTCATTATGAGCTTTATCAATAAAAAAGAGCAAAATAGAACTTTCATTAATACTTGAATATTCAACATCCAAAACTAGAAAACATTTAGAAAATAACCACAACCATAAAAATTTGTTCTGATATATATCTTAATAAAATTATTCTCTAGGTAAAAATGAAAGTCTGATTTAAGCATGACAAGAATGGAAAATAAGTTCCATTGAATATTAGGGGCATAAAGTATATCATAAAGATACAAGATGTGTCCTTCTTGCATGACCAGTTTATAAGTGTCAATATCATGCACGACAATACTGAACTTGTTCTTAATGTACACCATTTTGCTTCTAATCACAATTCAACAATACTCTTCAAACCCAATTTGATCTTTTACTATATGGTTTGTTGCTTTTATGTTTACAATCTATAAAGGATTAGATTCAAGAACAAATACTAATTAAAAAACTAAATATTCAGAGTGAGAAATCAAACAACATTGTACTTGCTTCGGGTGCACTCACGAGAAAAATGTTGTTGTTTCGTGTAATTGTAGCAAGTCATCTTGGACTTGTTTTTCTTGCCACCTTGTTTGCCTCTTTTTGAGGTGATTTTTCCTTTTCTTTTAGAAGCAGGCCCAACATTTTATTTAGAAGGTCCATTAGTCTACTTGTATTTGGCCTTATTTTCCAACTAGGACTAGATTTAACAACAAAAATCTTTGAGAATTTAACAACTTCAAGCATTCATCCTCTAACTCTAGATGATGTACAATATCCTTCAATATTTGAACATTATTATTGTGCTTCATGTTAATTCGTATGTGATCTTAAGAGTTAAAAAAAAAAGAGAATTACAACTTGAACATGTTGTTCATCAATCAAGTTATTTCCTATAATTTTTAAATCTCGAATCATATTTCACATTTCTTAAAAGTGTTGTTTCATAGTATGATCAGCGCGTTTTTGGTAAGTTTCAAAATGCAATTTAACCAACACAATCTTGTTGTAGAAACAGTATCAGATTTTTCTTTTAGAGCTTATCACATGGTAGTAATGAGAGAATTTAACCATGCTATCATTTTGCATACTACTCAACAATGTATTATGAGCAATGCAAAAATTTTTTATTCATGCCTGATAAGCTTCCAATTCCCTACTATACTACCCTTCTTGGGCTCTGCCATCATGATAGATAAGATCTTTAATACCTTATATTCATCTAGCACAATCTGGATTTTCCAATGCCATAAATAATAGTCATCATCGTCAAACTTCTCACCCTTATTGAGGTCAACTATGATTTGTTTTGAGACCATTAATAACTACATTTAAACAATGCATATTTAAGATGATTAAAAGGTACACTACATACACATTGTTTTGTAGCACTAATCTTTATTAAAACACAAGTCATACAAAGAAAAATTTGTAAAGCTCGTAATCATGTTATATAACTAGTGTGAAACTATAATTATTTAATAAACTATGAGCAAAACATCAAATAAATAGTTTTAAGGTGTCTAAAATATTTTATTTAAACAAATACAAACTCCTACTTGATGAAATATGCAATATATATAATAATCATGTAAGTTATCTCAATGTTTTATATTTTTAATAAAATTATCAAAAAAATTCCCTAAGTAACATAAATTCATAGAGATAAGACATTTACACCACTTCAAGATATCAAATCATTAGATAAATAATCTAAGAACAATATTAAAGGAGAGTACACATCATTTTGTAATTTATTTAACTTTTTAAATATCTTAGACATTCTTTTTTTATAAAAATACATTAAATACTCTAAATATCAAATATTTATCAATCAATATTCATAAATACAAAAAATACCACAAAATTATGGACACTCCCATTGTTTTAAAATTATTTAATGTTTTCACATACTCAAAAGTGTTATTAAGAAAAAATACTAATGAGAATCAATAAATATCATTAAAGAATCTATTACATGTGCTAATTAGGTCAAGTCAAACATCAAGATGATTTCAAGAGATGATTAGGTTTTAATTAATAAAATCCACACAAGAATAGGAGTTTTAAAAAGTAGCTTGTATATTTGGTAAGAAATCTTGGTAACTTGCAGTTAGACATATGAGGTGGTTTTGGACTTATTTTTTCTAAAGCACAATTTTACACTAACAAGCATAGCTTTTGATCTAATTGTTGGATCAAGCTAAATATTTTCATAAGATTATAAAGTCCTTTTTACTATAGAATTTACATTTTATAGTGATCGAATATCGGAAGGCTTATGATAAAGCCTAGCTAGAAGCTACTATGCAAGAATTGCATTATTATTTTTAGTTAGTTTAGGATTTTTATTATTATTTTATTTAGAACTCTTTTGTTATTTTTTTAGTTTTGTTAGGATGTTTTATTTAGTATAAATAGAGTTATTTATCTTGTATTTAGGGTATTGTTTTTTAGAGATTTCTTATTATTCATAAATAATATTTTGTGTGTATGAGGTTGCTTACTCTTGGTTCTCATCGAACTTTTCGGAACTTATCAAAGATAATTGTTTTGTGGTGCTCATCATTGTCGCATGTATACAACATCCCGATAATCGTCCTCTCAGTGGCGATCTTCATGGTAATAGAGGAAAGAATAAGGGATTCTTGTTTCTTATAAGTAAAAAAAGGATGGAGTCGCCACTTAGTATTTTGGTTACTAGGAACCTTAACTTGTTCTAGAGATTAGCTGTGTATAGGGAAAGATGTATCACCCTAAGTAAACCCTAATTAAGATAAGTTGTTTTGTTTATTTGTCCGATATAAACTAAGATAAGGTTATGTTTTTTTTATCATTGTAATCGTTAGTCCCAAAACAAATAGACATGTTATGGGAAGAAATGAAGGTGTTTCAAGACATAAAAGAAAGAAGAGTAGGTGACTCATGAACCTCAATAGGATGTTTCTAGAGAGAAAAAGAAAGTCGAATAGATTTAGCAAAATTTCAACTTGTCATTTCTACAATAAGTGAATAGTGTAAATGAGTGTGTGTGCATAGTGAATGTCAATGTTGTTTTAGTTTTCATTGTTAATTTTTTTAATGTTTCAAAGATATTATTCTTTTATCTTTTATATAAATAAATTGTACTTGATGTATTTATAGAATTAAAAATCACTTGTTCTCAGCAAGAAAAAATAATAAATAAAAATATGTTGATTAAAAGAAAAATCAATGTTAAATATTTGTACATCCATTTGCCTTTTGTTGTTTAGAAGAAATACCAACTCTCTGTTTTAATATTTAATTAGCATTAATAACTTTTTTTATTTATGAGTTCATATATTTTTTAAATTTATCTTATGAAGTACTGTAAATAATATATATATTTGCATTTCTCACTTAAAAAGATTTATGATGCATGGAAAAGCATCCATAACTTTGGCATGTTTTTTATTGAATTAATAATTGATTGCAGGTTATAGGACTAGTAGTATTCTATGTCGAATAATTTACAATATACTGAGAATTTG
>CM027576.2:4945598-5115572 GCA_015852605.2 Populus deltoides | reverse complement strand
GTTCCTTCTCCTATTGATTCTCCTCCTCAACCTCCACCATTTGATTACCAACCAAAACCTTACAAAGGACCATCAGCTGATGAAATCTTGAAAAAACGGCAAGAAAGTTCTTTTGGGTCCTTCTCTTTTACTACTATCAGAAGCCTGTTAGTCTCTCTAATATTATGTACCCTTTTAATTTTAATGGTTTCCTTCTTCATGTATAGCAGGCTAAAAAAGTTTTTATCTGTTTCATTTGCTGTGTTCTCACCTGTTCATCACTCTCTGATCGTGCCCCTTTGATCTCAGTCTATCTTTCCTTTTCATTTTGTATGATTGATGATGCCATTGTTTTGCAGTTGAATATTGTTGGAGGAAAGATGCAACATTTATTTGATGAAAATGGTAGGAGGTATTGATGCTTTTGCTGATAGTGACTGTCTCCTTGTGGGGCACTGCCATCCTCAAATTTTAATGCAATTATGGAGCAAAGCAAGCTGCTCCAAACATGCTACTACCATTTACTTGAACTATACAATTGGTGATTTTGCTGAGGCCTTAGGCTGCTAAGATGCCTGGAAAATCCTGTTTGGTGTCCTTGATCCCTTTCTTTTAATTTCCCGGTAAATAATCGTAATTTTGAAGGAATATACAGGAACGATGTAATTTAGGTTTTGATTAATTCAGGTTTTGTTTTGTTTTAAAAATGATGACAATATTCTAAGTGGCTGGCTGGATAATGCTGGAAATAATAAGTTAAATTTTAAAAACATGAATTTTCTTGCAATCAGTGTGATTCATCATTGTTTGTGCTGAAGGTACAAAATATTCCTAAGTAAGTTGTGACGACGATTATTGAAGTAAGATTTTGATGCTTAAACTGATTTGAAAAAACAGTATCTAAATTTTAAACTTGTTTGTATGTGCAGGTTGTCTATTTTGTAAATTCTGGATCAGAAGCTAATGAATTAGCTTATGCTGATGGCTAGACTATAACAGTGGTAACCTTGAAATGATTTCGTTAGAAATGCTACCATGGTGGAAGTTCTGGTACAATAGGACTGACAGCCCTAAACACATGGAAATACCCAATTCCGCAGGTTTGTTGATCTACTGTTGCTGCAGGTAAATATGATCACTCGTTGTAATTGGACTGATGCCAGTAATCTAACAGAAGAATCTTGCAGGGCGTAAATTCATCATGTTATTAACCCAGATCCGTACCGGGGAATCTTTGGTTCTGATCCTACTGGTTAGGCCAAAGATGTGCAGGATCACATTGATATGGTACTTCAGGAAAAGTTGCTGGATTTATATCTGAAACCATTCAGGTTGGTGACTTGACTTGAGCACTTGTTTCCAGTAAGACTTTGATACTTGTTCCCAGTAAGCAGCGTATATGGTTGTTTTGACAACCGTGGAAAATGAAATTTCAAGGAAACTCTATTCTCTTTGGATGAATATAGGGAGTTGGAGGAGCGGCTGAATTGGCCCCCCTGGATACTTGAAATTGGTTTATGACATTGTGCGTAAGGCAGGAGGTGTTTGAATAGCTGATGAGGTGCAAACAGGGTTTGGTCGCATTAGGAAGCCACTATTGGGGTTTTGAGACACAAGGTGTCATCCCTGACATTGTTACTATGGCAAAGGTATTTAAAATCACCTCTTTCCAGATTTGTTCATCAGTGCTGCAAAGATAATTCTATGTTTTAAATAGCTCTCACTTCAATATGTTACTTTCTACTATCTTTTGAAAACTGCTTGACCATCCCACAAGTAACACCCAATAGCATTTATCAGGGCATTGGCAATGGTTTGCCATTAGAGCTGTAGTAACAACACCAGAAATAGCACAAGTAATGGCGAAAAAAACCAGTTCAATACTTTTGGTGGGAACCCCGTGTGCTCTGCTGGTGGACTTGAAGTATTGAGGAGTCATAGACCAAGAGAAGCGCCAAGAGCATTGTGCTGCTGTTGGTCGCACTTGATTGGACGCTTGAGGGAGCTACAAAGAAGTCATGACAGTAATTTATCTTGAACTTAGCATCTCAATACTCTGTTGTGATATTTGCCTCTGTGATTTACATGACATTTTCTGTTCACTGTATGTTAAGTATTCTGTTGGCTGTCTTATTGCACCATCTGAAATCCGAACTACTTTCAAATGCAAACCAACTATTACTAACTTGCTATAGCAAACGATACTTTTGAGTGTGGTTCTATTCATATACCAACATACACTAGAGTAAACCTAACTAGATTTTTGCTTAGGGCTCTTTTCATCCATAACTATATATAAAAGCACAATTTTTTAAAAAACTTTTGATTGATTATTATAAATTTAATACAATATTAGCATTATAGCATATCTCCAATTGTAATATGTAAATTCCACTCACTCTAATTAAGGGAAAAAATAAACATTGAAGATATTCTTAAAAAAAGAAATTATTAAAACCTAAAAAATAAAGTAATCTCATCTTTTCATTGTTTTCCTATTTCTAAAACCCTAAATAACATAAAATAAGTTTCTTAAATCACTCCTAACTTATATAGTATATCATTAGCACTTTATTTTGCAGAGTTTGTGCCAAAACCTAGTTCCTGTAAGTGTCTGCAGATGAATTTTCTTTTATGCATGCGCTTGTACAATGTCTTGGGATGGGCTTTTACACAAATAAGCTTCATCTGGAATGTTGTGCACATGTGTGTTTTTGTAAGACATGAGCCAAGCTAGTTTCTCTCTTTAACAGCTTCATGTAGGATTAATTAGTTTTGCTGCTTCTGTAGCCTTGCGCAGAATAGAAATCAAGCCAGCCAAACCGAAGTCCAAATTTTATCAACTTTTTGTCAGATGTGATGATTACATGAATTTAGATGTTGATATGTAACTTCTGAATTACTGTGACGCATTGTTTAAATTTTTTATGATATTTTAAGCTGCTCTGAAATTTTAATTGTTGTTTCAGTCATTGGAGATGTAAGGGGCAGGGGCTTAATGGTAGGGATAGAACTTGTGACTGACAGGAAGGAAAAAAACCCCTGCCAAAAGCAGAAACTGCAATCTTGTTTGAGAAACTTAAAGGTAATAAGGCACAACCTCCCAACACCATAAACGTAGAAAAGATAAGCCTTTGACTATGAAATGATTTTCTCATTGATTTCTACTTTGTATTTATTCACTGATTCCTGAGTGCAGAGCTTGGCATCTTAGTCGGCAAAGGTGGAATACATGGAAATGTGTTTCGTATCAAACCACCGATGGCTTCACCAAAGATGACGCAGGTACTCTTCATGTCTCATCAAGTGCTTAAATAAATTAAACCCTCGTGTTTTTAGATAAGCAATAAGGTAACTTTCAGGAGGGGATTATGAGAGCTTTTAAAACTGCAGTTTCTGTGGAAAAAAGCTCTGAATTGCTTGCATGATGATTACCATTGTTAATTTTGTTTACATGCTCTTTTTTAACCAAATGATCTAATGTCACGGTTTTGTTTTGGCATACGCAGACTGTCTTGTTGACGCGTTGGACTATTCAATGTCAAAGTTGTGAGGAGCTACCTGCCTGAAGCTGAGATGAATATGTAATTATTCACATTTTTTGGCATCGATCTCTTCTGATAGGTTGCTTTCAATAATATCAAGCAAATATCTAACCTTTCTAACAATAGGGATGAGTTTGCTTGTTTCTGATTCTATTGCGTGAAAAAATCAAACTGTATTTCCATGTACTGTGGATTCACTTGTCATGATGTGAACCAATGGATACATTACTTGAAAAGTCATGCAAGGAAAACATAATCCAAGAAAGGCTTTAGCGGTTATCGGTGTGTGCGACAGATAATTTTTAGGTCAACGATGCTGGCAAGGCATTAGGTTCTTTCGTTTTAAATTGCAGTCAGAGTCAATGCTCAGTAAAAACTTCTATTGCAAGAGGACCTCGGACCTCTGAGGACAGTTAATGTCCAATTTTTCAGAATTATTGGCTCTGTAGTTCCAGGTTTTCGGCAATACCCTCCAAATCAGGCCATGTGCCTAAGCAACCATCTCTAAATGTGGATTCTGAAGACTAAAATATTGATTGAGCTCAACTGGTGATATAGAAGTGGTGGGGATGGATAAGAAGATTAAAAAACTCACAAAGTGAAACTGGAAATGCTCTTGCTTTATATTTCTCCTTGTACCAAACATAAACTACAAACCAGAAAAAGGGAGAAAAAATTGCTAGTACAGAAGAAAAGAAACGAAAAGGACAAGAAACATCACTAGCTAGATAAAAAGTAGAGACCAATCGTGTTAGACTATTCAATGAAGCCATTGAAGTGTGGACTCAGGATGGTTGATTGATAGTGGCAATCTGATGAACGCTTCCAAAGATTTGTCGTTTTAATTAGTGGAATGACCTCGATTGGTTATTTCAATATTGCTGACAAACGTTGCATGCTTTAATGATTACAGCAAGATTAGTAGAACTAGTAATACGATTGTAACAGCATCGCTTTCTTTTTGGCTTTCTACTTACTTTTGTAGATCCCTTTGATTGGTTTATGAATAGCTTTAGCTTAGTTAGGGCTTTGCTTGTGTTGCTGGAACACTATCCTGTTGTATGACAACTAGGTTATTTCCAGTAATTATCCATGCTCATTATGGGATCACAAGACAACTGAGCTAAAGCTGTCCCGGTCAGAATTCCCTGGAAATGAAACAGAAACTAATGGAAACAAAATGGCTACGAGTTGCATCTTCTTAATTGTGCATCAATGATATTACATAATTTCGGCAGCAAAACATCCATGCCATTCATTATTGACCTAGAGTTCATTGTCAGGTGGGGTTTCCAAGCCTACATTGACCATTTCAGTATAAGCAAGGGAGATGGGAGGCAACAAATAGTTTCCAATTCTCACGATTTATGTACAAGGCAGAACAAAAATACAAACACAAGTAGACTACAATTTACATGACAAAGTTTCATCTGCAGACTCAACGTGATATATCATTTGATGGCAAGACAGTAGCAGCACTGAAAATTGATTTAACCACAAGCTTCCTCTTGATAGAATGGCTATTTATATCTAAAACTTTCCAGTTGTAGGAGGCTGCTTGAAAAATGTCAGCAGCTTGAATTGTCTACATAAGATTACATCATTACCCTAAGACGCCCTTTTTCTTTCTGAGTATGGCTCCAGTGATGATTATCTCCCTTGAGATCTTGACCAGCTATAGGGTCCTAATATGAAGCTAGGCAGGCTCACGTGGGGTTGCCCAAAGTGAACTCAGAGCCCGAAGCCGTTGGAAGTATTCTCCTAAGGCAAGCAGCCCTCGAGCTGCCTGACGTGTTGTTAAGATACGAGACATCTGCTGCAAAGTTTCCTGGCGTATATGGTCTGCCTGTTAAAACAAAGAGTTGATGTTAGATATATCAACAAGCCCAGCTGATTGACCTCATTCAGAAAGCTGTGGAGCATAACTTCAAGCACAACCAATTTTGACCTAAATGCTAGCGAAAAACTTGGATATCACCCACATCTGCATAACAACGTTATTTCATGACACAAGGCACTAATATGCTTTAATGCAAGTTAAGAATGCCTTTTCCTCTGAAATTGAACTGATTACTTCATCGATTGTGTATGTGTTATGAGTGCACATGCCTAAGAACTTAGACTAAAACCATTCGAGAAAGCAAAGAGAAGGTGCATTATAAGACCTGCTGCACAAAGCGGGCCAGAGCTTCTAACTTCTCCATTGCAGTTTCCATATGAGGCGAGTAACTTGCTTCACCCAACTGACCAGCTGCCACAGTCTCTGCTACATTTTGCTGGAGTTTTTCCAAACCTTGTGAAAGAGCATCTTCAGCTTGCTGGCATGATTGTCTAAGATTAAGAACATCCATAAGCTGCTGTTCTGTCAAGGGCTCCATGCAAGGCACGAGAATCTGTAATCAACATAAATTTGTGAATATATCTCAGAAGAAACTGGGTCGGAATAGAAAATATGACAGAAAGTCCAGAAACACAGAATAAAATGAATACTTGAGTCAATGAAGCAACTATTTGAATGATCTAAGAACTTATTAATCATATGAACCAAATGATAAGATGCTAATCTATAACATGTGTTGGTGCCGATAATTAAGCCTAGGAAGTGAGAAATGATATATTAACGACCACAAGCAATCAGCATGACTCTATACCAATAGCAGAGCCCTCCAAATGAATTATCACTGCATAAATATTTGCGCTTTACATGACTAGACAAGACTTGCTGGCTATTATGTGCAAGACAACACAATAACCACAGTTTTGGGAGTAACAAGGGCCATAACCATATTTACAGCAAAGTAGACAATGACCAAAAACCAACTGTATAATTAATAAACCAGACTGGCAATATGTCACGACTTTAACAATTGCCAGCATAATGCTCGACGTGAAAGAAATTTAACACACCAAGCCGAGCATCAGCGCAGACTGTAATGCAGTGATAAGTTGTCAAAGTTTTAGATCAAGTTTACCCACCTTGGCAAGGTGGTGAGATCAAAATGAGGTATTTCATAAGTTCAAAGGCACCCCTGTATATAACCTTCAATTGATAATTTTAAATAACTAATTCATCACCTTAAGAAGCTCTGAAGGGCGAAACCCTCCAATCCACAAGAAAAACCTTTCTGCCGACGATTTCCACAAGCCAGACATCACATAGAAAACATCAGCTTTGCTGCAGTTGCTTTCAGGCTTAAAAAGTTCAAATAGTGGCTCATGTCACTCTCTACACGTATGCGGAGCTCTACATCACTTATATGAGCGTTTAAAGCAGTCCTCATATCACAAATATGTCTGTTTTGCTCCTCCAACCAGTGCCCATACTCCATCTCAAAAGTTGCAATCCCTACAGAATCCTCAGAGTCAGCATATGTTGATAGATAAATGTGAACGAACAAGATTAAAGTTAAACCACAAGTAAAATGTCAAGAAATTAAAAGAGAAAATACAGGCATTTTTCAGGTGAGAGTCATGTATCGACGGCAACCTCTTAAGACCATATTTTAAGTGCTAATTTCAGGAATGTCAGCCAATAAAGGGGACAGCAGTTCACCTTTTATTTGCCATTGAAGTGCTTAATCATTGTTTAAACATTATACATAATAGTAGTGCATGAAGATCGAAGTTACAAGTATATGAATTAAATAATGCAACAAATCGCTTCTACTTTGGATGGTCTCCGGTGCTCAAATGAGCTCAAGCAAACTGAAAATTTTTCAACTAACCCCCTATCTTCTTTTATAATTTTGTCATTCTCTAGCAAGAATCAAACAGAGAGAACGGCTAACTTGGAGACAAAAATAAAAAAATAAAAAGACAGCTCATATAGAAAAATAAAGTGAACCATTAACTTTTAAGAATAACTTGAAGGTCTATGGCATGAAACATTTGACAATGCCCACTGCAAAGTGAGAGAGACATGTAATTCAAACTTGATAGACCACCATCTGGGAGTTCGGCAGCAGAACAAAAAAGTAATAGAGTACTTTGGCAGACATACCTGAGCTTGTAGGTCCTCCAAAACCTAGCTGACTAGCATCTACTCCACCACCTATATACAGGCCCTGTTGTCCAGCTCTGTCAAGCTCCTGCTCCAACTGAATGAGCTTCACACGACTTGATTCTAACTGCTGAACATAAGCCTGTAAATAAAAAATTAAAATCACATTTAGTAACAATAAACCTCTTATTGCTTGTAGGCCAGCAGTTTTTAATGCATGGTGCATAGTCCTTCCTACCTTCTTCCCGCAAACGGCTTTTACGAAAGCAGCCTCGCGATTTTGTGCAAGACGCCTTTGTACCTGTAAGCATTCAAATGTATAGTTACGAAGCAAGTATTCATATTTTTTCAGAAAGAACTCTCGAGGTTAATTTTTTTGTTGTCATAAGAGAAGCTTGTGGTTGAAACTATTGGATGATGAACATATTTGTATCAATAGACAGAAAAACAACAGATTCTAAAGATCTGTGGATGAAATGATCTAAATATGGAAAAGGTCACACTGTCAAACATATCATATTATTTCAGTGTTAATATCTTGACAATCTCAATTAAATAGTGACCGAAACTATAACAAGACTAAAGTAAGACTTCAATGGAGAAAGAAGAGATACAAGACATGACAATCAAGAGATAAAAGACATCCAACATAGTTTAGCAGAACTAGAAATCCATATCTATATATGATAACATTACGATTATTTGTTATGGAAGTAAACGAGCGTGCGCATGTGTGTGTGTAGATAGATAGATAGATAGATAGAGAGAGAGAGAGAGAGAGAGGTCCACAGCCAGCATCATTATCAGACTTTACCTTATCGGCAGGTTTAGATGCTTCTTGGTCATACTTGTTAGAATGTCCAAGAGTACCCTGTGAAGTATCCTCTGACTAAAAAACAAATAAATAAAAAATATGCATCAGCTTGTAAATCCGAAAGTAAAACCAGATATTAGAACTAAGAGTGAGCTTCCAACAATTTTCACCTGATTGTCTAGCTTTGTGTCTGGTGCTATAATCATCGATGCAGACGCATTTGGATTACCAGCTATGAACATTGTTGAAGTATTAGGATTTCCATTACTCTTAAAATTTTCTCCCCACATACCAATCTGATGCATAGGGTCATAGATGCCCATCCTTCCGGGGGGTGACAAACTGAGTGGATGTGGAATTCATTCTCCTTTAAATTGGGGAGGCAGATCAATAGGCTCTTGGCATAAAAGCATAAATGCGGAGATGAAAATAATAGGAGACGCTTGAGTTCAGTTGTCAATGGAAGAGTTTCAGAAGTTGGGACAAGAAGTCTTCACATTAAGGCTACGAAACAGAACTGAGTAAAGAAAAACACAATAAGACAGCGACTGACAAATATAAATCAAAATGACAAAGTGGAAGTGCCAAACAGCAGAAAACTAAAGGGAAAAAAAAGTGAAGCAAGTACATGAGATCCCAACTATACCAATCTGGTATCAGAGACTAATATCTTACTGCACATCACTATTCATGACTTTCTGGTACCATTTGAACCCTAGGGAGGCAAAAAAGTAAATGCACATTCATGGCAGATAAAGAAGAATCTTAGATTCATGGAAGTGCACAAGCCACTGACACTTCCCCTGAAAGGCATTCCACAGCCACGAAAAAGTCTGTGAATGTGCTCTATCAAAACACTCAAATAACCTTCACATAGAGAGAGACTACCAAGCATGAACACCCCCCGCCCCCCCTTTTTTTTATTTCATTCTTCTTGTGTCTCGGCTCATTCCTATACCACCATTTTTGGATCTACTGTTTACTTGTCTCACTTAACGTGCTTATGGTGGAACCGGTCCTACATGCGTGGTTTGCTATTGTGGTAGGAAATCTCCAAACATGTGGTATCTTTAATCATTGCCACCAGAGAAGAGGAGCAAGAGGTCAACTAGATTGTTGTGTCCTTGTCGACAATAGTGATAAATGGATTGCACAGAAGTGAAAACAGAGGAAAACTAGTGTAACTCTGTGATCCGAAACATCTCCAGAAGCTTTTCCTACCATTAACTTTAAAGAGTATCTCACAGTTACAGATGAGAATTACAGCTCTCGAAAGCCAAAAAATAATTGACGAACAACTTGTTTTCAGGACCGAAGCAGCACAGCTGCAATCATAAAAAAGGAAAGGTTGAAGCAGAACAGCTTGTTTTCCCTCACAGAGCAAAGCAATCATACATCAATTTTGGCTTCCATCCAGGCCAGAAACTTAGAAGAAGTTCACTTTCAATAGCTAAAAAAAGAAAATCCAAAGCAAAGCAGAACATATTCAAACACTCAAAAATTTTAGGACATCAAAAAAGCCCCTCTTCCACGTCAATCAATGATTCGCAAATCTCATCGCCATAAGCATAACTCAACTCTCCAACATCCTCTAATCAGCAAACAATTCAAAACAATATCATGTCAAACATATAATCATCACACGAGTAAGACTTTTGTCCATAAGAAAACTTTTGCAAAAGAAAAACAAAAACAAAAACAAAAACATATACAATTAGTTCATAAAAAATACATACATACATACATACATACATACATATGTATATAGTAATATAGTATCAGCTTTAGAACACTTGAATTCTCCTAGCTAAGCTAGACTTGAACAGAACAGCTTGAAAATTATTAGATTTCCTTATCTTTGTCGAGCCCATTTCAACTTTCTCAATAACCAAACAGACTCCCTCAAAAACAAACCAAAAGAAAGCAAAGGAAAAAACAGCCCTTTTTTTCAAATCAAAGCAACATGAAAGAACCTTCCCCGCCTCTGCAACTGCAAGAAGTAGGGCTAGAGGCAATTTTTGGAAATTTTCTGAAGTGAAATCCAAAGAGAAGAAGTAATAGAATTTGTTGCAGTAATTCTCTCAAAACCACCAGTCCCATCATCATTAGCAACAAGAATCGAATGACAATAAGACAGCTTAAAAAGAGACTCTCTTCTCTTCAATAGTGTTCTATATTCATTTTTTTATTTTCTTTCTTTTTCTTTTTTATATTTTTTTATACGTATGGAATTAAATATATTGTATTTATATTTTAAAGAAGATATACTCTACAACTTTTGAATTTTTATGAAAACGTCGCAGTTAGTGTAAAATTTTAGGGAAATAATATTGTTTAAAAAAACCTGGGGAAATAGCATAGTTTAACATAACTATTATTTTGAACATGGTTTTAAACAAAACCGTGATTCAGAATATCAATTAGATAATATAATTATGATTATGAATCACGTTTATAATTGGTATTTAAGTATTTATCTGTTAAAAAATATAAAAACTAAAAATATCATCACAAAACAACCTTTAATCAGTGAAAATAGTCTTTAATCCTCCACCAAAACACCAAAATCATCTTCCCCTCATCTTCACGAGTCTTTCTACTATTTTTTATTGTAAATCATCGGCTTAAACTTGATTAACAGCTTCCCTGTCGTGACAACGCCACTAGTCATAAAAAATCAATGTAAAATAATTGCATTGTCTTGTAGTTTTATGGGTTTTATTAATGAATTGAAAAATTTTGAGTTTCGATTTATGATTATTTGTATTGTGTGTTGATAATTGAGTATTTTATTAATGTTGGTGTTGATGTAATTTTAGGTTTTGAGTGATGCAATTATGTGTGTTTTTATGCAATTAATATTATTTATAGAATCAATTAGGTTTGAATTAGATAAATTAAGGTTTGAATTGATTTTTGGGTTACTTGTCATATGTGATAATTTTTTTTGAATTGAGATAAATTTTATTTTAATTGATATAATTAGGTAATTTTTCAATTAATTGATGTTATTAACAAAGTTATAGTTGAAATCATAATAAATAGAATTTGCATTGAATTTTTGTAAAAATTCTAATAATTAAGGATTTTATTTCAATTGAGATCGTTTAAGTTTTAATTGGTGTAATTAGATATGTTTTTATTGATATTATTAAGGTCAAAATAATAGAAATTAAGGTTTGCGTTGAATTAAGATAAATTATTTTGATGAAATGGGTTTTTGATTTTATAAAATATATCTTCCAACTTCTTTATGTTATGTCATTATGATGGTATTATTGTTCTTAATACGAATAGTAGTATAACTTATATTAATGGAAGTACTATATTCTTGAATGGTACTAGAAACATGTCATTTAAAGATACCAAACAAGTTATATATGAAAGACTTGGATTGAATTATAATGATGTTGAAATAGTTATCACTTGTAAGTGTCTTGTTGAGAAACATCAGTATTTTTCTGTACCGATTACATATGATGTGGATTTTGAAAATATGATGGAATTGTTTGTCCAAAGTGGAACAAACATAATTGAGTTGTATATGAGTAATTGACCTAAACTTAGAAGCTCATATAATATAAAGCATAGAGATATTATTGTATCTATATCCATATTTGCTCGACCAATTAGATAATCATCACATTTAACTGGTACCAGTATGTTTAGGACATTAAAAGATAGGATTATAAAAATTTATGATGAAAATATAATTAAAACTACATATTGTTATCAATATAAGTATGACTCCTACAAACCTAGTTAAAACATCAGATGATGCTAATGATAAGATGATGAGGCCTTATGTTCTAGAATTTGATCATAATACCGAAGTTGATGATATGGTTTATAATAATTGGTCTATTTATCATAAAAATTTAGCTAGTGATGCTGATTTGGTAGTTGGACAAGCTTTTAGAATTAAAGATAATTTAATGAATAATGTTAAGCAATAGCATATTACACATTCACTTAAATATCAATTTATCGTTCAAACCAAATATTTGTTCAATTACAATTTGTTCATACTTTTGAATGTTAATGATACTTACATGGTTTTAAAATAAAAATTGTGTTCTGTCATAACCGACCAATAACTTATTGCTATTCACATTAGCGTTTGTGTATTAATAAACTGTTATTGTTATTAATTGTTATTTAATACAACCAGTATTTCTATTAATAGTTTATTAATAAAACCATAATTTTTATTGGTGGTTATGTAAAAGTGTGATATTTCTCTAATATTTTTTTTTAATCTTATGCTAAATTCTCAAAATTTACCAAATTATGTTAGATTGGTAAATAACCCATAACTTTTTATCTAAAAAAAATTATTTTAAATACCTGATTTTTTAGTGAAGTTAAACATCGGTCCATGTTTCAAATTCTATCAAATTAAGCAAAAAAAAAAAAACCAGAAGGAAAGAAATATTTTGTTGGTGATGGTATTATATGTGATAACCACGAAGAAGATGTGTATTTGGTCTCAATTAATAAAGGAGGGTCCATGAATTTATTTAAATTTTAATTACAAAATTAAAAAAATTAATTTTAAATCAAAAGGGTGAGGTAGGAGAAATGTATTTTCAACGGTACATTCCAGAGGGAGACGTCAAAGAGAGGGATTTTATTATTAGGAATGATCAATCGAGACCACAAACAACATGTATTAAAAAAATACTGTTAATTATTGAGTTCTTGATATTATTTTATTATGTCTTGGTTTTATTGGCTCATCATGGCTACAGGGAGTCAAAGTTTACACAGGCGTTTCCACCACCGCGAATGTGCGCACCAGAGGATCTATCAATGCTCCCCCTCGAAGGTATCTTGTTCAGGAATGCTGTGCCACTGTTTTTCAGTTAAATTTGATATTTTATTTTAAATTAAATTTTTTTTAAAAAAAATTTATATCATTTTAATATATTAATGTTAAAAATAAATTTTAAAAATAAATATATATATTATTTTAATATATTTCTAAACAAAAATTATTTTAAAAAATTTCTTTTTGCACCCTGCACACCTCGGCTGCGTTTGTGTCTAAAGTCATGTTCCGGTGAGTATTTCAAGCAAATCGAACAAGTTCTTTTTATCTTATACGACAAGTTATATTGCAATAGATCTTCAAATTTTGAGTTTTGAGTGGTTTACACGGGCATGTGAAGAGCGTGAGCCAGGGGATCAGAGGGAGATTGTTATTGCGGGAATGGGGATCAGCCGAGAGTATCTGTTTCGTTACAACGTGGGAACACGCGCTATGTTTTATGCGAGTAGGATTTGTTTTCCTGGAGTGGCATAGGAACGGCTACAATTGGATTAGATGATATTATTAATTATTAATTATTAATTATCAATTATAAATCTACCGTGCAAAATACATCTTGTATCCCCTTCCATGGTACAGTGTTTTTTATTTTTAATTTGACTTTAATTGTATCAAATTATAGGCTAATTTGTTGGGCAATAATTGAATTGAAAGACCGGGAATTAAATTTTAAAATACAAATAAAATTAGTGACTTTAACAAATTACAGTCCTCATACTTTTTAAATTATAAATATTGAGTTTTTATAGTTTTTCAAATTTTAAGAGAAAAATTAATTTTAGTCTCAAATTTTATTTTCTTTATTTCATTGACCATTGGTTAGAAAGATGTGAAAGAAAGTTGTTGTAATCCAGCGTTTCTTGCTAAAAAAACATACTAAGGTTTTATACGAAGAGAGTTTACATTAGTTTTTTTCCTTGAAATTTCCTAGAAAAGTATATCTAAACTTGGTAAGATTTTTTATTTAGGGTTTTGGAATTGTTTTGTGAGGGTTTTTTTTATACCATGAATAAATTTATCAAGTTACCTAGAATGTTTCCTAGATGTTTTGGTTCAATGGGTTGAAAGATTGGTTTTTGGGTCAAAAACATTATTCCTAGTTTTTCTAGCCACCACAATGGCTGAAAATTAAACAATATCAGATGATGTGTTGTCTGATTTTGTTTCAAAAACATTATCTTTCACCCTGTTAAAAATAAAAATTAAGAGCTCAAGCACACAAATCCTAACTAGATAGGCAGCGCTTGACCTCTTTTTTTCTATGTTTTTTTAATTAATTCCTTTTATATATTTATATTTTCAAAATACTCTTTTTATCTTTTATTTTGTTTATGTAGACTCTTTTTAAATAACAGTTATTTTTTAATTATTTTGTATGTATTTAATTTTTTTGAGAGATTGTTCTTATTTATCTTTATTTTTTAGGTTTTATATAAATGGAATTTATATTAAAAATAAAAAATATATATTTTTTAGACAAATATTTTTAGTACGTGTAACCTTGCATAATAATTTTTTATCTTTTATTTATTTAATCAATCTCATACGTGTCTATTTTTATTATGATTTAATTAAACAAAAAAAATAATTTTTATAAACAAAGTCTTTAAACAAAACTATCTCAAATATCCAAGTTGTAAAACCAAATATCTTGGTCTATTTTCAACTCTTAATTTTTTAATTTTAATTTTAATTTTTTATTAATGACTTTTTATTTATTTATTTATATAAATATATAGTTTTTAATTTATTTTATTAAATATGTACATAAAAAAATTTATTTTTATTTTTTATATAAAGCAAACACGTTGAAAAAGTCTATATGTTTTTTTTTTTGAAAAAAAATATTAACTAATGAATAGCTAGTATTGCAAGTAGTTTTAGACTGTAAAAGTCAGCTAAAGCATGGCCCGCATGATCTGCACGTGAATTGGAAAGTCATGCATTGGAAAATTAATAGTGACGGAAAATCTTAAGATAATTAATTCCATTGAATCACATAAATTTAACGGCTAAATATTGAAAAACTAAAGCAAAGGAGGCATTATTATGCATGGTTAAAGAATTTAGGTGTACAAAAACTAATTAAGATACATAATTAAGATATTAAATAATAAAAAAAAATATCATGAAGTTTCGTCATTGCTGACGATGATGCAATTGACCCTATGGCTGTGGTATGATCACTATGCATGAATGAATATATGCATAGATCGATAATTGACTAGCTCACACAATCATATAGTACGCAATTATTAAAATAAATAATAATAAAAACATACCAAGATTAGAGCTGAAGAAGAGAGAAAAACTACAATAAAGAAGAGTCTGCAGGCCATTTTCTCCAATAAAATACTGCATAAATATGAAAAATTAAATAAGTGTGCAATACACACATCAAATATGTTGAATAGCTCTTTTAAGGAAATTAAAAAAAAAAAAAAAACAGGGAGAGAGATATGAAGCGATGTGAAAGTAACTTCATTAAATTAATATGAGGATTAAGAACTAATCACTTAGATTAAAAAAATATAAATAAAAATTCATAGATAATTATGCCTTTGATAATATGGTTCAACTTGTTTTTTAAAAAACAATTTATTTAAAAATTCAAATTAATAATTTTTTAAATATTTTTTTATAACTTATATTTGGTGATGTTAAAAATTAAAAAAACATATTATTTTAATATATTTTTAACTAAAAAATATTTTTTAAAAAATTATACACCATATTATTGAATATACACTTAGTTTGGCTTTGGAAGAAACAAATAATGAGATTGCTAGAAACTAGTTTTATTTTGAAAAATAATTTTTATGAAAGTTGAATTCTTGAAAAGTTAATTATTTCTTGATATTTGGTAATATCATAAAAAATAATTTGAAAAATAATTTACAGTGTTTGATTATGCTATGACAAATGAACTAAAAAATAATTTATAAATGTTTTAATTTTTTTTTCAATTTTATCTAACATATATATATATATATATATTATATAAAACATTGAATGTAATTATTTAAACACTTACAATAAAATAATGAGATATAAAAAGTGTAATATTGAAAAAAAAAGAATTTATTATATTATATATTTATATATAGCTTATTTTATAAAATATAAATATTTAAATATAATATTATAAACATATAACCTTGTTAAATATTTTTATGTAAGTTTCATTTTTAAAACCTCAAAATATTTTTTTAATTAATGAAAAAGCAAAATTAGTTATTGATATTAATTAATAGTTTATTTTATACAAAATCTCGTTCTCCTTTGCCGTCCATTGCATGTTAAGTTTGTCACGTGACCACCATTCAAAAATAATTGTCTCGTGGAAAAAGAAGAGACCCCGTCTTTTACGCATCACACGCCTCTCTCGCCGTCACCCACGTCAACCACATTTTCTTACCTGATAAACTAGTTAATGTCCACTTCTACTTTTATAGTTTTGATTTTCTAGTATTACCCTTATGATTTTTAAAAAGTCTTAATTTTATCCTTTCGGAAGCTAGAAGGGTAAAAGATATTGAAAAGTCTTAAACTTTTAAGTGTGGCAGTGGAATATGGATGATTTATAGGGGCAAAACAAAAATAAATAAATAAATAAAGTTTACCCAAATGATTAAAAAAATAAACAGATTGAGAAAATCCAAGATTTGAGTAGGAATCTCGATCCACTTGCGTAGTTGTTTGTTACATGTCTTCTAAACAAAGCTTGGTGATCCTACCTAACCATAAACAGCTTATGGCTCTTCATGCCCTGCAAGGACAAGATCATAGTTGTAAAATCCTATACGATTAATTTATATAGAAAATTAGAGATTAATTGGAGCTTGATCACAACCCATGTTATTTGAATTGATTAAAATTTTGACCCGAATGCGATATATATTATTTTTTAAAATAATTTTTATTTAAAAATATATCAAAATAATATATTTTTAAATTTTTAGTTTCAGAATATTAAAATAATTCAAAAATATAATTTTAAGCAAAAATAAATTCTAACCAACCTCTGTTTGCACCCCCACTCCCTCTCCCAGGGATGAAATATATTAGAATTTTAAATACAAAAAATAATAATTAAAACGTTCATTTAATCAAATCATAATATCCAAAAGTGAATGAATTTATGTTTTTTTCTTAAATTATAAATTATGGTTATTGTTATTTGGATATTTGAGGTTTTAAATTTATTTTGTATTTTGGATATTTGAATTATATTTGTTACTTGGAACGTTTAAATCTTTAAATTGTTATTTATTTTTCAAATTAATTAAAAAGCGAGCTTGGATTGAAATTAAAAGAGACGTGTTGAAACTAAAACAAATTTATATTAAATCATTTTTAATATAGTATTTGATAATTAACCCACCAAGCTAACCAAGAACACACAGATATTTAAGTTGATAACCAGATAGTTTTAGATTGAATCCGACGATTATATACAAATTAAGAGTCACCTCAACAATATATTATAATCAAGTTGCTCCTAAAATATTCATGGGTTTCCTGCCTGTTGTCCACTTATATATATCACTTTGTACTTAAAAAAAAACAAGAAACTTTGGCTTATCTGGGCCAATAATTAATTTAATTATATATCCTTAATTTGAAGCTAGATACACAGTTTCTTAGATATTTTATATATAAACTGCCCATACATATCCAACAAGCATGCATTCAAGATCTAATCGCGTTTACATCATTAATTTAAGGGAAAGAAATCCTAGAAATAACGAGAGTGATCGATGAATATACCCATTTAAAGCTTAATGGACGGTTTTCATCCTCCGTTCATATGCTAAGGAATATCTTTTGGATGATAGGAACATATCAAGGGAGGATATTTGAACAAAAAGATTAAAATATTTTCTTACAAGGACTGAATATATCCAGATATAGGCAGCCAGTCTCAAGGTATAATGATGAATCTCCAGATAAATAGAAAAATAAAATAAAATAAAATCAATAATTATATATATAGATGCTTTCAACGGATGGCATTGATGCTTAATTCCTTTTATATCATTAATTGGGATGATGAGATTAATGGGAGCAAGAACGTACGTATATGTGTCAAGCTCTCTTACACGTTCAAGATCTTTGCCAAATTAACTCAGTTGCCCACGTATAGTATGGCCCCATGCACGAGCTCTTTCCATTTTTAGAGGATGTTCCAAGCTCAATTGTCAAACCGACACAACAAAACTAGCCTCGCTCTTTCGACAGGCAAAATGCATCCCACAGGTACGCATTATAGAGACAACATGCATGTGCATGGTCTTCTTTGATTCATGAAGTACGTGCATTTCTTTTTTTTTATTCCCTGTCGTAAAGTCGAGTTTGTAATTAAACCCTCAAATTCAACTTTACGTACTCTTGCTACTTACACAATGATATCATTTCTTGAAATATTAGCTAATAATTTTAATTTTTAAGTAATTTATTAACATGATGTCAGAATTATGATAATCAAAAAGTCACGAGCTCGAATCTTATCATTTTATTTTAATTAATAAAAAAAATTATATAAATTCTAAATATAAAAAAATAATATAAATTATATAATAATATAGGTGGTTGAATTAATTGGGATAGTTATTTAACAAATGTTTCAGATCACTTGATTGCAAATGAAAAAAAAAAAAAACTTACAATGCATCTCAAATCAAAGAAATTCTTAGATGAACACGGATAATTAGACTAAACAAAATGTGGCACGGGTCTTGAATAATGCAACAATAATTATTGCTTATATATATAGAAATCATAATTTTTCTGATTGGTTATTGTAACGGATCTCAACATTATTATTATATATTAAATGTTGCAATGAATCGGATTTATTTGAATAAAAATATATTATTTGCATGGACTGCTACCATATAGTAATAATTTCACGAAATGAGTCGAGCATTAATTTATACTATGATCCATATATACCATGCAAGGAGTCACGAGGCGTCACATCCACTAGCTAGCTTTAGAATTAGAAAGTTCATACAGTCACTTTTGCTTTTATCCATATTCACGACGATAAAGCTGGATCTATGCCTCAATTTTTCCACAATGTCAACCGTCGTGATATACTTTTTCCCCCCCCACAAATTAAGTAATTTACTTTTTGGTCTTTTAATTGGATCAAGGTTTCAAGTCACTAATTATTGATTATTCACTAATCGCTAATTAGCTATAGCTCCCGTGGAGAGTGAGTTATGCTGTGACTAGCACGGCTTCTTTTTTCTTTTTTCTTTTTTTTTTTTTTTTTTGTGAGGGTTAATACAGCATGCAGTGATACTTTAACTTATGATCAGGCAGTAATTAACCTGCTCTAATAGGGATGGATAAAAAAAAAACCCATGGACACAATAACATATTTATAAAGTATTATTAGCAAACTCATTTCAAACAATTAGCTATTTGACTTGCATTCCATCGGGCGCTGGTCAGATATTATTTTTCTTTAAAATAATTGTATAGAATTTTTTGATGTATTTTTATAGTTAAAAAAATTATAAATGTAAACAAAAACCTTTATATATATATAATTAAATAAATTGAGAACTATATGTGTTAATAAATAAATAAGAAAAATCATCAATGATAATTAAAAAAATTAAGAGACAATTGTAAATCAAGATATTTAATCTCGCAAGATGAGACATTTACCATGTTGTGTTTACTAAATTTTGTTTATTCAATTTTTTTATTTAATAAAACTGTAATAGAAATAGACAAATACATTAAATTGATTGAATAAAATAAAAAGTAAAACATTCATGCAAGCTAGCTGTACATATTATAAATATTATTTAAAAAAATATTTGTATTTTAAAAATGTAAGTTCATCTATACAAAAGATAAAAAAAAAATAATTATAAATGAATCATAAAATCTCTTTAAAAATTAAAACACATAAAGTAATTTTTAAAAAATATCTATATTCAAGGAAATAAAAAAAATCACTGATAAACGATATCAATCAAAACACAAATTTAAAAATCATTTTACAAAAAGACATATGAAAAAAAGGTACAATAAATAAAAAAAAATCAGATAAAAAAATAGTCGGATGTTGTGTGAACAACACCATCTCCAAAAGATATTTTTATTTTAAAAAGTAAGTTTATATATACAAAAGATAAAAAAATAATTATAGATGAATCATAAAATTGCAGGCCTGAACTTGTTTTTATTTTTTATATATATTTTAAACGGACAAACAACATGTTATCTGCAAGTTCAAAATAAATTATCAAGAAAATACACACGATCATCCACAATGTTCTGTATATGTGGGAACAACGCCGTCTCCACAGTAAACATATCCACAAGTATTAGTTCTTTATCTAATTTCTGAGAGACATGTAATCAATTAGATTTGCCTCTAGATTACATGAAATGGTTAAAAATAAAGTGATTAATTATATTTATCAATTAAAGATTTGTTTTGAAGGAAAGGAAAAACTAAACTAGTATAGTAGTTGATCAGCTACACAAGTTGGTGGCAATTAATTATATTATATGAGACATTCTTAGCTTGTTTGAAGAGACGTAATGGGAAATCTAATATATTAAGAAGTAAGTCCAATAAATATAGAGTGTGGATTGTCTAGTAGGAGAGAAAAATAATGGGAAAAAAAATCAAGAAAGGAGATAAGCTTGAAAAATAATAATAATAATTAGGAGATGGTGGCAATGATGTGTACAAAGCTGCAACTACGGTTGTGGTGGTGCGTACTGTATGGTTGGATGATTCCTTAGTGATTTTCCTTTTCATATATATTCCCTGCTTATTTGTTTGGAATAAAGAAACAGAGACGTCACGCAAACACTTGCCATGGCTAGCGTCTCCTTCTCCTTCTTCTTCTTTTTCTTTTTTTTTCTTTTTTTTTTCCTGTATTTGTGGTGTTATTCTCAAGTGCAACCCAAAGTGGCCTTGCCACTAAGAATGGTTCTCAAATATTTTTGGTTCGTTCTCTCTTTCAAAAATAAATCATGGAATAATCTCTATCTCTCTCTCTCTATCTCTCTTTCCCCACCCATTTTTGGATGCCATTTCGCTTTTGTTCATACAAAATTCTTTGCAATTTGATGCCAAACTAAATTCCTTGGCATATGCATGCACGTGGGAAGTACACGTCTTTGCTTACGTGAATGCCTTTGCATCAGCTGCTGTCAAGTTTTGACAGGGAGAACTTTAAGAGAGAGGGAGGGGGCTCGAGCTCCAGGCTTTTGAAAGGAGGGAGGGGCTATGCTTTATTGAATACAAAAAATAAAAAAACAAACAACCTTTCTGTTTTTTATTCAAGATTTTAAAAATAGAAACCACAATAGCAACAAAAAAAAATAAAAATTGAGGAGAGTAGCTCAATTAATTACATCTTGGATTTGTTCCTTAAAGGTCACCAGTTTGAGTCTCATAAATCTCAGGGTCACTTGAGGCTTACATAATCGTTAATTTCAGGGCCCGTATGATTAGTCAAGGTGCGTGCAAGCTGACCCGGACACCTACGTTAATCTTAAAAAAAATTATACCTTGGTTGTGTAAAGCCACGCAACCAAGCCTACACAAATAACCTAGACCCTTTTCTCTTTCCTTGGTTTTGATATCTCTTTTTTCTTCCTTGCAAATCAGGCTTGTATGCCACACACTTGTATGCATTGTTGTTAAAATAACGAGTTAACTCTTAAAATCTTACGTTTGTACGAGTCAACATGTATCTAACGTGCTAAATGGAACTAAAAACTTGAAACTAGTAAAATCGAATTTAACTCGTGCGAAATCGGTAAAATCGATACACTCGGTAAACATGGTCCGATTTTACGAGTTTACTAAATTTGTGATATGAATCAAGTCAGGTTCTAATATGACCTTAAAATGTCTGCTAACTAGTTTTGCGAGATTGAATATATCTTTCATACTGTATATTGGATAAAGCTGAAACTTTATAGGGAAATATTATATACATGAAAATATATTGTGGTAAATATTCAGGTCAAATAAAGTTAGGAAACATAATATTTTAGATGGTCAAATTTAGTAAACTAATGTTGTTAAATATGTCAAACAAAACCTTCGTGTACTATTTAGGACATATCTAGAGCTACCAGTGGAATTGTGCTTTAATTAAAGTTATGATAGAAACAAGACATTTGAAACTTTTCAACTATATATTGTAGCCCAATAATTCATCAAAACGAGAGAAAACGACATGTTTGAAATCAGGACTTAAATCTGCCAAAAATATGCAAAAATTGGAGATTCAGGCTACATTGAGGAATTTTAACATGAAGACTTTTATTATTATTCTATTTTATTTATTTATTTAATTTTAAATAAATGTTTTTAATTTGAATTTTTTCTAACACATTAGACATTATTTAGGAGTTTATTTCATTATTGAATTTATGTTAGTTAATTACTAATTTAAACTCATTAGCTTGCAACCCAAAAGGGGTCTATCAGGACTTATTGTGACGGAAATAACCAGGTTGTCACTAGGTTTATGTGTGCTTCCTACCTTTTTGTGATTCCTCTATATTGAGAAATTTTGGTCTGAAACTTTTTATTTTTTCATGTTATTAATTTATTAATTTATACTATTAATCTCTCTCATTTTATTTAGATCACTCATTGATTATAATATTGTTGACATATTTTATCAAATTTTGATGTAATTTAATTTCTTAACTATAATTATCAATATATAATTAATTAAAACAAATCATTTATGATTTTATAATATTCCTATCCAATTTTATATTGTATTTTTTATATCATGTAAAAAAAAAATATATTTCGATAACCTTATTTGTATGCATTGTTTTTTTCCAATGCGACTAACAATTTCTTTCCCGGCAAGACACACATGAACACAATTTTTCGGCACACACTCCTAATCTTTATTTTACTTCCTTTTCATGTATATTAATATCTTTTCATATATATATATATATATATATATATATATATATATATATATATATTAAATTTAAGCATTGAAATTTCCCATATTCCTATGTAAAATAACTTTTTTTTTCAGTAGCAATCCAACTTAAACGCAGTCAACTAGGGAAGGTATATTTTTTTGAAATTCTTTCATGACTTCATTAGGTATGAGATGATTCCCTCGATAATCTTTAACTAACTTTATTGTATGGTTGAAGATTGAAACTTTAGTTTGTTAAGAGTATTTTTATTTACATATATGACATATTGAGTTCTTGACAAGTAGCATTTTATTTTGAGAGAGAGAGAAGACAATTTTTTTTTTCTATTAATTGACTTGATAGATAATAAAAATTAAAAAACAATAATAGATTTAATTCAAGTCACACACACCTGACGCATTCATACCATATTATAAATAGATTTTAATAGAAGAATTGAGTGGTTTTCAATTGTCAATATTTATTAAAAGTCCGTAATTAAACTAAACTAAGCAAAGATGTCAAAACAAATTTGTATTTTAATATTTTGTTATATTTTTTATTATATAATCAAACTTACTTTATTAATTATTAAAACAAATATTTCAAAATAAAAGAGTTTTTTTAATTAAAAAAGCTTCGCATGAATTATAATAAAAAAAAATGACGCTCTCCTTTTCTCTTTTCTATTTAATTTTCCAAAAAACAAAAAAATAAACTTACTTAAGATTAACAACATACATTTAGCATATTGTTCCAATTCAAAGTATATATTTATAACAAAATTATGCAAGATTATTAATGATTGTGATTTTTTTGGAGTTCTTATGACATGTTTGTGTGTGTCGTAAGTAATTGTTAAGTATTGAGTATTGAACAACAATTCAGTTTTATATTCATGGTTTTTATTTTAGTGAAATTAAATGTTATTTTGTATTCTTGAAAACTTAATTAATTTATTTATATATTAAACCATTTTAATTCAATAAATATTTAAACTTGTTTATTTATAACGGATTATGAAAAATATATTAAGTATAAAATTGAACAATATGCATGCAAAACACTTTGAAAAGAAAACTATTATTTTTATTATTATTATTATGGGGAAGAAAACTAGGATCAATTCAATAATTATATATAAAAATACAAATTATGTGTCAAAAAATTTGATTTGAAAAAAAACACTTTTTAATTCGTAAGAACCATCAAGAAGATTTTATTTGTAAATATCAAATATATTATTTTAACTTAAGATATTATATATGCTAAAATTAAAAAGACTTCTACTCTATATAATTGAAAATTCAACTCTATGTGTACGTAGTTAAGAAAGAGGCTTAAAAACTAATGTAATTCTTAAAAAAAATAGGTTAAATCTCTTTTTTCTATTATATGCCTATTATAATTTCTTATTCAAATTAATTTCTCCTTATTTTATTGGGAATTTCATATTTTTTTCTGATTTGATGGCCACCGCCAACACCTTATGTCAACATCATTCCTTATTTTAGTGTTGTTTACGCAATTATTTCCATTAATATTTTATCATATCTGACTATCATGGATGCCGGATTATTCTGCCTTGTATCCGTGCGAGCAAGAGTTAGGCAGAGAAATCCTAAGGTATATCTAGATATATTTTCTTTTTAGAAAATATTGTTTTGAGTTTTATAAAATTTATGATTATTAAAGATTTATAAAGTTATTAATTTTAAAACTTATAAAATTAATTGAGATATATATAAACTGATTTGAATATTTATATTAATAAAAAAAAATTAAGACATAGGACTATTTTTTTAAGAATTATAAAACCTAGGACATTTTCAAAACTCTTTTAATCTTGGCATTTCGAGTTTTCATATAAGGTTGATGAAGGGAGTGTTTAGAATTGCAGTGAAGGTCGTGATTTAAAGTATTATTTTTATTTAAAAATATTTTAAAATAATATTTTTTTTATTTTTAAAATTATTTTTGAAGAGGGTGTTTGAGAGTGTAATCGTGGTTGTGATTTAAAGTATTTTTTTTTTAAAAAATATATTAAAATAATATTTTTATTTTATTTTTACCATTTGTTTTATTATTCTAGCTTTTAAATAAATAAGAAAATATAACGATTGAAACACATAATCTTATTACATTGATGTTGTTTATATTATACGAGTCAAATCATGGATTTTCTAATATGTGCACTAAAGGTAAAGGAAACCCGAACGTCAATAAATAGAAGTTTTCCGCATAGTACAAAAACAAAAAAACAAAAAAAATTATATGCCCAAATGAATCTATATATGATTTTCTTAAATGATAACGATGATGAGGATTTAAAGGGGACCAAAAAAAAAAACATGTTAATTGTAGTTTTAGCATTTGTGAATGCTGGAATTAATTGCAAAATTTCCCATGGAAGAAAATCAATAGATGAACTAATTGTTGCGTATTTAATTTTCTCGTCAAAATTTTCAGCTTCTACGTGGAATTTAGTTTCACTAGACTTAATTATTTTATTCATCGATTCACTCGTGTTTACATATAACTTATATTGTCTCATAAACCCAAAAAATTACCTGTACTCATACTTTTTTAATATTGTAAACAAGCAGAATACACATGAATATTAACAAAAATCAAGCACATAAATTAATACAGAAAGCAATCCTAATTTTTTTTATCAACTCATAAGGATATATACGAGCTTGTCTACGTGTGTTCTATGCAAATATATTCTGGCCTCTAGAACTTGCATTGCCTACAAGGCATTGGAATATTTGGGTAACTATTGTGTTAATTGTTATACTCCATGGAATATTTGCTAGCAAGCATATCTAATAAAGTTGTTTTTTCTCTTAATTTTATATTTTAGTTGCGGCCTTGATGATCCTTCCTATCCACTTTGGTGTTGATACAAGAAATCATACTTTAAAAACTTTTTAGATGCCTAAAACACCTTTCCAAGGATCTAATTATAAACTATTTGCACCCTTTTGATTTTGTTCTTGATGCTTATCTATGCTGGTCAATGGTTATCTTTGATAAGCATTGGAGAGCCTGTTTGAAAATACGGTGAAACCTATATTTCTAAAAATTTTAAAAAAATTTAGATTAAAAATTCTTCCTATCCACTTTGGTTAATATTTTTTAGTATTTTTGAATCGTTTTGATGCGCTGATATCAAAAATAATTTTTTTAAAATAAAAAAAATATTATTTTAATATATTTTTAAACAAAAAATACTTTCAATCGCAACCGTTATAAAAGAAGTTTGTGTGCAAGTGCAATGCAAGCACACAAACAGACACGTGAAACGCAGTTTAATGCTGCGTTTGGACTAGGTTCTGCTCTATAAAGTTTGTAGAGGCAGAGGGTGATTTTAGAAGATTTAACTAGGTTTTTCCATGTTTGGACCTTGGGCCCTGAGGCTACTCAAAATAAAAAACAATAAATAAATAAATAAAGTCGGTTCACTTTATTTATTTATGAACTATATTTAAAGAAACCTTTTAGAACCACTTGATTAGCTAGATTTATTAAATCTAAATGCTAAAAGAAGAAGGATTTTAGGCATGCTAATAATTTTTAAAACAACTAATCTATTTATTGACAACATATATAAAATCACAGGAGATTATGAGAGGCTAATTTTGGCCTTCTCTCCCATGAAATATATATATAAAAAATAATCAATGGAGCCTCATTAGAGATAGAAATCCCATTAGTTTTTTCTTTGATATTTATTATAATTGAAATAAACTAACGAAACAATATCGAAATAAAACTATCAAAAAAGTTTGTTAATCATATGGAGGCCCAAAAACTAGAGAAGACAGCGGCCCATAAACTTACTGAAATGAACCCACAAGCCCAACTGTCAACGAGCAAGTCGAAGTTGCTTGGGGGCATCAATAAGGTGCTGCTGCTGTTTTTGCTCATTTATTCCATTTTATTTATACACGTTTAAAATGGAGTGATATATATATATATATATATATATATATATATATATATATCTGTGTGTGTGTGTGGAGGGCAGGGTTTATTTTATGCATACATGTAAACACATGCATGGGTTTTTAATTTAAATTAAAGAATTTATATAATTTTAGTGGAATTTCAACAAAATCTTCCCTTGAGTGAACTTACCTAAAATTGTGTTCCGGAGTAAACACCTACACAATGCAATCCAAACCACGTTCGGTTTATACCATCAATGCTTATAGATAGCCTAAAGCATGCCACCAAACAAATATCATTAATTACAATTATTTACAATATTAATACATAATGAGTTTTTATATTATAGTACAAGTTATATACAGTCATATGTATACATACATATACATTGAAAACAATAATTATTAGTAATCCATCATTTTACTTGTTCATAAGGACCGAGTTTATCTTTATTGTTAAAAGACGTCATTTCTTATAAATCAACTAAATAAATATATATATTCAGATCCCTTAAGGAGTTTGAGTTTATAGCTTTAGAAAGTAGCATATTAATTTTTAATGTTTTTTTATGATATTTCAAGTTGGTTAAAGTTTTATGAGTAATTTGTATACATTGCGATAACCAATCTGAAATTAGTGGGATATTAAAAAGTAGATGTAACGATAAGTCTTGACATATTTTTCAAAGACAAAATATCATAAAATAGTTGCTCTCGATTGAGACTATTTTTATTGATCATGTAAAGTTAAAGGATAATGTAACCAATCTACTAATAAAATAAAAATTTTCATTTATATTCTCTCATGTCCAACACCTATATTTTAAAAATGAGAATTGAGTCTTGTTATCAGGTCAATGTTTCAAATCACTATCTTAGATTTAATGTTCATTTTTCTTTTTATAAAAACACTAATACTAGTTTAGATCAACTTTAGCAAAAACATAACATGTATTTTTATTATTTGGTTAGTGTTTGTAGCATAATCGTCTCATTAACTAAATCCTATCTAAAACTCTTAAGATTAATAAAGTTTCTAGTTACAATAAAAGTAATTAACGATTTTTATTTTCCATTTTTTACATGTAGTTACAATAAAAGTAATTCGATTTTTAGCCATCCGAATTAAAAATAAAAATAAAAATAAAAATAAAAATCTCTGAGTATATGAACCTCCATCGTTTTGAAGATGGACGGATAAAAAACATCCAAATTACTTAAATAAGGCCTTAAGAATAATATGCAGGCAAAACCCAACTACAAAGTGTCTTCTCTAAATAACTTCACGAAATTCATTCTTTAAAACTTATGATTGGCTTAAGAGTTTACTTATATGGTGTAACTGATTAGTGTATTATTCATGCAAGTAAAAATGATTAAAGATTGGGTTATAATTGTATAGTTTTTAAACTATTTTCTTTTTCCTTCTTTTTTTCTTTCAGTTTTTCTTTTTCAATAAAAATATAAACTATTCTTCAAAAAAAAATATTAATCTATTCTTCAAAAAAAATATATTAATATCCCTGTTTTGTTTTTTAGCGTTTCAAAACGCTTTTAAAAAAATTGAATTTTTTTTCTTTTTTCTTTGCTTCAAATTAATATATTTTTGGTGTTTTTAAATCATTTTAATGCTACTGATATAAAAAATAATTTTTAAAACATAAAAAAATATTATTTTGATACATTTATGAGTAAAAAACACTTTGAAAAACAACCGCAACCACACTTCCAAACAGGAAAAACCGGTTTCTAAAAGCGGTACCCGAAGATGTCAAAAATTTAATTTTTTAATGTAATTTTTATATATTTTTAAATTATTTTAATATATTAATATTAAAAATAAATCTTAAAAAATAAAAAAAATCTTATTCTAATATATTTAAAAAAACACTTTAAAAATTAATCACGTCACACTAAACACTGCCTCAATTCTAATAAGAAAGGCAGAGTTTTCAAACACTGTTTCACGTGACTATTTGAAAATATAGTTGCGGTGGCTTTTTACACTTGAAATGCATTAAAATTATATTTTTTTAATTTTTTAAAAATTATTTTTGATATCGATGTATCAAAATGATATAAAAACACCAAAAAAATATTAATTTGAAACAAAAAAAAATTATTTTTTTAAAAATCACTTTTGAAACAAAAAAATAAACATGTAGTCAATATTAATTTAAATATTTTTTGTTCGTGATAATATTATTATAAAATACTAAATTTATATCATCAAAAAAGTTGACCGAGTTTATTCATTAGATTTATAAGAAATTAAATTTGACCAAATGTATTAATAAATTCTCTAGGAGGTGATCTCAAGATTTAAATCTAAATGATAGAAGAAAAAAAACATTTTAATGGCCACACAAATCTCTTAAAATTCCCACACATTCAGCTAGTGACTAAAATATCTATAATCATAGAACATAGATTACACATGAATGTCCCCTCACGTGTGTGGGCCCATGTTGAACAAAAAAAAAAAAAAGTCAAAAAAATAATACCTTCAGACTAGTATCATCTTAACTGTAATCAAATGGAGGTTTAGTTAACCCTGGTTTCCAAATTAACCATGGTCGGGTCACTCGAAATCGCAAACAGACCAATAGAGTATAGACACGACAAGAGAGGCTTTTAGAAAATGGCACAGAGCTTAATAAATTAGAATTAAGAAATAAATAACAATCATTAAAATCGTTTTAAGAACACCCCCACTCTGTCCTTTTGTTAACTCTCCACGGGCAGCCCAAGCCCAAGATCTTTTCAAATTTTCACATGGTGAACAGCCCTGCCCGACCTGCCCTAATCCTGACTAAGAAATTACGGGCAGTTAGTCAGTCAGTCACCCCACCCAAACCTGTACCCTCTAGCTTTCTCTTTCTTTGTTTCTGAAGATATTTATTTTTATTCTATATCTTGTGGACTCTCTCTGTCTCTACGATCAAGATCCAACGGTCCAAAATGGATGGAGCTCTAAACGCTTGTTTTTTCCGGTTTTAGACCCTGAAACCTTCAGATCTGCTCTCTCTGTGCTCAGATCTTCGTTCCTGGTATGCTTCACCTCTTTGACTCTCTTCCTTGCGTTTCAATTTCTCTGTATGTTTCGCTTCTTTTTGAGCTCGGTTTTGCACTTTCTTACTGAAAATGAAAGTTTGTTCTGTTAATATCTTGTTTACTTGCCGTTTTGAGTTTTTTTAGCTCTTTTTGCCTCAATTCTCTAGTTTTGAAATGATTTTCGAGCAATTCCTCGTGTTTTAGGTGCCGTTATGTGAAGTTTTGCTGGCTTTTGCTTCAATCCTTAAGGTTCCGTTGAATTTTAATGCGTTCTCCATTAAAAACTGCTTGTTCTACGTCAAGAACAACCAATTTTTTGCACTTGATATGCAAACTTGTTGTTTTTTCTGCTCCTGTTACGATTTTCGTCAATAGCTAGCTTGATGGTTTTTCAAATTTGGAAGTTGTGTGTCGCCGACAAGGGATTATCATGACAGAAAGTGGTATTTTGTCTAATTTTGATTAAGTATCCACATGAACGAAACTCTTTTTCTTTAACATTCCTTCTTAGCACGCTGTGTAGCCTTTTTCGCTGTTAAACCCAACATTCTTTAATACACGATTTTTTTTTATAATTACGATTCAGTTTTTTTTTTTAATTTGTCTTTTGTGTGGCGTGAGATCTGACGGCTGAAATGGTTTCTAGAACAGATCTAACGGTTACGGATCCTGTTTGTGCAGGTGTTTTATTTCTCTTTTTTCTTTTTCTTTTTTTTGACGCACGCAAATGGAGGCTACGTCCGGTTCAGTGACAGTTACTCTTACTAACGGCTTGTTAATGTGCGCCGGCGAGGTTTTGACTACCTTGCTTGTTTCTGCTCTCTTCAAAACCCAACTCCTCACGGCTCTGGTAAGTTGTGTTATTATTCATTTTGTTATTGCTAGAAAGGGTTTTCTTACATTTTTGCCTAGCTTGTTGTCCTTGATGCTAACGGGCGCTTTTGCTATTTAGTACTTGATTTTCCTAACAGGGTTCCTGCTTTTTCTTTGGTCTCTGTTTGTGTTTTTAGTTTCTCTTTGGTGAGCGTGTTTCATGTTTAATTTTATGCTAACCCGCGCCGAAGGCAGCTGGTTTTGGACCTTTGGTCTGGTATTTGCCATCCACGTTGCTAACATGCGCCACAGTGCCTTTTTTTAGGGGTGTGGACATTTCTTAGGTCTGGCTTAACGTGAGCCAATCCTTAGGTGTACGTGGCATTATCTTGCTTTTATATGCATACTTTAGGCTAAAGTGCGCACCGAATTGGTATTTCAGGGGGTGGTTGGTAATGAGTTTTAAGCTGTATTTTTGTTAAATCTGAATATTTTTTGTTTTAAATTATTTTTTTTAATTTCTTGTATTGTCTGATATCAAAAATAATTTTTTTAAATAAAAAAATATTATTTTAATATTTTTCTGAATAAAAAATACTTTGAAAAATAATTACTACTAATTAACAGTTTAAGACACAGTTTGAGTTGTCTGTCGGTTTTGTTTGCACGTGTGAGCCGGTTGGAATTTAAAAAATAAAATAAAAATCTCTGTTTTAATTTTTAATTTTTTTGATGTCATGTTGTAATGGGAAAAGTCAGGTCAAATGAGAAGCATCTTTTGATGGGGAAAGGCTGAGTTCGAATATTATTTTCGTTGTGTCTTATGTTATGTCATAGGAGATATAACTATTCCTAGACGACACGTGTTATTATTTTATTTCATCAATTCTTATAAATATATAAAAAATATGTAATAATGATATCTTGATTATTTCAAGATGATAAATCAGCCAGAGTAGGAAGGGTCTCCACTTTTTGGCATTTACTGTGATTTGTCTCTTCCAGTTATGTGTTTGCTTGCACGTTTTGGCTTGTCCCCCTCCCAGCAACTTGCTTTATTTTATTTTTTTATAGGTCTTTAATTATTCACCACACCAGCCTGAATTTGTTTAAATGAAACCATCTAAGTTTGAAACAGTCGAGACCCATTAAAATAAAGGAGTGAAGTTGTTGAGGGTCGCTAGTTTTATGTCGTGGCGTAACCTACTCCGAATCGTCTAGCTCCCCCGGGAATAGTCATAGGTGAAGTCACCAGCCTAAATTGAGACGATAAAGATGTAAAAGCCTTAATTTGCTATTATGATCCCTGATGGAATCTTTGTACTGATGCTTTGAGTTTCTCGTTAGTGAGAAAAAGTTGTCCAAACAATAAAAGATGAATTATATATGGAATCTTGATTTAGAGTAGTGTGGCCGGTGAAGGGATGTTTCTCCTGTATGTGAAGAGAACCTCATTTCCCTTTCCCATTGTGGTTGCGGTATATATTCCAGTTGCACCGGGGTCATGTAGCTCTTTCTTTTCAAAATTAGGAACAAAGAATTATATACTGTAAAAGAGAGAGAGAAGAACCTGGTTCGCTTTGTAATGCGCTTTATTATGTACTCTAGTGGCTACCTCTTTAAATGGAGGTACTTTAATAAGTTTATGGGCCTTAATGCTCTCAGTTATTCGGTCTACCGCACTTTTTGATACCTTCTCATCACCCAGCTGAGAACTCAACTCTTATTTATATACCTTATTTTTTTTTTTTTTCTAATTTACAATCTTTTCCCACATGCTTATGGTATTGTGGGATTAAATAGGTGTCCTAAATTGATGTAGTTAGAAGTTGAAAAGTTTCTTTAAGGCCAATAGAAACAAAGAATGTTTAGTTACTGGTTGTTTTCACTTTCGAAATAAAACTTACAAAATGAAGCCTGCCTCTTTGATTTCCTAAATATATTTTTATTCATCAAGTGGTGAAAGTGTTCCGAGCGGCTAGACATCGATTTCAAGGGTAAAATCTTTGAAGAGTTTTTTTATAGTTGCTTGCTACATCACATGTCTACGCCGTTGTTGTCTTCTTAATATTTTGTTTGTCATTTAAGAATATGCGATGGTGCTTTTTATTTAGCTCATTCTTCGGTAACTATATTGTATTACTATACTATTTAATGTACTAGTTTGGAGACCTTGTGTCCAGCAATCTTTCATTGCCCATGCTATGCAAAGTCTCCGTTTGACCTGCTATGAAATGCTATTTTGTAAAAATGGTTTCAGGATCCCAGTGGGTTGTTGCTGACTAACAAACCTAGAATGGATGGAGATGAGGCACAAGGCCATGACAAGCCAGTTGATGCAGAAGGAGATGATGACAATGATGATGATGACGACGAGGAGGAGGAAGGGGGTGATGGATTAGGAGAAGGTGAAGAGGAGTTGTCCTCTGAAGATGGAGGTGACTTGGGCAACGATCCCAACAATAACAAGAGTAACTCAAAGAAGGGTCCAGGTGGTGGAGCAGCAGGTGGGGCAGAAGAGAATGGAGAAGAGGAAGAAGATGACGATGAAGAAGGCGAAGGTCAAGATGACGATGACGACGACGATGAAGACGACGACGATGACGACGACGACGGTGGAGAAGAGGATGAGGAAGAAGTTGAGGAGGTAGAGAATGAGGATGAAGAGGAAGAAGATGAAGACGAGGAAGCCCTCCAGCCCCCAAAGAAGAGGAAGAAGTGAAGTAGGAGAATAGTGGAGCCTCCTCAGTGCAGATATACTGTTTGTTTCTCAGTGACTTGTTAACTTTGTCGATCTTCTTAGATTACGAGGGGGGCTTGTTTAGGATAATGGTATTATGCATAATTATCGTATTTTCCTTGCATGGTTAGAGTACACTCTAGAACTTTGAGCTGCGGCGGCAATGATTAATTGGAAAAATGTAATGATTATGATCTTTAAGCCACATTTAATCAGAGTTTCTATTGTTGCTGATATTATACTGCTGCTACTTGCAAATGGGTTGGTTTTATGGACTGATTTGGAACGTCAGTAATAAATCTCAGAAGTAACCAACCGTCGCTAACCGTGAAAAAACACAAAGGTAAAAGAGATGGATAAAACTGGCGGGTAGAAGAGGAGAACGGGCAGAAGATGTGCTTATAATTTATGTAGTTAATTGTTAATATAATAATGTCGATTTGTGTGAAGGCCACAATCGTTGTTAGCACCTAATTCGTTGTTTAGATGCTAACTTGCAAATGGGTGTTTTTAAGAAAAAACAATTAATTGTAAATTAAAAACCATTTTCATATATAATTAAATAAATTATATATATATATATTAATAATTACAAAAATATAGTTGTTAATGTTAACTAAATTTCAAATTATAAAATTAAAATTAAGAAATATAATTGTGGATTGGTTGCAATTAAAGATTTTGTTTTTTTTTTAAATGATTTCTTATTTAATCAAATAATAACAAAAACAAATATACACAAAAAATAGAAAAAAAAACAAATAATATATAGGGTTGTATATAAATGTTATAATCTCTTTTGTAAACCAAATAAAAACTAAATGATATTTTATTAACAAATATAAAAAAAATCTCAAATTTATTTATTTTAATTAATCTCAATTAAAACCTAGGTTGGGCATCAAACAATTACATTTAATCTATCTATTTAAACTAAGTTAATATATATAAAACAAAGTTAAAAAGGGGCCAGATGCTCGGCCATAAGTGGGCCAATTAGTCTGCTTTGCCTCTCAAAACCAAAAAGCCATGTATGCTAGCTGACAAAGCCAAGCCCATGTGGCCTTTTATTTATTTATTTTTATCAAAACTAGAGGGGCATTTATTTATTTTAAAAATAAATTATGATAGATAATGTGTTACTTACTGTGGAAGACGATACGTCATCTGGAAACATAGTTTATAGCCACAAAAGAGGTGGCTGAAAAATTAGGTTAAGATTTTTTAATTTTAAAATTTATTTTTATCTAAAAATACAATAAATAAATTCTAGAAGGCTTGCTAAACCCGTTGTGGGCTTAAATTAGCCCAAAACAAGTTTAAGGCATGGTGTGTGTGTTTTTTTTAATAAGATTAATACAAAAAAAAAAAAAACACATCAATCAAACTCTCATTGAATAAAACCCTTGACATCAAGATCATCTTATTTTATAGTTGAAATCATGTCAACTAACAACTTTGTCTTTGCATTCTTGTTTTCCAATCACTTTCTCTATTTTTTTTTGTCAAATCAAAAACTAAAAATTAAATAAAATAAATTTTTAGACAAAAATAAACATTATAAAAACTGAGGGGATTAAAAAGAAATTGGATCCAAAGTAAGTGGACCTAAGTATACTTTTACAAGCCAATTGAGATTGGTAATTTATTTTCTTCATGTGTTACACTTTAATCCTATGTTTTTTTTTTAAATTTCATCCTGCCATAATAAATTATATGAAATTAGTCATTAATTTGGTCATGAAAGAATGCAATTGAAGAGAAAAAGTTTGATGATAAAAAAAATTCACAAATTCCTTTTCATCTTATTTCGTCATCAGAATCGGGCCAACCGACAACTTGCTTTCTCTATCCCTGTTTTCGAGTCATTTTCTCCATTCTATGTAAAGTTAGGAACTAAAAATAAACAAAATGAATTTTTGAACCGAAATAAAAATTGCAAACCTAACAGCTTGTTTGTAACCAAATAATATGCTAAATTCAATTCAATTCAAGAACAAATTTTAATTCAATTGATAACCTATTACAATTAATTCTTATATTTGAAATAAAATATTAAATCATGTAATGAAATTTACTTATACTATTTGAAATACATGTAAAAATGAGTTGAATTACCAATCTTTACTATTTTACTTTTAATTTATAAATTATTCTTGTTACATTAATTTTTTTTTTGCTATAAGGACCTTAATATTTATTAAAAATGACATTAAACTCAATTGAGATTATGGAAAATTGATGTCACAAAAATAAAGACAACAAGAAACAAAGAAAGAGTATAGAAAGGGAAAAAAAAAAGTTATTGGAAAATAGATTTGGATTAAGAAAGGTACCTGCATATTGTTGAGGCCCAACAAAATCTGATTTACATACTTGGCATAATTAGCACAGGATGCACCCTTAAGAGAAGGAAGAATGCATGCATGCAGCAGACAACGAGAACCTTGACACCATAGGCTTTTGAAAATGGCTTTCCTGAAATAACAATATTTAGATCGAGAACGAGAAATTATCACAACACAAACAGTAAAGATGAATGAACACCGGAAATGGGGATAGATACTGCAGAAGGGGCTGAATCAGAAAAGTGCAACAAAATTTATGAACAGATAAAAGTGGAAAGGAAATAGCTATAGGTGTGGAACAAAAAAAGGTTACGAACATACAGAATTTGTCTTGCACAAACTTATTTCTGCATGCTGATATACCTCTAATGACTGCCATCTAGTTGACATGGAGCAGAAAAGGGCTTGTTTATTAGTAAAATTTTTTGGTTTCTTCACCACTTTTCAGGCTATATAGAGATGGTGGCAACTGAAATACGTTGTAACTTTGAAAGAATAAAGTAAAGAAGCAATTTAAATTTTAGGATTGAAAATAACTTGTATAGAGAGATGATTAGCACATGATATTTCTTGCTTAAATGTGGTTTGAAATCTAATAAATTCAAGTTTGATGGGAAAGAAACCCTCAAAAGCTCAAGTATTAAAAAAACACAGTCTAAACAACGTGCCTGACCCCAACTATCCATGGACTCACCCTCCAATCTAAGCCCACAACATTGGGCTCAACCCCTTGGTCGAGCCCAGCAGAAATGGGCTCAGGCGACACCTGGGCCCATTAACACTGAGCCTAATAACAATAGGTTCAAGTAGTGCATGTGCCCAACGCTAGATGCTCAATGTCCCCAGCACCCCATGGGCTTGGGCACGTGCACTTGTCCAAGCACAGGCAGTGTGCTTGGGTCATTTTTCTCTCTTAACAGGCTTAGGCAACTCGCTTGAGCCCAACACTTTTTTGAGATTTTTTCAGGACCCCACGTGCGTGTCTTAGTAAGTTTTCGGGACCCCCACACGCATCCTTTAGTATTTTATATTAATCCAATATGTATTATTTTTAGTAGAATACAACTTAAAATACTATATTAGTTTATAGGGGTGAAATGACTTTTTACTCTATCCTCTTCATAAAAGGACAATACTCATAAGCTATAAATACCCCATGAATCCATAATGTTTAAGGTTCCAATATCTTTATTCTTAATATTTTTAGCATACATATTTTCAAATTATATTGCTCAAAAATACCATTGCACTTTCTCTCTCTACAAAAGTATTGACTTAAGCATTTAAAAGTTCCCACATTCATAAAAAAAAAAAGACCTTTTGCAAGTACCAGCTTTAAGCCACCCGACTTACCAGGCATCAATTACTAGACATAATGATTAGGGAGAATAGATCAGATTAATAGAACTATATGATCAACCTATTATCCAATGATATAAGCCTTATTCCTAAACATATTGAGTTTTGTGACTTCATCAAAACCCATCCGTAAAGTTTCATCCCCTGAATCCAAGTCAATCTAAAAACTAATTTTTCCCGAGAAAAATCAAGAATTAAACACAAGAGATATAGAGAATTAGAATGGAAGCATGTTGATTAAATTAAAAAGAAAAGGATGCCAACAACATGACTCCTCCACTAAAAAAAAAGAAAGAGGTGGCATTTTTAGAATATTATTTTCAATGTTATTTTAAGAGAAATTACTATAGAAAAAAAAATCTCTTATCTTATTTGATTTTGCTTCTTTTTATGAATTAAGTTTAACATGGAATTCAAATCAATACCTTCAAAAGGGCTCCAAACACAAGAATTGATTAAATCTTGTGAATTGTGAATTAAATTCAATTCATAGGGGTTCTAAATAGCCTATAAAAAAATTGAAAATGAATTCAATACGAAGTAGGTGAACCAAAGTGTAATTTTACATGCCAGTTGAGATTGGTCACTTATTTTCTATGTCTGTTACACTTTGATCATCTGTTTTTTTTTTTAATTTTATCCTCTTATAACAAATTATACAAAATTGGTTATTAATTTGGCCATGAAAGGGTACAATAGAAGAGGAAAAAAGTTTGATGACTAAAATAAAAATAAAATTGTCATTGCTCCTGTTCACAATAATATACTAGATAGATGGTCTGCGCCATGTCATGAGCCATGTCAAGTTTTTTCTAACCTAAAAAAGAATATTTAAGTGATGGCAACGCCTTTAAAGAAGCAAGAAAAGTTTAAGACCTGGATCATTGATTTCACTGGGTTCAATAAAATTGGTTTATTTAATAATATGATTAGAAAAAGCATCAACAATAAATAAAGCAAAGACAATGACAATAATTAACTATAACAAATGAGCTGTCAATATCATACTTAGGAGGAGAAGAATGAAAAGTCTGTTGAAGGCTCGTTGTTGCTCCATTATAAACACCACCACACCACCAGAGAAAGCTCATAGAGACAATTCTAACGCCATTGTGAAAGGCCGCCGGTGATGCTAAAAAAAAAGGCTATCTGGCGTCGTCAGAACGACTTAGAAATCAAACCAAACAAAATACCATGAAATGAGAATCTCATGCTTATATTTAATTAAAAATAAAATTTCTTTTAAAACAATTAAATTTAAGAAAGAATGAAAAGTAAAAAGACTAGAGATAACCTCAGTCATTTTCAAAATTAATTAAAAATCCTATAGAAAGCAATAAAAAAAATAATGGAGTCCAATTTCAAATGAAATAAGTGTCGAATGATGAAATTGAAAAAACATGAGCTTAAAAAAAGAAAAAGAAAAAAACCAGACAAACTTGGGTGAATTCCCAAACTCGCAACCCATGAAATTTTAGACCCTAGTTCAATCATCAAACTCAATTTCCAACCAATTTAATATTGAAAGATGAAATCAAAAAAAATATAAATATAAGAAAATTTTCAAATTAAAAGTAGAAATAAAAAAATTAAGATAAAATATGATAGGAAAGAAAACCAAAGAGAATGAAATCATAAAAAAGAATCCTATTTTAAAAATAATCTTAAATAAAACAAATAATAATAAAAAGAATGAAGACCAAATTTGATAGATGAAAATAGTGGATGATGAAATTGAAAAACAAATATCCAATTTAAAAATTATTTCAAATAAAACAAATAATAATCAAAAGAATAAGGACCAAATATGAAGAAAAAAATCATAGGGCTGTTTCAAAATTTTTGAAGGGCAGGCACAAAAATCAAAGAGGAGAGAGAAAATAAAAAAAATTATAGGTCAAGTATTCCACGGTCCTCTTAGAGATAGGAGGGTTGCAAAGACAATTCGAACGTTATCCTAAAAGTCACCGTTTGGTCGTCGAACGTCCTCTCACGCGCTGTTCGAATAGCGTGGACACAACCCACACAAAAAATTTGTTTTAAAAATATCATTTTATATTTATTAAAATGTCAAATTATCTCTCAATCAACTTGATTATTATTAAAAAAAATAAGGATCAAAATATTTATTAAAAGCCCGGATGCTAGTTAAAGAAATTTTATTTTTAAAAGAAATTTAGTTATTTCACTCTATTCTAAACAAATAAAAATTCACAAAAACTCCTAGAGATCAATAAAATAAATCTTACTTTTAAAAACAATTTAATCATTTTACTATAATATAAAAATAAAAAAATTTCAAGCTATCCCTTATCAATATGATAATAAGTAACGGACCTTGTAATAAAGTGTGTTTGTTTTTGTGGTTAAAGTTTGAAAAATTTGGTTTTCAAAAATTAGGTGTGTTTGATTTAAATAGATGTTTGGTTAAAATTATGACTGAAAATTCTTTTTAAAAAATAATAAGTTATAATTGTTTGTTTAAAAGTGTGGTTGAAGTTGAAGATTGATTTTAAATTACCATAAATGACAACTAATTTATGTATTAATTTGTATTGTATTTAAACATACATTTACATAAGATAAATTAAAAAGAAGGAAACTAATTTTTTATTGTATTTAAATATATATTATCATTTATTAAAAGCATGTTAATAATGGTTTTTATAGTTTTTTTTTTAAATTATGGTTGAAAATGAGGTTGAATAAAAAATAGTTTAATGGGTTTGGTGAAATATTCTTTTTAAATTGAGGTTATAAAATAACTAAAAAAATATATATTAATATTGATGTTTTTAATTTAAATATTGTAAATTTAATTACACTATTACATCATTAAATAAATAATACTTTATATCAAATATTTTTTTATTATTCCATTAATTTATTTACAATTTCATCACGTATGAAATTCATCTGATAAGAAGTATAATTTTCATGGTTTTTTGAGCGTGAACAATGCATGTGAATAAATCTTACTGGCAAGCTTTCACTTCTTGAAGTGAACAGTACGGAGTGAATTAATTCACTTGGTATAAACACGAGAAACAACTCTTAGCTTTTGTGCGAACCAGTGGTTTCAACATAAAACATATGGATCCCACACAAATAGTAAATTGTTTTTTAATATTACCAAACATGATGTTTACATGGTTTACTTTAAAAGTTAAAGCTATCGCGTAAACAAACACCCTTTATATAAATGCTAAACTAATCTCAATTAAAAATATTTTTTATGTAATAATTTATTTTAAACTACAACAATAATACAAAACACGATGCAAATGTAAAAAGTATATGGATCCCACCATTTTAAAAATTAATTTTATTGTTACCAAACACTGGGTTTATTGTGATATGTATGAAACGTAAAAGCAATCGGGTAAACAAACACTCTATGAACAGTCTCCAACAGCCACTTCAGTAATTTTTCATGGAAAGACAATTATCATTGCATTGTACTATTTATAGTGTTGTGTTTCGGTGTGTGCAATCAAACCTTAATCCCTTTTAGTTTTTTCTTTCTTTTAACAAGAGTATGAATAGAAAAAATACACAGTAAATGTGCGAGCTGTCTTAGTTAATTTCTTAATTAATAGTTTATAATTAATAAATAATACAAAGATGAAATGGGACGAGGCACCTTTCTTTGGATTTTAATATTCTATTTTAGGTACTCCCTCCCTCCTCTCCATTTCAACAGCAAAGCTGGCACACAAATGCAGATAGATATCAAACTAAACTTTGTTCATATATATATATATATACACACATACAATTCAGAACTCCTGTGCTCATCTTGTTTAGTACAGATCTTCAATATCCTTGGCAAATCATCAAGTAATTGTTTAGTACAGATCTTCAACATCCTTGGCAAATCATCAAGTAGTTGTTCAGTATGATCAACAAGTGCTTGATAACATACCAGACAAATCATCTCCACTCCCGTTTCATGACATGTTTTCATTAATGTATTCGGACCTAGCACCAGTACTAAAGTATTCTGAGCATCTCTCAACTAACCCACAACGAGCTTTTACTTTGTTGGAAAATGACCTAACACAAATAATATATCAAGATTTCTTCACAAGGAACTGCTTGAGTACCATATAAATGATCTTATAAGATTGAGCTCTTAATACAGTACTGGTCGGCTGCTAACCTAAAAATGTTCCTTCTCTTCGGCAACGCTCACCGCAGCATACAATAACGCAAGAGAATGCCTTACTCCAACAAGTGCTAGAGATAATCATGCCAGCCCTGGCAAGAATTGGGATACACCAGTTGACAATTGAGATTTTGCTTGGCTAAATTATGAACAGTCAGTAGTACTGCAAGATATCTTTTGAGCAAGCTTTCTTCACAAGTTATTGCACAAGTGAGTGAAAAATCACAAATGAAGCAGCTAATAAAAGCAAATAATAGATGCCCACCAATCCTTCATGACCGTTATGGTATATTTCAAACTTGCTTTTTTGTAAATTTATAGCTCGGAAAATCAAGATTTGATTGGATTTTTTCATATTGATTCTCAAACAAAAAGAAAAGCAGGATCTGCTTACAAGAAAAGGGCAACAAGCTAAGAGCATATTGCAGTATGTAGTCAGTGCATTGATCTTGAGAACCTTTTTTCCATAAAAGATCCCTTCAAAGTCACTAAAAGAGCAACGAAACTTGCACTTTGATGGGCCAATCTTGAAATAATAAAGACACTAAAAGAAGGCTTCAATCACTGAGCATCACATGAAGCAACTCAAAACAGAATAAAATAAAAGGAAAGAAATGAATGAAGAGCTTGTTTGTTTTTTTTATTTTAAAAGTAGTTTTAAAACAAATTGTTTTTATTTTTATTTTTTTGTTTCAAATTAATATATTTTAATGTTTTTACATTATATTAAAAATAATTATTTAAAAAAATATTATTTTAATATATTTATAAATAAAAAATACTTGAAAAACAATCAACACTACACTCTTGAATACTTTCATAGCGAATCTCAACTTTTAGATAGGTATAATTGAGTTGAGTTAGGTGAAGACATAGAATAGTAAGGTTCAAATACTTTACTTGTAAAATAAAGATCTCTTCAACGACGATCACTCTTGTAAACCCTCGTAAATTAAGGTTAGATTACCAAAATAGAGTATTTAACATAAAAAATAGTACTCCAAAATTCGCATAAAATAGATAATACTCATTTTACCCGCCGAGTCTGTCTATGGATGATAAAAAATCAAATTAAGCATCCAAATATATATGTGAAGATGAAGACAGAAACCATGTTCCCACGTTGCAGCATTGAAACAGAAGCAGAATGAAAAGAGAAAAAACCAAAAATATCAAGAATTCGAATGTCTTGTAGAGAAGCAAAGGGTACCATTTCTTACAAGGTAAGTCAAAGAAAGTGACGACGACAAGGAAGGGAAGGATGAAGATGAAGATGAAGATATTGAAGATGGTGAGAAAGAGTTCACAAGGTTGAGTCAAATGTGGCTAGCTTAACATTATAAACTATAAGAATATCCCAGCTTCAAATATCCCTAGCAGATGATGCCCATTAATTATCTCTTAGATAAAATCCCTCAACAAGTATATATGGACATTGTTCCTAGCTCAAGCTCAGAGCAAATCATCTGCAAATATGGAGTGCAGTGCAGTCGTGTAAAAATAGTTACACAAGATAAACATAATTGACCTCTCAAAGAAAAGATTTTATTCGAAACTTTCAACAGAGATGAGCTTTAGAACATGCGAAATCAGATGCCATTACTATCTGAGAAGGAAAAACACATGCAGTTTGACAATATAATTGGAAACTGCAGATCTGACTACGTGCCAGCAGTTTTCGAAATCAACAGACATCCAAGAAGCTGAAAATCTCATCGCAAAGAGCTAACAAATGAACAGTACAACGAGCCAACTAATGTGTGATGGTGCAGATAACAAATTTTAGTAGAAATTAAATTGGAAAAGCATCAATTGGCCCCTTACACAATGTGATGGTGAAGTTATAGCAGATTGCTGCAATGCAATAGATGTATCACACGAGAATTAATAATGATTCTGATTGATTTGTTAAGAATAGGCGTGAAACATCAAGTCAGTTTGCACTTTTACTTGTTGATCGGTTGCTACATCAATATCATTGTTAATCTTTTTATTATTATATTAATTTTGATGGGTCTAAGGTTTACATTCCCAATCATATAGTTCATCTGATAGAATTTGAGGCAAGATTCGTAAAAGATACATTTCGAAAATTCTAATGAGCCATAAAGTATATCTAGACATTTAGGGTTTAGTGTAAATTGCATCCTTTTAACCCTAACATATCATGTGACTCATTACTTTATTAAATCTGAGATGGTCTGTTTAACCTTCTAGAAATTTTATTTGCCCAACAAATTCATACGTACATCTTCAAATAAAACCTAGGTGTTTATAAAACCCAACAAGACATTACCCCAAATAGAAAGCACATTTCAACCATCCTTTTATAGACTCAACTTCGAAGCCAGTCGTTTAGCCTTGGGTGCATTCCATCTCGATCAAATTTAGTTTACTTGTCGTAAACCATGAAAACATAACACACATGTATTAAATGAATACATGCCTCTTGATCACATGTTCTTTATAAATTGATCTTGTTATCATCATCAATGTTACATGACCCACAAAACCAAGAAATCAAGAAACTTTTGTTGTGGCTCGTTGTCACTTTAGACCAGGGGTGATCATTTTCGGTTCGGTTCAATTTTTATAAAAAAAAGTAACCAAACTCATAGTTTTAAGACTTGGCCCAGTCTAAGGCCCGGGTTCCGGATTTTGACCGGGTCACCGGTTCGGCTGGGTCAAATTTTTTTTAAAAACAAAACGACGTCGTTTTAGTAAAAAAAACAAAAAAAACAAAAGTTAACGGGTTTGCAACCGGTCTTGCTGGGTCATCCGGGTCACGTCGGGTTTTTCCTTCCCCCATTTTTTCTTCAACCCGGCCCGGTTCCAGCCCCGGGTCGGCTGGGTCTTGGGTCGACCTGCCGGGCCGAGCTAAGTTTCAAAACTATGTCCAAACCAAATTTTTTTTATAAAAAAACCGAAACCGGTTCGAACCTAGTTGGATTGGTTTTTTCGGTTTGGCTTGATTTTTTTTGGTTTGACTCGGTTTTTTTCTGGTTGGGTTCGATTCGGTTTTTTTGATTTCAGGCTTATAAAACCGAAACCGAACCAAACTGGTCGATTTTTTAAAATTTTAATCGGTTTAATTGGTTTTTTAGTTTTTTTTTTCACCCCTACTTTAGACTTATATTTCTAAGTACACCAAAACTATAGGTGATAGATGTATTAATCATTATATCTTTTTCATAAACACAATTACATGGATTTAAAACTATATAAGTATCTTTAACCCAAAGGTTAATCATCTAAGTCTTTACAATTTTCATCTTTTTTTAAACTTTGTAAACATACATAATCCAACATCTGAGGTTTATTTTCTTCATCAATACTAACTCAAGTATTAGAGGATTTCTCAAGTGCAATATAAGATTTATCTTGCAAGTGTTTGTATTACTTTAGTTCAGCGTTTTCAACTTTCCAATCCCCGTGTTAATTTTAGGTAGTATTTGAAATTGTAATAGCGGTTGCTTTTAAAAATAGTTTTTGCTTGGAAATGTATCAAAATAATTTTTTTTGAAATTTATTTTTAACATTAGTACATCAAAACATTCAAAAAAAAAATTGAAGCAAAAAAAATTTTCAAGAATTTTCAAAAGCGCTTTTTGAACCCAAAAACAAACACGCTAGAAAGAAATTCATATTAGTAGATTTTTTTATGAAACCTATCAAATTTGTTTTTAACCGCATCAATATTATTTGATATAGAAGCCATCCTATGAAGTATGAATTATTTAAAATTCCTCACAAACATGTATCAAGTTTATATTCAAGATGATATTTGGTTTCACATTTCTCAATACATATCATGTGTTTCTCAAACATATTAAAAATCAATGAATAACAAAAAAATTAATTTACTTAGAGATGTTTTGAAAATGTCAGTACCTCATAGATGCTATTTGATATCACAAATTTCAATTATTTTTGTACACACAAATTTAAAATATTAAAATACACTAAATTAGTGAAAAAGATACAAGAATGAATTTGATTACAAGAAAAGGTGAAACTCGCTTTAAGGTAAAATGGTTAGATCTAGATCTTGCTTTTAGGCTCGTATGAATATCTTTCCATCCAAAACAAGATTTAAATGTCATCGTTAATAAGATAATTTGTGCACATAAAAAGCACTCCAAAAGAGTTTCCACCTTTGCTTGTAGTCAAATTTATTATTGTAATTTTATCACCATTTTAGTATATTTTAATACATGAAATTTTTGCAAATTTCTAGCATGTCCAGTGGAACACTCTCTTCCTCTCATCTCTCAAATCAACATATGTACTATCCAAATTTGAAAAATATGAATCATGTAAGTCATTCTCCAATCTATGTTCGTGTTGAAGTGGATACCATGTCAATCACTCGTCTAAGGACTCAGTTTGGAAAGTTCAAGTTGGTCTTTCTACCAAATTCACCTAGAGAAGGAAGAATTTCCATTTAAATAACAAATTCATTCATTTTAATAAAATTTGGCAGAGCTTTCCTAATATGAAAACTCTACCTAAATTTTTATCTCGTATTAGTACCTGCATTATAAACAACAATATAACCCACATTTAACTCATATCGTCTCACACTTACATAAGAATGCTCTTCGGCCATCATCCATCATTTCCACCAAATACTATCACACACCAAACATTTCCAATCATGAAGATTACATAGTCGATACTTACTTAAATTATCCATACATTAAGATAACCATTTGTTTCCATACAAGATTGTATTATCTTAAATTAAGGTTACACAACTGGAATCTACATATTAGAACTTATTTCAGAGTTATACCTAGATAATGTTATAACAAAAAAAACTATAAAGGAAGCAGTTAAGGTCAAGGCGACTGATAAGAAATACATGCATATCACATGTAAATTGTAGAATAAATACGTCTATAATATAAAAGGATTTATTTCAATCCCAATATTCAAAGCAATTTTAACAATTAAAGAGGTAAATAAGGCTATCATTTCCTTGAGTTTCTGTTGTACAAGTTCCTAATAAGTCAAATTCCATTTCGCATGCTTCTCCTACAACTCCTAACAATAACTTAATGTTCGTTTAAATATATTCAACTATTTGACTAATAATCAATTCAATCCAACACATAATTTCACATTCAACACCTAAATTAATATTAATCAATTATTATTTACTTTTTATAATTTCATATAATTTCATAAATTGCAAATATCAATCAATTATTAAAAAAATCCATAATTTACTTAATTTTTATGCCATCAAAATAAACTCTTCACTTAGGACTTCCACATTTCCAAATTTTCAATTTAATTCACACACCTTATGAACACATCAACCCTACGATTTAAAGTTCCTAAATTTTCCAAGAACATGGCCACACTTATCAAATCATGCAACAATCCCAATTCCACCCCAATAACAATAAATTTAAATATTACAACATCACCAAACCTAATTTCTAAATATTTCATGTTCACAATTTAGCTTTTCAGCCATATAAGCAAGAATACTAAACAACCAAATTTTCAACCTATCAAATTCAATACAATCAATTTAAATTTGATATACAAATTTTTCAAACTTAAATACTTCATTTAATTTAATTCTATTCACAATCATCACCTACACTTTTTTTTTATATATAATTTAAGACAATGAAATAAATCTATTAATCATGATTAACTTCTCGAATTTCCTAAAGCTTTCTAGCTAACAATTCGGCCAATCATCATAAAAAACATAATTTGATTTGGTTCCATACTTATCTACTCATCAAGATTTTCAAATTTCCACACCCACACCTTCCTATATTATGTCAAAGATTTAAAGTGCATTTAATTAGCTTATATATATATATATATATATATATATATATATATATATATAATGGTATGCATATATCTTTCCTGAAATATGCCAATGTAATCTACTCGTCAACACCAATTTAAGATCATGATAATCATATTTAAACATTCTTACGTCATTAAAACATCAAGATTATCACGATGTTACCCAATTTAACCCAAAATCTATAATTACAACATTCCAATACATCCAATACAAAACATTTAAATTCCTAGCAATCTTCATTAAATATTCAACACAGAACTCAAGTATTTCAAAACATAATTAGAATATCACAATTAATATGATTTCATTAAATTTACAAATTTTTTTAAACTAACTTTTTGGCCAATTCAAACTGACTTATAATTGGTCATAATTTCCATAATTTATTTCTCAAACATACTAATTTCCATACTAAAACACTTCATACAACCCATTTCAACAACTTTCCATACAACTTGAATATGTTTCTTAACTTCCATACATATAATTTATTCATCCCAAACAATCTCTACCCTAATAATAATATTTGCCATGCTTTCATATTAATTTCTAAAAATTTCAATATCATAATTTAACAAGATTCCATCTTCCTCTTAGGTTTTCCCCCCCTAAACATAACACCCTACCTTTTAAATAACTTGCATGCATGCCATTTATTTCTTCAACCATAATTTTTTAAAACACACACATAATATGAAACCATAAACAACTAGAAATCATTCCCCAAATACTATTTCTCATATCAATTCAACAAGTAAACATACAATATCACTAAATTAAAATCAATTTATTTCATTTATTCTCCCAAAATTACGACTTATACGAATTCAACACAACTTTCTTTCTTCTTTTTTGTTTTGGGCACAAAGCTACCTCCTCTCAAACACCTCACCAGTAAAAATCAGCCAGCAACATCACTTGCAATCCAAAAGGAGGGAGAATACTTTTAAAATATATAAAAAAATTATTAATTCTTTTAATACACACATTTTAGATATATAATTGATTTCAGCAAACTGGATCCGTGTAAGAGTGCAAGGTTACATTATTGAGTATAGGATTATACAAAATTTATCACATCATAACTAATTTATCAGTTATCGAAATACCTTTCTACAGCATTATTAAATTATGAAAATATGAGAAGTATTTAATTATAAATTGAAATGCCTTACTAGAAGCTATACGGGTGGTGTAGGTGGTTATCACGCTAGCCTCACGCACTAGAGGTTCCCGGTTCGAACCCGGGCTCGGACATCTTGAAGTCATATTAGTTATATGCTTTCCGTGATCGCTATATTTTTCCCAATATTCCACTCCTCCCTTTTTTTTTTTCAATTGTATCCTTAAAGGATCCATAGTTTATATATATATATATGAAGTTTTGAGAGGGATTATTCTTTTCTTAAATAAAACTTTTGTTAGACATTTAACTATAATTCCAAAGGTTGATTTAAATTTGTTTATTTTAAAATCTTGGATTAACATATAAAAGAGTTATTAATTCTTTTTAATATACACATTTAAAACCCATTTAAAAAAACTTAGTTTTAATTATTAGAGAATATTTTTAAAAAAATTAACTATTTAAAAAAACTAACTAAAAGTATATTAATATTTTTTAAAATTTTTAATATCATTTCATAAAATTATATAAAAAAATATTGATTTAATAATTTTTATACAGAGAGTAGTTTAAGAGTATAGCCTCGTGAAGAGCTACATTGAAGATTTCTACGTTGAAAAACTGGGATGAAAATGCAGTTTACCATATTTTTTATAAATATTTGTTTATTTTATAGATTAGTTGGAAGAGAAAACAAGAATTGAATATTGTTGGGAACCAACTGAATACCATCCCACCATTAACAATTCAACCGCATGTTTGATCAATTATTACCCAAAGTAAACCAAAAACAAAATCATCTGGTAGATAATCCAACTATCAAGGGTTTTCGCCTTGATGAAACGAAAACCCAAATTTCTCAATCAATCTTCTTCTTTTGGTTAATTTTATTGATTAATTAACCAAATAGCTAATCCTCTCTCTCTCTCTCTCTCTCTCTCTCTGTTTCTGATTTTCAATGGCTGATCATGTATCAGACACTTCACCTTTAATCCCCCCGTCTCCGATCACCGAACCCAGCGAGATCGACCTTGAAGCCGGTCCCGGCGAGCAAATTCAGTGCCGTATTTGCCTTGAAACTGACGGTAATTCTCCATTTTAATTGCTTGATACTCACTCTAAAACTCGTCGCTTTGGTTCACCATTTTGGAAATTTATTTGTAGCTTTTACTTGATTGTGGATGTAGAAAATGTTAGGTACAAAGAGTTAAAAATTGTTTCTTTTTTAGTTCACTTTGATAATTTGTGGAGGTTTTACTTGCATACTTCAGAATTGTTTACCTACTTTTTGTTTACTGCTATTGTTCCATTTGTGTTAGCTGTTGACGTTAGAGATTGTTGATGCTTGGATTTTTGTAGCCTTTCTTTTTTTAAATAAATTTATTTATGGCGATTTTGACTAAAGTTTAGAATTTTGCTTGTGAAATATTTAGAGTTTGTTTCTGTTTGCATTTTTAGAACTATCTACTTCATGTTTATTTTTATTGTTATCGTTGGTGTATTGGCCGTTGATTGTAGAGATTATGAAATTGAAGAGAAATAGTAGATCTTGGGGTTTGTGAACTTGGCCTTGAATTTAGTTAAAATTATCATCTTTATGAAATTGCTTGTGAAATATTTAGAGTTTGTTTCTGTTTGCATTTTTAGAACTATCTACTTCATGTTTATTTTTATTGTTATCGTTGGTGTATTGGCCGTTGATTGTAGAGATTATGAAATTGAAGAGAAATAGTAGATCTTGGGGTTTGTGAGCTTGGCCTTGAATAGTAGATTATGAAATTGAAGAGAAATAGTAGATCTTGGGGTTTGTGAGCTTGGCCTTGAATTTAGTTAAAATTATCATCTTTGTAATGCTTAGCTGTTGTTGAACCGATAATTTGATCATGAAAGTTCCTTTTTTTCCCGGTTTAACTGATCAGCAACAGGGTAGCTTTTGTATGACTTGGTTTTTCTTTTTTAATTCTTATGTTAAAGCTTTAGATTTCTGGCTTGAAAATTCAGGCTAGTTGTGTTTACTTCTTAGGTTAATTATGTTTTTGTTTCATCAGGTAGGGATTTTATTGCACCTTGCAAGTGCAAAGGAACGGTTAAGTATGTACATCGTGAATGCCTGGATCAGTGGCGAGCAGTGAAGGTATGGATGTTTGTCATGTTTCTTGCACAGTTTTAGTGATATGGGTTATGTATTGTGTTATGGATCCCACATTGTTGCTTGAATTCTATGTTGCGACATCTTTTGATACGACTGTTCTTTTGACCTGACTAATAGCCAATTTGGGTTTGGATAGGTCACTGAACATTCCCTTTGTTGCACTCAAAGTTAATAAATATGTCCTTCAATGTTTGCATGTTGGTTTAAAAATTGACAGACTTTTTTTGCATACCATTTTCTTCACTGATGCTTGAGGTGGAATTTCGTGGCTTATAGGCCACTTGCATTTTAATAATTTGGATCTTTTACTCCCTCTCTTTTGTATTTTTTTTTTGTCAAGAACGATTGCTATTTCCTTTAATGTTGCATTCATTGTCTTTGCCATAGAATGCGGTTTCTTTGGACCTGGTAGATTTTGTGAAAGTAGGTTATTACCAGCAAGAAAAAAGGTTCATTTAATTTTTTTAAAAAAAGGAGACGTAGAAAATTTATGAAACTGGACAATAGACCTAGAACTGGATAGAAAAAAAAATGCTGCTCCTTCATGGTTGATATTTACATTATGTGAATGAAAGTGTTAACGAGCACCTCTATATTGGGATAATTCACTGTGTATCTACCCTTCTGGTGCCTGCCAAGCTAGCAAACTGTATATGACACTTGACAAGAAGTAGTTGGTTAAGTGATTAATGTGATGCATTGGTAGTCCAAGATTGCCTTAACAGAGCCTTCCATACTGGATATAGGGTATGCTTAGTTATTTTTCCCTTTTACACTAGTCAATTGCACTTGTTCTTGTAAACTCATACACACAAACTTGGATCTTCCATGGTAAATCTGGAGGCAGGTTATGTATGTTGTCATAGTTATGTTTGCTGGAGTCTGTTTGATTACATGAAGCAGTTCACTTTCTTTACTTTTCCTGTCAAGTTCCTGCCGACACTTGATGGTTCGTAAAAAAATGATGCTCTTTGCGATAAGTTGTTAATTTTATCTATGCAACAAGTTAACCTGCCACTTGTCCCCTCTTACCCTGGAATTTCTGCTATTGAGCTACTTTTTTTTCTCCTGACAATCTGTTTATTTTTTTCAGGAAGGGTTTGCATTTGCTCATTGCACAACCTGCAAGGCTCCTTACCATTTGAGAGTTCACGTTGCTACTGATAGGAAATGGCGAACTCTGAAATTTCGATTCTTTGTGACCAGAGACATTGCGTTTATATTTCTGGCTGTTCAGCTTGTAGGTCGTCCGTACCCTGCTTTTGGTTATTTTGATATATACCTTTCTTGTTCTTTTTCTTTCTTCTCGCATCAGAGGTTCTATTGTTATTTATTTATATTAATTTGGTTCAGGTAATTGCTTCACTAGCATATTTGGTGTACCTAATTGACACTTATCAAAAGTCTTGGCTTCGTCTTGCATGGGGCTTTGATAGTGAGCTTAGTTTCTACTACATATGTGGTAATCTCAAAAACCTGAAGTGATAGTTATCATAATCCCTCTCAATGCATGCTTATGACACACAGCTCTAGTATCATGGTTTTCTTACAGATTAATAGTTATTTTGTTTGTGACTTGGGTTATGCTCAACTTGCCCATGTTTATCTATTTATGGTCCTGTCATTTTGTCATCTTAAGTGTATCGAACTTAACTTGATTTATGATATCAATTCTTTTATAATCTAAAAAATATTTTTCTTGGTGCGTGAAGGTTGCATATCTCCGTGGTCTGCAACCTTGAATGGTATTTATTCATAAAAATTGGCTGCCGACTTGAACTGACTAGTAGATCTGGCTATTCTTGTTAGATTATTTGTCCCATATTTATATGAAATCACACAAATTGTTCTGGAGTTTTATGTAATTGGCTGCTTGAATGTCTGTTACTAATTAGAAACTGAACCATTTGTCCATTAATTTCAGCATATTATGAAAAGTATAAGAAAAAAAAATACCATTTGTCTTTTCAACTTTAAAAAATTGGTAACATTAAAATTTTAAAATACAGTTTGATTAACTGGTGTCTGGAGGCATGTGAGATTTATGTTGAGGATTCAAGCATGGTCTGTTATTTTGCATTATGTTTTCCAGAATACTTGTATAGAATCTTCATGGTAGAATGTTGTCGGACAGGAGCACTATTATTCTTTGCTTTGCTGGGGCTATCCGGGTGCTTCATAACTTGCTATGATCGAAGAGTACGCAATGATTTGGCTCAGCCTTGTCGGGAGTTATGTCTTTGTTGCTGCCAGCCTGGGTATAACTCTGCTCTATATTCTTGCAACAACTGATGCACATGATATAATTATTCTCACTGCTGGATTATCATATTGTTATCCTTGTAATTGTGTGGTGGGGTTAGGTTTACTTGACGTGAAGAGGAAAATGTATGTTAGAGTTGTCAATTGTGATTTATTAAGAGATTTGATTTTTCTTTAACGTGTCTTCCTCTTCATAGAAGAGATGAGGAATTTAAAAGCCTTTTCAAATCTTGAGGAATTTAAAAACATCTTAGATGCTAGGCTCCTTTGATTGGTGCAATAATAAAAATCTTGCTCAAAACCATAAATGTTAGGTAAAAAATCTTGGTGCAATAATAAAAATGTTGGGTTAAATTCTGGAGGGATTTCATTTAATTAAAAAATGTTGAAGGCAGGGGTATCTTGGATTTCTTTGTCAGAAGCCACATAGTTGGAACCATAACCTAGTAATGTTGTTGGTTACTTGTGCATAAAGGAACTATTTGATTGATTTATTTTTAAAAGAGAATACTAAGTTTGCTGATCTAGATGTATTCGCTAGCACTCCTGCCCACAAAAGCTGAGATCAAACAACCGCCAGCAAATTCATGTGTGGTGTAGAATCCTTGACTTGCCTTAGGAACAATATGTTTATATTGTGGTCATTTGTAAAAGCTAGGATTCCTCAATCCCTACAATTTTACAGCCCAAAGCTGTAGAGAAAAACACTAGGTTCTCAAACCCTAAGGTTACAACACTTAATTGTAGAGAAAACTCTGAAATGTATATTTTATTAATATTCCCTAAAAAATAAGCTAGACAACCCTATTTATATTAATTATAGATCTAAAATCCTTATAGAATAAAGATTTGTATTAAAACTTGCCTAACTAGGAGAATCCAACTAGCATTAGGATTCCCAAATTAAACAAATTCTTGTAAATCTCAAGAATTAAATGAATATTACAATAAAAATAATTATGCCATAAAATTAAAATATAGCATCCTGCATCATGTTGAACTTTGAGGTCTTGTCATTTATTACATTAAAGTTCCATTTATTTTTTGTTTGCACGCCAATTTATCTAATTGAACAAAGGAAAAGATTATTGTAGTCTTTCCCTATCTGGGACATTGGATTCTGCCTATGTTTTTGGTTAAATTACCAAAGCCTCCCTGATGTTTGGGCTAATCAACTTTCACATCTTTGCATTTCTAAATCAATCCCTTACATCCCTGACCTTTACAATGCAAACACAATTTAATCCTTGCATTAGGTTACCATTTGTAAAGTCTAATGTGCCAAATTTGAATTTTAAAATGTTCTTATATGTTGAAAATACCCCTAAACTTCACTTTGTTCTATTTTCCTTAATTATCATCTCTATATCATTTGTTTTAAATGGATTTTTTTTTCCTTCTTCTCAATGGTTTCAGATAGCATTTAGTAAATAATATAATATGACAGTAGTACCTTTTTAATTTTTTTATAGTTCTTCATCATCTATAGATTTAGTGTTTGATTTGAGAAAAAAGAGGGATGAAATGTTGAGCAGGCCAAACCTTAGGGAGGTTTTGATAATTTGATTGAAAACTAATATTTGAGTGTTTAAGTAAATTTTATTCAACAGAACAGGTTGTTACCATAAGTTTCTCGTTGGTGTGTTAGAAGGGTGTTTAAAGTTTAAATTGGGGCCAAATCAAGGTTTGGCACTGGAGTTCATTTGGGTGGTGTATTAAACACAAACTCTGGGCATTAGGGCAGGAGTTCAATTTTTTTTATCTTTTTTCTTTTAAACACATATGATACACTAAAACATTCTCTCGTAATTTTTTCATTCCTACTTTTTTACCTAGCATTTTGGTTACTGGATTTGAGAAATTAAATCAAATAATGAGTTATGCGATCTGTCTGTTTCCTTAATCTTGCAGAGTGTGTGCAGATTGTCATTTACCTGGCACTCTTTGTATCTGGACAGACTGTACTACATGCTTTGAGAGCTGTGCAAGCACAGCTGGTGAATGTGGTTGCTTAGGAGGTGCTGGTGAAGCAGGGTTACCACTATTGTTTATAATGGCTTTGATAGTGCTTGGACTATTTACTGTGATTGGCATATTCTACAGCGTGTTGGTGGCCACAATGGTTGGACAACGAATTTGGCAGCGGCATTATCATATACTTGCGAAAAGGATGCTAACAAAAGTGAGTGTAGTCACCTGCCTTCGTATCTTTTTTAATATGCTTCAGTATAATTTCTACGGTGCAGGAAGTCACCAACACCAACCAAAAAAGAAAGTATTACTCGTATTACTTTTTGGCCCACTAAATCTTACCTGAATTTTGTGAGGGAATTGGCTCCAGTAGAAAAATGGTAAAAAAAAAAATAAACAAAACAAAATAAAAAGGACTTAGTGAATTTCTGTGAGACATGTCTGGCACTAACATTCAGGGCTCTGTAGAATTTCTCAGGCTTAGCACAATTTTGATTGATATACCAAATTTCTCTCGATTGAGGTAATGATCAGTTCAAGGAAAAAACAATGTTGTCAGGTAACCATCTTTGCCAACTCATTAGGTCCGGAAGTCCTTTACAATGAAAACTTCAAAGGTTGCTTTTATACATTGCATCCTTGGCTTAAAGATCTATCTTGGGATGATGTTTTCACTTTGGCATATCATTGCATCACATTCTTGAAACATTTTTGCTGGTTACTGCATCAAATATTTACTATTTTGGCATCCATGCAGGTTTCTTGGTCTAAATATTTATCATGACTTGTTTCCCTTGTGAAATGACTTTAATATGCTCTGTTAGGAATATGTTGTTGAGGATGTTGATGGTGAAATGACGGGATCAGACTGGTCTCCTCCACCACTTCCAACTGAACATGTTCAGCAGCTGAAAAATCTGGGACTTCTCTGAGTTAAAGGGGGGTGATATATTGATCACAGGAGAGACAGACTGACTCTGTTTTGGTATGTCAGTCTATATTGTGGCCTTTGAAATCTATCAACAGCAACGTCGTAGGCAGTTACAAGGTAAGAGATAGCGAAGGCACTTTGATGGCTCAGCTGCATATATAAATTTGGGAATGATGATTTGTAAAAATTGCCTGGTATTGTTACAAACCTTCCATCAATTAATACAACCTGAACAGGCCACCCTGAAATGGCTAACAAAAGACTTGATCGTATATTTCATGCCTGTGATCAATTGAAGAGAACAATTTCTTGTGTTCAATGGCTTTCTTCAAAAAGCGTGGTGCGCATGAGATTGTAATTAATTACCGCCGGAAAATATATCACTCTGCATCAGCTATATTTCTGGCATATACCGTTTACCATTTACCAAAGAACTTGGCTTTGAAGTTGACGTCTCGAAAAATACTGAATTATGTATTTCATTTTGTTTACTGTAAAGAAATATATCTGTTTCTACATGAAACTGTTGGTTTATCGGTAATTCTCGCCCAAGTAATGTATTTGGAAGTGCTCCCTCCAGTACTATTATTTCCTGTTTTCCTTATCCTGCACATCACCTCACATCTTTGCATAGATTGAGATACAGAAGGATCTTTATCCCCCAGGGTTAGAAGATGAAGATGAAGATGAAATCTTAGTTTAGCAATCAAGTTAGATGGTCTCATAAAAGCATGCTAGATGGTAGATGAAATATTCAATAATGAGAGTGTCTTAAAGTTCGGTCCTTTTTAAGGTCATTTTTATAGTTGAATTATTTTATTTTATTTTTATGGGTTATTCCGATCTCATGTGTTGGTTTACAAATTTTGTAGGTTAATTCATGTTGACTCAAGCCAAGTTTATTTTGTTTGATTTATTTGTTGTTGTCTTGGATCAAGTTTGTTATATTTAAAAAGAATTTTAAAATTGAGTTTTTTTTATGATTTTATTATTCTTCAGCCTTTTTTTAATTATCGATTTGATCTTTATTTTTTTTATTGTTAATTTTTTTTACTTTGGTAAATTTTTATAATTGATATTTTTTTATTTATTTTATTTTTAAATATTAAATTGGTTGATAATTGAGTTTTTTGATTGAGAGTGAGTCTAGGATTTAAGGGGTTTTAAGTTTTGTAGATTAATCAAGTTTTAATAGGTTTGCTTGATTTTTTTTTAACTTATATTTTTTCAATTGTATTTTTTAGCATTTATTCAACTACAGATTGAGCTTCATTATTTTTATTTATTTGCTTTCTATAAATTTTTTTATTAATTTTGAAAATGATATAGGTTATCTCGGTTCTTTTTATTTATCGTTCTTTGTTAAATTTACTTTAGAAAATTTTTTAAACTGATTTTTATTTTATTTTATCATTCAATATTAGATTAGACTTAATTCTCTTTTTCAATTCCATTCTTCAAGGATAGAGAATCTTAGATTGATTGAGAATTAATTTTCTTTTTCAATTCTATCATTCAAGGTAGGAGTTTTTGATATTGTGTTATCTTATTTGAACTAGATAGGTTGCTCGCGCCACACTATTTCTGGAAATGCGCACTACTTTTAATTGTAAGACAATTGAAAGATTAAAAAAAAAAGCACTTTCTAAGCTTGCAATCAAGAGCCGGTAACATTAAAATGTATATGATTTGACTTTCAAGCAAAAGATAAGTAACATGCAAAAATCTTGCTTAAACTATCTTAATTTCAGATAAGAATCAAATTATAAAATGTAAAGGGATATTAATCTAATATAGGTATTGTTTAAGCAATTCAAAACAAAAGGTGGTATGATGAACAAAAAGAGTATGAAAATCCAACTTTTGAATGAAAAGTGAAGTTTCAGCAACTATTAGCAAGTAAAGAGTAACAAATGGTTGTTAACTCCTTATTATTACAAGGATCTGAATAACTTAATTAAGTGTCTGCAAAAATATTTTATGTATTTATTTATGTGTCTGAACCTAGTGTGTAAAATGAGTATAGTACATACCCCAAACACTTATCTTAGAGCATCTCTAACGGGAGAGCTAAATGAAAAGTCAAATGTTAAAAAATGTCCTTTTAGCTTTTATTTCTCCATTTCTTCACTCCAATGCATGAGGCAAACAGATAGCTATTTTAGCTATTTGTTATGTGAAGAGCCATTTCTACATTTTACTGTAGAAATGGCAAAAATAAATGACTATTGGCAAACGGTTATTTTTATAGACGTAGGCCAACATTTCTCTTTTTTTTTCTTTAAATACAGGAGGAAAGAACTTGTAGATTTTAAAATTTTGTATTATGCTTCACCCTTCTCTCAAATTTAGAAAAATAAAAATCAATTATTCTCCGGTTAATTAATAACATCGGTTGTGTTAATTAGATGAAATTAAAAAGGTATGCTTGTTTAAAAGCTTTTTCTATTTTCTCTTTTATATCTCTTGATTTTTTAGACCTTTTGTTGTTAATTTAATATTTGTGATGATTTTTATTTCTTTGTTATTTTATGTTTTTAATATGAGTTAAGGAAGATAATTTTTATTTATGTTGTTATCTTTGATAAAATTGAGAGGAATTAATAATGGTAGTTGATATTGATAAAAATATAGAGTGACATATTTAAAATTTATTTTTGATTGTCTGTGTTTAATTAGAGGTCAATTATATTTTGTCTTGTTGAAAATGCAATTAAACCAGTATATCAATTCCCTTTTAGTTCCAAAAAATAGTCAAATTGTTATGTTAGAACAAGTAGGAGGCAATGCTTACTATTAATTCACATGTATGTAAACTATAAAATTGCTAGACATTGAATGTAAGCTTCTTTTACACTCTCTTATAAGGTTTTAACTTGATTGTTTTTTTTAATGTAGATGGATTCAAAAAGACGACGACTCATCCTAAATCTTCTTCGAAATTGACTTTCAGTGAATTTAGGATTTTCAGCAAAATAATCATTATATAACCTTAACTCACCTGTCTTTCTATTACGATTGACAATATTGTGACAAAAAATAGAGCCACGATACCCTGTCTCCGCCCTTGAATATTTGATTCTTCTTCTGCAACCACAGGGGTAGCAACTTGAAAAGCGAACACAGGAGTGTCATCATCAAAATCAAAAGCATTATAAAAATTAAAATTAGAATGATTCATGGTGAATTTTAATAAAATATAACAAAGATTGGAGAGAAGAAAATGACGAGAAAAAATGTTAAGGTATATGAGAATATTTATAGATGGATTATTTTTTCAAATTGTAAAATCTTAGAATGTTGGCGGTCATTTTTTCAAAGCTTGATTTTTTTTAAAAAAAATTTAAAATCAAAATTTAAAATGTTGGCGTTTTTTTTTCAAAGTTTGAATTTGAATTTACTTTTAAAAAATTAAAATTTTAACAATAATATATAAAACTTAAAATTAAAAATATTCATTTAAAATTATATCTTTTAACTTTCATATTACTTCATTAATTTTATATTAATTTTATAAATTACTCATATTAATTATATAATTAATAACATCATAATCATACTATATATAAAATATCTAAATTAGTTATATAATTATATTAAAATTAATTTAACATGAAATATATTAAAATATAATTGACTTTTCTAAATAGCTTTTTACCATTGGAATACATATAATAAAAAAAAAGTTATATTTACACTATTCAAAAAGCCATTTTCTCCATTTGGCTCTTTAATATAGCATTTTCCATTGAAGATGCTCTTAGAAGGTAAATGTTTCCCCCAAGAGAAAGCAACCTAAGAGTACCTAAAGCCTTTAAACTTTCTTGGGCAAGCATTGGCTAAATAGTTTCCTCCACCAGATTATGCATATATATATAGCAAAAAAACTCTTAGATGTAAATCGAAAAACTTATGCACGTATCTAATTAAACAACCCAATAACCATTGTGTAAAGTAATGAAAAAAAATCATCAACAATAAACAAAAATGAAATTGAGAAAACTAAGCAAAAATGAAGATCAAGATATCTTACATCGCAACACAGGTAATTTACTTGGTCATATTTAATAAATTTCTCTATCAAAATAAATTTGTAATAAAAAAACACATAAAATTTGTAATAGAAACCGACACACACATAAAATTTATTGAATAATAATTATAAAAAGAAAAAAAATGCAAGATTGTTTATATGAAAAATCTTATAAAAAAATCAATATTAAAAAAATTAAGAAAAAACTACGGATGAATCACACTTATCTCTTTAAAAACTAAACACATCCAATATCATTTAAAAATAATCACAATCTAATGAAAACATAAACCAAAAACTTATTTTAAACAATATACACAAATAATACATTATTTTAAAAAAACTGAAAAACAAAAAAAAAGAATATAAGAAAAAAGAAACCGGACCGGCGCCATGGACCTAGTAAGCCGGCCTAGCGCCCGACCCAATAATGCAACGACCCGTACTCAGGCTTGCAACGCCATGCCTAAGTGCGGGCCTTTTTTTATAAGTTTAATGGGGAGGACGTCGTCACCTCTTCAACTCAGAATCTGATTATTGTGGTGGCTGGAAAAACGTGGTTTGTCATGTTTTCACCTAAAAATCATATTTTCAATCCATTTTGACCCAAAACACCTAAAAAAACACCCAGAGACATTGCTAAACCAATCCATAACCACAAAAAAGCCAAACATCCGCCCAAAAACCTGAAATCCACCTGGAAAAAAAATTCTTCCTGGGCTTAGATATTTGGTGTTTTCTAGGTAAAAAAAACTAAACGTAACCCCCCTCATCATATACAACATTTTGACACAAAAATCAACCATTTTGGTGGTTAGAATCATCCCCAACGACCACTTTCTCTTTTCTTGCCGGAATTCGACAACTCCCTCCCTCTCCTCCCAACAGAAAAGGATTGAAAAAAGAGAAAAATAAAGTTAGGTACCAAAATGTATATATTGTCTTGAAATTCAAGAGACTGGTCGCCTTATACCTAAAAAATATAAGAGATTAAAATGAATGTTTCAATAAAACTTTCAAACCGCCCCCAAGTTACCAAAGATTTTCACTTCAAATTTTTTAGCTTTCAATTCAATCCTTTAAATCTGTTGAAAGTTGACCTTTAAATTTTTTTTTGATTTGCTTTATATGAATTTATCCTGTTCTCATTACACAGGTCGCGAGTTTAACAAGTTAATTCAGGTTTACTTGGGTTTATAAAAAAATATTCAATTAGTTGTTGTTTTTTCTAATTGGATTTGTTTTTCAATTTTATCCTTCAACATGAGTTGGTTGCAAATTGAGCTTCATAATTGTTTTTTAATTTTTTTTTCTATGAGGTTATCCCGATATCATGACTCAAGTCGCGAGTTTGGTAGGTTAACTTAGGTTGAATATGCTCATTGTTTTAGTACTTTTCTAATTGAATTTTTTTTAATTGGATTTCATATTTTTTTATTTGTTTTCTCTGAAGTTATCCCGATTTCATGACCGAAGTTGCATCTTCTAATTGGATTTTTTTTTTCAATTTTATCCTTCAATTTATTTTTTAGTCATTTTTTTCACCCTTCATCAACTCAATTTTTTTTTTTAGTTTTTTTATTTCATCCTTCAATATTAGGCTACTTGATAATTGAGCTTCATAATTTTTTTAAATTTTCTTTCTATGGAGTTATCCAGATTTCATGGGTTTAGTTTTTTTTTTCTTCTCATTTTCAACATTCAATATTTGATATGTTGGAAATGGAGCTTTATAATTTTTATTTTTATTTTTTAAGCTATTTTGATCTCATGACCCAACTCGTGAGTTTAATAAGTTAACCTAGATTGACCCGGGTAATTTTTTATGTTGTTTTTTCTAATTTATTTTTTTTCAATTTCATCCTTCAACATGAATTAGTTGGAAATTGGGCTTTCTATTTTTTTATATTTGCTTTCTATTGGGTTATCTAGATCTCATGACCTAGGTCGCTGATTTGGTAGGTTGATCGGGTTGACTCAGTTCATTTTTCTGGTTTTTTTTAATTGATTTTTTTTCAATTTCATCATTCAATATTAGATTATTTGGGAATTGATTTTCATATTTGTTTTTCAATTTTCTTTCCGTGGAGTTATCATGATCTCATGGATTTAGTTTTTTCTTTTTTGATTTCAACCTTCAACAGTGAATCTATTGGAAATGGAACTTCAATTTTTTTATGAAGCTATCTTGGTCTCATGATCCAGATTGCGAGTTTAACAAGTTAGCATAAGTTGTCTGTTTTTTTTTTCATTTTTAATTGATTTTTTTTCGATTTGATCCTACAATATTGGGTTGATTGGAAAGTGAGCCTCGTAAGTTTTTTTTTTATTTGCTTTCTATAGAGTTATTTTAATTTGATGACTTGGGTTGTAGGTTTGACAAATAAACCTGAGTTGACTCAAATAGTTTTTTTATTTTATTTTTCTTATTTTAATATTTTATTTTTCAATTTCGTCCTTCAATATTGGGTTGATTAGAAATTAGCTTTCATAACTTATTTTGATTTTCTTTCTATAAAATTATCACGGTCTCATGACTTGAATCACAAATTTAACAAGTTAAACTAGCTCGATTTAATATGTCGTTTTCTTATTTTTTTTCTAAATAACTTTCAATATATCATTGTATCAATATTTAGAAAAGAGTATAATATGCATCATATTTTAAGTTTATAATTAATTTTTTTATTAGAAAATAAACTATTAACATTTTGATATTTTTTATGTTAAAAAAATATATATAATTGAAAGGGAAGACGTAACTATACTGGGAGCTTGGCTTGCTTGGGCACACAATCATTGCTTCTGCCATTGATTAAAGAAATTATTTTTAATTTTAGTTGCGTTTACGTTATATTCCTACAATTAAAATTGACTCAATAGCTTATAATATTTCTTATTATATAAATATTATTCCTCCTAAACCTGCAACAATCAAAGGAAAAATCCCCCAATTTTTGGATAAAATTATTAATTGAAAAAATGAAATTTACTTGTTCAATAATAATGATGTTCAACTTGATATTTATTCTTGGCTTTGTAAAAAAACAGGGGACTCCTGCCATTTCATGAAGCCAAAACTGCTGCAAGAGAAATGGTGGGCGCCCGCCGACGGCTGAAAGCCACGGCTTGCTCCTCTTCCTATTACCAAACTACCCTCCCTTTCCCATCACTTTACTTCGTAGGAAAGCATTAGTATTTTCTCAATTACAATCCATGTTTATAATTTTTAAGGGATTGGAAAGAGTTCTGTTTTCTCCTTTGATTTTATGAATTTAAACTTCAAACTAGTATCCAGAAAAAACTATTAAATATTTTTTTAAAATTATCTAAAAAAAATCTTAGTTTGAATTGATTTGCTTTGATCCAAGAAAACTTTTTATGTCATTTTTTTTTATAAAAAAACTAGTTTAGAATTTTGTATAATTATATTATTTTTTTTAGGGCATAGGTTCCTTGGCATTGTTAGAAATAATTTGATAAAATATGTAATAAAGTATAGAACAAGTTGTAGCAAGAAATTAGGTTGAATTCAAGAGGTCCAAGTGACACAAAGCTTGGAAATCTTACATGTATTTGGTACACGTCATAGGGCACGAGTCAATTTTATATGAATAGGAGAAGAAAATGTGGCTTGATGGGATCAGCTAGAAGTTTCAACTAGTGGGTGGGTCATAATTAAATTAATATTCTATTTTAAAGTGTAATCATCCATAGAAAGGGAGAACATCTAATCCGTGACCGACATCAAAACAACAAACAAGACTAACACAAAATAATATAAAAGAAGATGCTAAATAACCTAAAAAAATCGTCAGGCTTATCCACATTTGTAGATTCACCTTTTCCTATAAATAGTTTCCAAGGTGAGATTGCTGCCATAATCCAGTCACCAATCCAGGTTTTCAGAAAGTGAGAGGAAGCAAGGTGTTAATTACCTCAGGATTTTGAGAGAAATGTCTGATATTGCTATTTTGGTTGCTGAGGAGTATGAAAGGAGGGTCAAGAATTCAAGGAAGGCTGCAGGTGGAGAAGGAAACATGGAGATTAACTGGGTTTCCTGCGCTTCTGTCTTGGCTCAGAGCATCAAGAATAAAATAGGGAAAGAAAAGATGGAGCTTCTCAAGTTGGTTTTGGAGCCTAAGAGCCAGGTGAGTCTGGCAGCATCTAATGGCTTCTTTTCTGCCTAAGCCTGAGGAAATTGTGTTTTATTTCCTTTCTTTTACTTGTAATTTTGTACATGAAAGTGTTTTTGAAGGTGATTCTCTTCTTATGTGCAGAATCCCATGATGTAAGGTTTGAGTTATAAATGAAAAAACCTGTTCCAAGTTTCCTGAATTGGAATCTGGATTTGGGGAAATCTCTCTGTGTCTGTAGATTCTTGTGAGAAAATTATGAATTGGACCAAGCATGTGTACACACAACACATTGCTCTCAAGTTATAAGCTTAAGCGCCCATCATTCCCCATCCCTGCTTTGTTTTCTACTCCATTTTTTTTCCCTTTTCCTTGCAAAGGACAAGATTGGATCTCCCAATCAAAGTATGCTCTGAACCATCCATTTACTTCGAATCTTGAAGAAAATGCCTGATCTGGTATGAACTACCGGCCTCCATTACTGTGTTCGCACAAGCTCTGTGATGGGTCGCAATGTTTAACCTTTCGTTTCTTTCTTTCTTTTTCAAGTCAATCTGAATGCTTTCCAGCAATCCATTGCTAAGATTATACCATAGATTCATCCGGGCCGCGTATGGGCCCCGGTTCTTGTAACCTGGGATGGGCCCCTAGCAAGAAGAAAAGCCTATATAATAGTTGTATTAAAAAAAAAAAAAAACAAAATTAAGGGGCCTCCTTAGCTAATTATATAAGAGAAGGAGGATATGCTTGCAAACGTTTTACCCAACCCTTTTATCTCTTGAAATATTCATTATTTCATAAATACATTGAAAATAAAAATCACTATAAAAATCTTTTTTTATAAGTTTTATTGAGAGACAATATTTTCATTGACCAAAAAAAAAAAAAACACAATTAATGTTACTTACACATGGTTGACTTAAATAACTGGTTCTCTCCTTTTCTTTTCAGATCGAGATAATATGGAAGGAATATACATGGATAGTTAAACCACAGATTCGACCTAATTTTTTTCTCCTTCATCTCTAAATCTCCGCCCAACTCATTTAAAATGCCAACTCACAAATCTTATGCGCCCAAATGTTGAAAATCCATTAAACACAAAAGCAAGTGTCAGGCAAATCAGAAAAGTCTACATACAAAAAATGATTCAGTGATAAAAATTTAAAATTAAAAGATTTATTTTTTTTTAGTCTCAAATTCAAGTTACGTGATTGCTTATATAATGTTATTAGAAACTTATATAATTATTAATTTAAAAATTCATAAGATTAGTTAAAATACACAGAAATTATCATATATCTATGTTAATAAACAAAAAAAAAATCCACATAGACCATCGTCATGTCATGTGAAGCAGATAAATAGAAAATGGAGTCATCATAGCACCCACCATTTTCTTTTAGCCGACCACAGTTGGTCATAAATTCCTCCTGAGTAGCTTTCAAGTCCATTTCATATTACAGTATAAGTTACTTTTTAAAATATATTTTATTTAAAAATATATTAAAATAATATTATTTTTATTTTTAAAATTTATTTTTGATATCAATACATCAAAATAATTTAAAATAAAAAAATAATTTAAACCAAAACAAAAATATTTATTTTTTTTAAATATTTTTGTAATACAAAAATAAACAAATTCTTACCACCTCTGATCTTGTAAGCTTAGTCATCATGGCACCAAAATGAATGCTTGCATTTCAATTTCCTTAAACTCACTTCAAAAATTCTCTTGATTGCTGCCTCAAATTTTCAGTGCTGCAATCAATTGTTGGATATGTTTGTTTATTTTAGAAGCTAATTATAATTATATCCGTTTGTTTTTTTATTTAAAAAGTGTTTTTTTAAAAAAAAAAATTTTTGTTTCAAATTAATATTTTTTTATATTTTCAAATCATTTTAATATTTTAATATCAAAAATAATTTTTTAAAAATAAAAAAAATTTATTTTAATATATATTCAAATAAAAAATATTTTAAAATACAATCCCAGCTTGACTTCCAAACTGGCTAACGATTCACACACTGATCAATGTGAAACTGCGGACATTTGATCCATGTTAGGACATATCAGTAGCATTTATTTAATGATGTTGGCGTTTCAGCTTGTTCAGTGTGAGCGTTGTCGGCTACTTTTTTTTGGGTCTGATTTAATTTGTGGAAAAATAAACTGCATGAATCACACGACTCTTCAGTGGCCCCACTTAGCTCTTTGAAAAAACTTCAGTAGCATTTATTTTCCTTAATTACAATAATACAATTGTCCTCATGTAAATACAAAATTTCTTGGACCTTTCTAAAACGAAAATCCATTTAATGAAACAGTGATTTTGCTGGTGAAAAAACAATGCTGTTTTCTTCGAAGCTCGCAAAAATGATGTAGTTTTGGTGGAAAACTGTGTCGTTTCTACAGTAAAAACTGGAAAAATATTTTGTGAAATAGCAAAAAACAAAAAAGAAAAAACTACAGTTGAAAAATATGGTTTATTGAAAAACCACAACAGGGAATTGCAGTTTATTTTTTTGGTATTTTTTTTAATATATTCTTTAACATTGAGATGTCTTATTGTGCCATATTTACAAATTAAAAATAAAAAGTTATAATTTTTAATTTCGATTAAAATTTTTAAGTCATTTTAAATATCTGATTTTATTGAAGATTTCACTAATTATAACCATTTGAGCTCTGAAAAATTCTTAAATTAGGTTTTGAATATATTGTTTAAGCTAATTTTATTATTTTTAACCTTTTAGTATTAAGTTATTGGTTTACCACGACTAAACATTCCAATGGTAAAATATAATATTAAAATAAAATTTTAAAATAATAAAATATAATATAATTGAAAAATGTGATCTGTTGAAAAACCACAGTCATTTTTCAACAAACCACACTTCCCGACTATGATTTTTTTTTTTTTTTACTTGTACTATTTTGCAAAAACATTTTTCAACTGTGTTAGTGTTCTAGTTCTTTTAAGAGTGCTAATTTAAAAATAAATATTATTTTGCTGTAAATAATAAAATATACATAAATGAAGACTTGACCCAAATTGGTTCTCCGTCATTCAAGCTTTTGATTGGTATCTAATTATATATGCTAACTATATAGATAGACTAGAATAACTAGAATTCTTGTAAATATTTGATTGTATTTTAGTAGCTATAATTTCTTTATATTAGTCAATCACAGTCCTAAACTATAGGATTTAAAATTATACACAACAATTAATTATTTATACCAATCAAGTTGAAAAGAAATGGAATTTAAAACCTTTTTCTTAAAGATATTTTTTAAAAGTTTTTTTTTAACTTTAAGAAGTTATAAGATTATTTATTTTTATATTTATATTTTATATCTGATAATTTTATTTTGTCATATATTCAAACTAAATTTATAAAGAAACCTATTCACAAGTGCTTATATCTCATATTAATTCTCAATCACTAGCTTATTATCTCAAGCTACGCTATAAGTTCAACCAATTTTTTAATATAAACAATAAAAAAAAATCATAATAAAAAAAATTCAAATCTCTGAACCCAAAAAAAATTAAATGACTGGTAATAATTTAGTTTTGATTTTAAAAAATTCAAGATTACCAAAAATAAACCCATGATAATTTTTCTTTTTGTAAATATATGATAAATTAAAATTGAAAATGATATTTTAATTGAATTTTTATGAGCAATTTATTATTTTTTATCAAATACATAATAATTGAAAACAATTGTTAAAATTAAACTAAAAAATTATAATATTATTTAAAAAACATTTCAAAATTAAAAAAGTAAGTGAATTAACATTTTTACGTTGAAAAAAAAACAAAGAAAAAAAAAGTAGAAAAAAATAAAAAGAAAGAAGGGTACCGTGGCCTAACCCTTAGGAGAAGGCAAGACTCATGTGTCTAGCATTTCTTTTTTGAAAATTAAAACGTAGTGTTGTTCGCTTATCCAGATTTCAGCAGAATATTGGACGAAAACTAGGTACAAAATTGATTTTGTGTTTTTGAAACAATATAACTAATTTTTAAATCAAATTTTCATCTTAAAATACTTGAGAAACACACTACAAAGCTCAATAAACCCTTACATGCCCTTTAAGTAGAACAAAATTGGTTAAAAACCAAAAATTCAAACGAGGGCACAAATCTTTCTACTTGTTTTTGATAATATGACAACCTAAAATAATCACTATCAAACTTTTTTTTATAAAATAAAACATTTTAACATCAAATTTAATAATTTTAATTGCCTGAATCACAACAACCATAACTAAATACTTTCTCTCTTTAACCCTATTTTTTGATGGAGCTATGTTTCTCTCTCATCCAAGAATAAAAAAAATGAACTTTAGGATCATAGTTTTTAGACCCGGTTCGGTGGCTAGCCCGATCCAAGATCCGGGTTCCGGGTTTTGATTGGGTCATCAGGTCGTTCAGGTCAATTTTTTTTAAAATCAAAACGATATCGTTTTAGTAAAAAAAAAAAAGTCAACGGGTTGCAACCGAGTTTTGCCAGGTCAACTTGCTAGGTCAACTTGCTGGGTCAGTTGAATCACACCGAGTTTTTTCTTTCCCAATTTTTTCTTCAATCCAGCCCGGTTCCAGCCCTAGGTCGACCCACTGGGCCGGATTTCAAAACTATGTTTAGGACCATAATGAAATTTGGTGAATACGTGTGGATAGCCATCAATTCTATCCTTATTTTACCTTTTAATGCTCAAATGTTTAATTTGATACTTTTACCATAATTTCAAGTCTTATTTGATTCAATTAGGTTAGAAAAAGGACACTATTGATAGAAAAAAATAAGTTAAAAAAATAAATAAAAAATTGAATTTTTGAACCAAAATAAAATTTATCTCATAATATTAGATTGGCCATTATTGTTCTTCATGTTTTTCACTTTGGTTCCCTATTATTAATGTTTTTCAATCTTTGATAAAACTTGACAAATTTGTTATTAATTTGACCTTAAAAGGATTTCATTGAAAAAAATAAATAAATAAGAAAAAAAGCTACAATAATTTTCCTAGGAATTTTAGCATATGTTATAATGTTGTTTTGTAAAAAAATAATTTTCTTAGTCGTTGTGTTGCACGAAAAAACGTTACTTTAAGTCAATAGAAAACGAAATAAATATTTGATGGTATTAGGCAGCCGTAGTGATGGAAAGCCGAAACAAACGGTACAGTTTCTACGAAGACCGAAAGACGTCATTCGGTTAGTCCTTATCATCTGCTCAAAGAACTTGCTGAGTGGGGCCTTTTTCCTTCTGTCCGTAGTTGTAAGAAACTGGGCCTCGCTGGGCAGTATAACAAGCATGGCAATTTGGTCCAAAGTGTTTGTGTAAATTATATTTTTAAAAATTTTAATTTTTTTAAAAATAATTTTAATTTTATATTTTAAAATTTTTTTTGATGTAGTAATATTAAAAATAAAATTTTTTTATTTTAATATATTTCTAAACAAAATATGTTGGTGTAACCTTTGAAGAAAAGTTACAAATTTAAAATAAGAGAATTTTTTTTTTGTTAAAAAAATATTCGAGAATGAGATTATAGTAATCTCTCAATTGGTAGGAGCTGTTATACATTAAAAAAAAAGAAGATGATAGTAATCTCTCAATTTTTTGTTCTAATAAATTTTGAACTACACAACGAAAATAATATATAGTCCTTCCCTAACATTAAATCCTCATCTATACCTCTAATGATCTAAACCTAAAACCCCGGCAAGACTCAAGTTTTAAGCCCAGCATGGAACAAAATCGAAGAAACACAAAAGTGTATGTAACAAGTAAATTAGAAAAGTCTACGTAAAAAATCACCATATAATGCAGATAGCATGAAGGTAGCGTCATCATAGCTCCCGCCATTCTCTATATGATCTTTGAGCAGATGATAAGTGGCCACAAGTCCCTCCGGCAAAACCCTAGTCCTGCAAAGTGGGCATGTAGCCAGGTATTCTTCTAGCCATTTGTCAAGGCAATCCTTGTGGAAAGTGTGCTTGCATTTCAATTTCCTTAAACTTTCACCTTCCAGAAACTCAGACAAACACACCGCACATTCTCTTGATTCATGATGCCTCAAGTTTTCACTGTAACAAATAGTTGGGTTTTTCTCTTCAACGAGGTTGAAATATTGAGTGGTAATTATGCGAAAAAGTTTATCAGAATGTGTGACCACACTTCCGGGCACGGCGGATCGGATTAGGAGGACAGCTCTTAGAAGAAGGAGATCGAAAAGGGCTATGGCCATGGTGTAGAGGTAAGAGAGGAGCTGGAAGAGAGATGCCATGGTTGCTCATGAAGAACGAAAGAAGGGCTTAAAATCAAAGTTCATAAGACACAATTACTTTACTAGTCAATGTGGGTTCAAGCACGTTATGCCATGGTTGCTCATGAAGAACGAAAGAAGGACTTAAAATCAAAGTTCATACGACACAATTACTTTACCAGTCAATGTGGGTTCAAGCACGTACAATTGCTTCTTGTTTGGTCCATTTTCAATATTTATTAAAATTAAGAAATTGATGTTTGGTATGTAACACAACTCAGGTAACGACAGGCGAGGAAGCCCGTCACGATATTACAAAGAACATCTGACCGGAGGTGACTTCTATGGTCAAGGCGAAGCCGCTGGGTATCTTACAATCCATTAATGACCCCACTTAACTTTTTTGGAATTTAATTATTGTTCACAATAATTTTGGAATTTAATTATTGTTCACGAAAATTAAATCCACAGAAAATATATGTTGTGTTTATTCTGGATTACAGGATTATGTAGAGGTTGGTCGTAAGAACCGTAATTTTTTTTTTTTTAATTAGTGAGCAAATATAACTTGTCATCTCTACCTGTATGGACTCCTCTTTCTTCCATTTTATCCTGTTTCCACAATTATTATTATTATTATTATTATTATTATTATTTTCAGATGTTCTTTTTGAAATACTTTACATGTTCACACGTTATTTCTTCTCTGTTTCACATGAGCATAAGCATTGCTAGTTGCACCTAAAGTTTAGGATATTATTAGTTTGACTGACGTTACATAAGTCAGATATTTTTTTTAACAAAAAAAAAAAAAATTGAATATCTAAGCTTGTCAGACATTTTATTTACATAAAAAAAAATTAAAAAATATAAATTAAAAAAAGTTATGCATGCATCTAATTAAATAAATAAAAAACTATTTATATTAATAAATAGAAAAAAATCTTTAATGATAACTAAAAATGAAAATGAAAGAATTAAAAGACAAATATAAATCAAAATATTTGACCTTGTAGAACGAGTCATTTACCTAGTTGTGTCTAATGACTTTGTTCAGCAAAATTAATTTTTTATTTAATCAAATGATAATAGAAATAGACAAATATATGAGACTGATTTAATAAAATCAAAGAGAAAAAATATATTTTACAAGGTTATATATATTAGAAATATTATCTAAAAAAATTTATTTTAAAAAAATTATAGATGAATTAGAATAATATCTTTTAAAAAATAAATATATACAAAATAATTTAAAAACCATTATCTAAAAGAGGCTAAATAAACAAAAAAAAAAGAAAAAAAAGAGAGAGAATGACTATATATTAATTTAAGTATGAATTAAAAAATTATTTTAAAAAATATATATTAAATAAAAGGTATCAATTAAAAAAATACTATTGTCAAATCAGTAAAACAAATCTTATAAAAAACAAATAAAAAAAATTAATGTGGCTCAATCTCCAATTAAATAAATTTGAAAAGATCAAATTAAAAAATATTATTTTAAAAAAAATTAGATAAATTTGGATGAAATATTTTAAATTTATATTAATTTTTCAAATTTATAATTCCTAAAATTTTAAACCCTGAGATAAAAAAAAAAAAAAAACTAAAACCCAATCTGAAGTTAGGACAAGCAAGGAAGTTCATCAAGATACTACACTGCACACATCTGGTCTGAGGTAACCTCTATGGTCAAGACGAAGCCGCTGGGTATCTAGAACCCATTAATGAACCTAATTAGCTTTTTTTTTTAATTAGATTAATTATTGTATATAAAGTTTTTGCTTTAAATACCTAAATTAACTCTTTTAGTTTTAGCGAGGTTGCTTAATTTTGTATATCAAATTTGTATACATGCAGACAGAAAATTAAATCTTCAAACTAATTAGCCTCGTGAACGAGAGAGTGCAATACCTAGGGAGCATAGCTTGAAATTCAAATAATTTATTTAGAGTATGTCTGAGTGAGTGGTATTGCTTGTTTTTTATAGTATTTTTTATTTAGAAATATATTAAAATAATTGTTTTTATTTTTTAAAAATTATTTTTGAAATCAACATATTAAAATGATTGAAAAAAAATATAAAAATAAAAATTTAATTTTTTTTTAAAATACAAAAATAAACAGGTAACGAGTGACCCTACTGCAACACAATTGACATTCAGTGGCAACTGTTAAAGACTTTAGTGGCATTTGTAAATGTCACTGAGAATTTTGTAAGCTTTTATGCAAATGCCTTAAAATAAATATTGACAAAGCAAAATATTTGATAAAGCAAGGCATTTGAAAATATGCCATTAAAGTCATTTTCAATGTGACTTTTGCAAATGTCATTTTTTTTTTAATTTACGTGAGTGTCCGGGCCAGCTTGCGCGCACCACGACTAATCCCACGGCCCACTGAACATCCTGCAAACCCAATAGGCATGTAAAGCACCGCAGGGATGACAGACATGCACATAAAAACTCGAACCCAGGAGCAATAGAAGGAGACAAGCCCCTCCCACCGCCAGGCTAATACCCTCATTGTGCAAATGTCATTTTACATTGACTACAAATGCCTTGAAAGATACCACTTTTTACCATAACCAAAAAAGCCATTATAGCCAAACTCCTAAATACCGTTTGAACCATACCAATATATTTAAATTTTCCATTTACATTACTAGCTATGAATTAATTTCATTTAAATAAAAGCAATTTAAATTATAATTAATGCACTTTCATTATCCAATGCGTAAAATACTAACATATATACAAGAAAGCAACTTCACATAAACATCACTTCCAAAGTAAATTCCAAATAGTTCAAATGTCTAATATATAGTCATAGAATACATATAAGAAAATAAAAGGCCTATCAAATAGTATTATAAATTCTAATATTTTAGTTTTTAGAATTAGATGAAATTAAAAATTATACTAAATAAATAAACAATGGATTTTTTCCATTTTTTGTTTTTAATTTAATTTATTTTTTATTTTCAGATTTGATCCAAGTTTAGAGCTTAAAATGAATGAGGATCAAAATCGAAATATAAATAAATTTTATATTTGATTGAATGGTGAAATTAAAAATAAAAATAAATTTAGAGTATGAGGACAAAACAAATTCAAACAAATACGAATTAAAATTGACATAAATAATAAAAATAATTTTTTGATTGAAGGGTGAAATTAAAAAGAATAATAACTTTTACAAAAGAGCTAAGAAAAAAAATTAAAAATCAAAACAAAGAGGATCAAATTGAAAAACATAATACCATCAATTTGGGTTGACACGTGTCGTTGGGGGATTAATATCAATCCAATCTATCATTGTCTTAATAATATTTTTTTAAATTGTCATGAATTTTTTAAAAAAGTTAGGTCATGTTTTTACAAGTCACCAAGATTGCAATTGGATTAATAAAATCAATCAATTTAATTCGGGTTATTCAAGTGCAGTTTAGTTGGAAACTCAAGTTAGACAAAGAGTTAAGTCATGAGATCTCAAGATTAACTCATTAAACCAGATTTAATAACACGATCAAAAAATTCTTCGCGCTATTAACATTTGTTTTGACATTTAAAAGAATTTATTTGATTCGTGGCGGAATGCAGGCCAATAGACTAGTTATCTATAAACTAAAAGATGAGGAGGCTTTATTATGTTCTTCCTCAAAAATCACTATTCATTAGAATAGTGCTTAGTTTTTTTTCTTCTTTGATTCCCTTTCAATTAATGTTTTTGTTTTTAGTTTTATCCTTTTCCTTTAATATTAGATTTGTGATTTATTGAGTTTCATCCTCACAAATCACACTCTCATGACACGAATTGCGGTCATGATTCGGGTCGTGAGTTTTGCGGGTTAATCAGGTTTATTTGGTTTTTTTTAATTATTATTATTTTTTAATTTTATCTTTTAACATTGGATTGATTGAGAATTAGATTTTATATATTTTTTATTTTTTTCTATGGATTTATCCTGGTCTTCTTATTCAGGTTGACTCGAGTCATTGTTTTTGTCTTTCTTTTTACTTGATTTTATTTTCAATTTAATCCTTCAACATTGAGTTGATTGGAAATTAAGCTTCATATTTTTTTTATTTGCTTTCTATTAGGTTATCATGGTCTTATAACTCGGGTCGCAGGTTAAACTAGTTGACTTTTTTTTTTCCTTTTTTTAGTTTATTTTTTTTTCCAATCTCATCCTTTAATATTGGATTGACATACAATTATGCTTAGTAATATTTTCTAGTTTGGGTTAAAGGAAGTTATCTTGAGCTTATAACTCGCGTCATAACTTTGTTTGGTTGACTTGGATGATTTTTTGTGTTATTATTATTATTTTTTTTTTAATTCCATATTTCAACATTGGATTGATTGTGATTTAAGTTTCATAATTTGTTTAGATTTGCTTTTTATGAGATTATTCTAATCTCATGATCCATGTTTGGAAGGTTAACCTTGGTCTACTAAGGTTATTTTTTTAGTTGAAGTTTTTTTTTCAATTTCATTCTTTAATATTGGGTTGATTGAGAATTGGGTTGAATAATTTTTTTATTTATTTTTTATAAGATTATCGGGGTCTCATAACCTAGGTAACATATTTGGTAGATTAACCTGAGTTGATCCAAATCGATTTAATATGTTGTCGTTTCAATATTTAAAAAAACCAATGTCATCTTTATTTTTTTAGTTAAACTATATTTTTATCGGTCATCCAGATTATTTTTGAATCTGCCAAGTCGACTAGGTTACTTCAAGCCAATCCCTATATAGTTTTAACTTTTTCTCTATTGAAAATATATTAACAACACTTGAATACTTTTTTATATTAAAAAAATTAATTTGTTAGAAATATTTTATTTATTAGGTCACTTCAGTATGTTATTTTTTTATTGGTCATCCGGGTTGTGATTTAAGCTTTGTAATGCGAAACATATATAATTAACGCTCGCTATTTTTAATAAAATTAATTTACAAATTATTATAATTTACAAATATAATAAATCTTATATTTTTATAAGAGAGCGGAATATAACTCTTGATATATCTTTTTAGTAAATTTAATTTACAGCTTATACTTAACGCTAGCTGTTTTTTTTCCTTTTTCTATTTCCCACTTCCATAGAACAGAGAAGGAAGTTTTACCTCATGTCAGGAAAAAAACAGAAAAGAAAAGGAAAACATGGAAACTCACTCAATATCGTATCAAAATCACTGTATAAAAACTTGCATTAGCAGAGATAAATTATACCCAAAATAGATAGCAATCCACTACAAAATTTGTAATACATAATTGCAATAATTTCTCTGTCACAAGTGAGGTATCTATGACTATACATCAACGGCTGTCTATGATAAGAAAAGAATTATCCATGTTAGAATATTTTTTTCATACTACTGCCATACAACGCAGATAACATGAAAATGGTATCATCATAGCTCCCACCGTTCAGTATATTATCTCGCAGCTGATGATAATTGACCACAATCTCATCTGGCAAAACCGTAATCCTGCAAAGCGGGCATGTAGCCATGGATTGGTGTAACCATTCGTCTAAACATTCATTGTGAAACGTGTGGTGGCATTTCAATTTCCTAACCCTTTCGCCTTCCGTAAATTCCGATAAGCATACTGCACATTCTCTTGATCGCGGCCGGGTGATTTTTTCACAGTAATGAAGTGTTGGATATGTTTTTTCAATGATGTTGAGATATTGTGTGGAAATTATGCGAAAGAGTTTATCAGGATTCGCTACCTCACTTCCGGGGACGTAGCACCGGATTAGAAATAGGGCTTTGAGGAGTAAGAGATTGAAGAAGGATACGGAAATGGTGTAGAGGTGAGGGAAGACATTCAAGAGAGCTGCCATGGCCGGCTAGCTGCTCCTCATTAATTTGAAAGTACAAAATGGGATGGCTGATAAAGATTATATACTAGTAGTGCTAGTGCTAAACGTCATGCATACCGGTCCAGGTTCAGGTTATTCCAGGTATCGACTAGTCAACATACAAAACAGTATGTGATTCAAGTCAGCCAGCGAACTAGTCCACGAACATGAGATCGGATTAATCTAATGTTCCCGTTAACTTTAATAATCGGCATACCGAATTATCGAGAGAAGCCTTTTGAATTATAGAGAATCAATAATACAAGTTGACAATTGTTTAAAGCCCACCATGCAAGTATCAAATTTGCAATGCCCAACCACTACCTAGTTCCTTAATTGAAAGAAACCGCACCACAACATGGACTTGATTTTTAAGACGTAATGGCAGTTTTTTTTACCACCTTAGAGGATTTTTTGGCACTTATTTGATAAACCCTTTTGCTAATTAGCCATCAAGAATTGAATTAGTAATGTAAATACTCGAATTACATATTCATTTTGCAGGACTCCCAGCAAAGAACAAGGGGTTTGAGCGAAGAGAGTGTGCTACAGTGTCATCGGCCCAAGCAAGATAGGACAGTCCCGAGTTGAATCCCAAGACCCTAATAATTGTTTTTCATGGACAGGACATTATTACCGGCATGTGACCTCCATTATTGACGGTTCCTATTAGTTCATATAGAGACAGCCAGGCAGAATCTTTCCAATTTCAATAGAATGATTCGAATCCACGTGCTTCAACAACTGCTAAAATATCGTTTTGGAGAACTAATAGCTAGCTGCTCTACGTCGTTTTAAAAATGTTAATAATATGTATGTACTCCCAGGGTTGAATTTCCTGAGTGTTGGGATATTCCCATCAAAGCAGCGGCGGCAGCAACAATAATAATTTATTCCTTCCTCTTTAATTAATGCAGCTGCATGGAAGTTGTTGAGGAAAAGACAACAACAACAAGAAGAGGAAGAAGTATTAATAAGCTATCTTAAATGGCAAGGATCTCTGTGTGGCCAATGCGGCATTGATTTGGTTCGTCGCGCACACACACATATAATAACTTGTTGAAAGTTGAAGTTTCAACAAGTTGTTTGATAATATTATTAGAATATAATCAATTTTATATTAAAACTATTTTTATATCAATTATTTTGACTTTTCGCTTTCACTTAACAAAAACTGTTGAGTTTTCTACAAAATAATGTTTTTTCTTAATTAAAAATACAATATGATTTTGAAAAAAAAATATAGATGAAAAGCCTTAGAAAAAAGATGGAAAAAAAAACAAGTGTGTGTGTGTAATTGCTTCTTAGATGCCTTGTAATATTTATATTTTTTCTCGAGGATTTCGTGAAGGAGTTGTCTTGAACCATGAGTTTCTCGGAAACTACGATACTATTAACATTTTATGCACATGATATTCATGTTAATAGAAGAATTTTATAGCAAAACATTAAGGAAGGTGGAAATTATGATGACGTTAAAACATAAAAAACAAAGAATAGTTCGTTTGCAACTCGGCAAGTCAAATATAGTTTCCTGGTTGGGATGAAGGGTTTGCTTTTGATGTGATTTCAAGTTTGAGTTCTATGATTTTAAGTTTGAGTTTTATGGTTGTTAATATGATATATAGTCACTGGAGGTTTTCACGGTCATTAACTTCAGGACTTATAGGATTAATCGAGGTGCAATCAATCTGACTCAAACACTCACATTAAAAAAAAAAAAATTTCAGGCTTTATGTTGACATGGTGTTTCTTTATCACTACAATTATTTTAAAGTTTTTTATGAATCAATATTTTTTGGCACTTTATAAAGACCAAGTCCTATTTAGAAGTTTTAAAAACACTATGATAACTCATTGATATTTTGATGAAGTTTCTATCTATATCCAACATTTCTATGCTTAGAAGAATATCAAGGTTAAATGATATGGATCTAGCCCGCTTCCAGCCAACCTAATATTATCAGTTACAAGTCGAGTTCAAGTAGGCTTCAAGTAGACATAAATCTACTGAACTACTGGACCCAACATCCTTAAGCTGGGTTCTATACTGAGTTTAATAGGAAGCGAGTTTGACAAGCTGTTATACTTAATTTTTTTAAACTTAACTACGTGCCTAACCTATATAGACAAGAGTTTTAAAATAAATATTTATTTTTTAATTTATTGTGATCACTTATTTAAAAATTACTGATATTCCACTAAAAAAATTGTTTTATATGTTATAGACTTCTTAATTACACCAGCTACAAGTTTGATAAGTAACGGATAGTATATACTTGAGCTGACATCTTATTTCATTCGTGTACGGACCAGTTTGGAACTGATCACAACTAGTTAGATCGGTATGGAAGCGCATCCTAGAAAAACTACGTACCTCCTCAATTATATATTTTCCTAATTAATAAATGACATGCATGCTTCATTATTTCTCTCTTTAAAAGCAAAGCCACTTCTTATAATTCGGCCCCGTCTGTTGCTTTGTCCTATTAAGTGACCAATATAAAATACATGTCAATGGAAATTAAGTTCTGCACCTCATGTTGCCGCCACGCTTCACCAGCCTGGATCGATGCATCGCCTTCCCCAATAACAACATGCTCATATGTGCATGCATTTCCTTTATTTATTTTCTTTTTATAACAAAAAAAAAATTCTTTACCTAGATTTTGAGTTTTCAAATTAAAATGTATTTAAGAAAGTCATCAGCGCTTAAAAATATGGTTGCTAATTAATTAATGGGTTTGTTCTAATTCTTCTTCTTCTTCTTCTTGTTTTTTTTTTTGTTAAAAGAAATCTTAGACTACACAATATAAGAAAGAGCTCTTCTCCATTATATAATTTATAAGAAAGAAGAACAATTATTTTTTTTTTATTAACATGGATGTTTGGGTTAGTTTGTGTGCACCTTAACTGATCCCACGAGTCCTGAAATTAATGACCATGTAAGCCTCCAGTGACCCTGAGATTTGTGAAACTCGAACGGGTGATATTTAAAGAGCAAACGTAAAATCTGATCAGTTGAGCTATACCTAACATGTTAGAAAAGCAATCACTTGAATTGGAACCTTGTTTCACTAAAAGGGAAACGACTAGATATACAATCAGTACTGGACTGGATCGGCTTGTATATTAATAAAATTTTTTAGAGCAGGTGTTATTTAAGAAATTATATAATTGTATGGGTGGTTAAAAATTCTGTCAGCTACAAAATTTTAAAACATAAAAAAAGTTATATTAATCAACTAATTAAATTAGAGCACTTTAAACACAGTTGAGATTTCTCTCAAGTACTACATGTCATTTTCAATTGATTTGCTTAATTATTTCGTAAATTAAATCAACTAACAGATAAAAAAGAATATAACATAGCGGGAAAGAGAAGGTTATATGGTCAAAGAAACAAGAGTTTAACTAGCTCAAAACTCTTATTTGTTAGCTGACTAATTAATTTAATTTAGGTTCAGTGTCTATGAAGTTAATTTGTAAATTGAGTTAAGTTATTTTTAATTTTTTTTATTTAAAAGAAGATATAATTAAATATGATTGGTTAGAAGTAAGTTTTGATATAATCAAACCGGCAGTCATGAAATAGACACAAGCTCTTGATTTAATAAGAAATTAAAATCTTAATTTCTAATTTATTGATTCTAACTTACCAACTCCCTTTTTTTTTTAATTTTGCTTTAGTGATTTTTTTTTACTAATAATGTAACTCATTTTTGTTATAAATTATTTATAAAAAGATAAATTTTAAAATTATGAATTAAAATAAAAAGGTACTTTTCATATGCCATACAAAATAACAAAAACAACTAAAACAAAAGGCAAAATCTGTATAGCTCTTTTATATTTTTTTACTCATCACTATATATTATACTGACTATATATTTTGTCTTTTTCAAAAAATACTTGTTTTTAAATTAGAAGTAATTTTATATTTTTACACGATGTGTTAGTAATTATTGATTTGTTTAGAGCATTTTAGTCTATTTAATATTTTTTTTAATAGTAAAATAATAAAAATACAATGTAGGATAAAAAAAATTAACACAGCAAGCGCAAGGATATTTCAGTATTTTTAATAGTGAATTTACATACATACACACGCATACATACATATACATACATACATATACATACATACATACAAACATATATATATATATATATATATATATATATATATATATATATATATATATGAATGAAATAAATTTAAGTAATTATGGTAAGAGGTGCCAGGGTATTTTAGTCGGAAAAAAATAGCCAATTAAGGAAAAATCTTCAGCAAGCCCAATATTCCCTTCATCATTCTCAGCCTTTCTTTGCCAATTTCAGCTAAAGAAACAACCATGTCTCCATCTTTCATCTATTCATATTTCTCTCCCTTCACTGCCAATCATCATAGCATTATCAACCACCACAAAACACATTTTTCTCGTCGCAACTCTCCCACAACAAAGCACAACCCAAACCAGTTACCACCGCCTTCTACCGATCAGCTCCACCAAAACCCATCCAAAAATGGCATCGCTATCAACAAACAATGATGATAGTAGTAGCAGTAGAAAAAACACGTGAAGAGAGAAAGAAAACAAAAAAACCAGAACTTTAATTTCCTTGGCCCGATTTCCCTTCTCAAGTGGCGGTGGACTTCGTCACCGGAGTAGGGAGGAAGAAACGAAGAAGGCATTCCTGAGCTGAAAAGAGACGCGCCCCAGTAGTGGTGGAGTGTACACCCGCACGTCGAAAATAGTGACAGCCCGTTAAGCCACGCAACTTCATTGTTCCAGTCCAATTCCAACAGTCTTCGGCCTAAGTTAGCAGCTCTCGAAGGCCATATTTGTAAACCAATGCATTGATTTGTCTATTTTGAATGATTTGAAATATGTTGTTGATTTTTATGTGTTGTTTAACATTTGAAGGGTTGGGAACTGTGTTTTTGCATGGAAAAGCGGGGGTAAGAAGCCGTCGAGGATTTTATCCTTCAAGCTATGATAATGTTGGGATTAATAATTGTGTTGGGAGGATGAGTTTGAATTATCCAAGGTATAATTTTTTAACTTTAATGGAAAAATTCTACTTGTGAATGTGTACATTTGGTTTATTGTAAAATTTGTGCTTTTATTTTATTTCAACGATATGATCATATGTTAATTTTTTAATTTTCCATGTGTGGTTGTTTGTTGATTTTTTTGTTTTATCAAATAATCGATATGAGAATGGTACAATCCTCTTAAATCTCAAGTTAAAACCTTTTTATTTTAAAAAAAATTATAAATAAAAAGTTTTGTTCCTGTTTTATCAAGTAATCAACCCAAAGTTAGTATATTCCTCATCAAAATCTTGCCCTCGAAATCTTGCCCTCGAGAAGTTAGAAATCTATCATTTTTTAAAATATAAATAAAGGATTTTATTTTTGTTTTTTTATCAAAGAGTTAATCCAAGAATGATCCATTCCTTATAAGAATCTTGTTCTCGAGAAGTTAAACTTTATTGTTTACACATAAAAATCAAAAGTTTGTTTTGAAAAGATAGTTGATATGACTTTGTTAAAAACTAATATAAATTATATCTTAAAACTTCACTTAATAGCTTAAGCTATTAGGTTAAATTAGTTCTTTAACAGACTTTATAGATATTTTTCTAATATATGTATGAGCATATTATTTATCATGTGTGAAATGCTTGCAATTCATTTTCCGATATGTTTCTCCTTATCATTACAAGTAAGATTGGGCTAGGTCAACATGCTACCACAAAAACCCGTTGTGCGTGAATAGTGGTCTTTGAATACATTTTATACCAAATAAATGGGTCAAAGCCCAACTTATCATCCATTATTCTTTCTAGGTCCAATGCCTATAATTTAAAAATGAAGATTAAGCTTTGTTGTTGGGTTTTAATCTCAAATCACTATTTTAGATCTTTATAGTCTTTTACCTTTAATAACAAATACACATAATTGTTTAGACAATTTCTTAGCATGAAAGCACATCAGGTATCATTTATTTTTTTAAAAAAATGCATTAGCTTATCTTAGGTAAGATATTTTAGAATAATTTTCATCTTTTTTTTTTTAACATAACCAACTCCTTACCTATAATCTTTTAATATTGTTTAGTGTTTTTAATTACCGTAAAACTCACTATCAACTTCTTTTTTATTTTACCAAATCAATCCTAATGATCTTGCCGAAATGTCCCTTATAACACCTGTAGTTATTGTTTCTTCTTAGATGATTCTTTCAGTTCTTGTATATATCTTCACAGAGTACCTACCCATTGTTTACTTTCAAGGTTTAGCATCCAAACTAAGCTCATAAGGACTTTATTGTCCTGAGTTTGAAGGAGATATTAAATTATATTTAGTTTTCATATTTAATATTGTTTATTATATATGATTCATGATCATTAAATCTATATATTTACCTTCCTTGTAAATCTAAGTTTGATAGCTATATACGATCGAGTCTTGTACTGTTATTTTGATATGCACAATACAAAATAGATATTTTGTCATTATCCAAAGCTATTTTCAAAAGGCCATACTAAAAAACCTCGGTGACTGCAAAGTTCTTGTTTTTATGATTTTTAAAAACACACAGCTCTAAACTCTTCAAGAAACCATTACAAGTCCAGAATTTACTGTTATGTTATCTGACAGTTTTGGAATTTTGATAATAGTTGATGTTTCTTCTGTTTGTTGTTTGCTTATTCTTTGCACATAATTCTATTTGTAGGCAAAATAATGTTATGCTAAGTTGTTCATGTGATCAATGATGATCTCAGTTATCAAGTTCTTGTTGTTAGGATAATAAGATTTACACAGAAAAAAAAATAGAGAGAGATGAAGAAAAGCAGAGAAGGATTCTATTAAACAAAGAGAAAGAAGAAATTCTGTTTTGATTCTCTGTTTTATTAATTGAATGTTGTTCCCTTATTTGACATCAATTTATATATTGTTACAGTAAGAAGCTTATTCACCTTATCTATTTTTCACTAAATAATACTAACTAATTCTCTTAACTGACAAACAAGACTAACAGCATTCTAATCATTTCATTCTCTCTAATCTTTTGATATATGACATGACTAGAGCCTTTGAAATCTTTACACTCGTATCTCTCATGGATAAAACCTTCAAATTTTAGAGGGTGTTTGTTTTTGTAGTTGCTTTTGCTTTTGAAGCAAATCACAGAAAAAAACTGTTTGGTAAATTATAAAACATAATTTACTATTTGTGGAACCTAGTTTAATTTGCATTTAAAATGCAGGTTAACCGAAATCAACTTCAAGCTGCTTATCTTCTTATGCTGTATGTGGAGATTCACTCTCCACTATTCACTCTTGCAAAGTGAACAGTGGAGAATGTCTCCACTATTTATGATTGGATCGGGTCAGGCCCAAACCTAAATACATTGGATTAGGTCTGATCCAGTAAAAAAAATCTATTTTTTTTATTTTTAATTGTGTTTTATTTGAAAAATTAGTGTTTAATAATATTCAATGATACTATATAAATTAGAAGGAGATCGCATGATGGCGTAGCATTTATAAAATTTAATCATAATCCCAATTTTGTTCATGATGATATTTTACCTGATTTTGTTGTATGCTCAAAAAACAATGAAAATTGTAGTCCTTGTCGGATGAATTTCGTACGTGATAGAATTATAGATAGTTTAATGGAAGAATAAAAAATATTTTATATAAAGTATTATTTATTTCATGATGTAATAGCAATAGTTAAATTTATAATATTTAAATTAAAAATCATCAATATTAATATATATCTTTTTAGTTATTTTATAACCTTAATTTGAAAAATACTCTTAACCAAACACATTAAATTATTTTTTGTTCAACCTCAATTTTGACTACGGTTTTAACCAAACATATATAAATACTAAACCAACCTCAATAAAAAATATTTTTTTATAAAATAATATTTTTCAAACCATAACTATAAAAACTATCACAATACTAAACATTATGTAAAAGTGCGGGAGTGAAGAACATTCAAGTCATCAAGATGATTCTTCATTCCAATATAGAATTTTTAGCTAAGTGGGTGACATTTGTAAGCAGTAGATGACAATGAAAGAAGAGGAAAACAAACAATTTGTTTAATAATCATGTTTATCTTTCACATGTTGGATTTCTAGCTGACTTCGTCACAAGAAATAATATAGCTTTCAAAGCTCATTCACAAGTGATGTCTTCTCAAAGAAAAAAGTAGCAAGTGATAATTGATTATTAAATACAGAATATCAAATTAACCAACGACTTTAGGTTTAGCGTTCCAACACATGACTTTCAATTTATGCAAATGAAATTTTGATAGGTGTAATTAAACGAACTTGAAACATATTTAACGTTTATGTACTATTGAAAGTTTCAAGCAAACGTTATGAACGTTGTTAAACGTGTTCATCCACCCCTCTTCTAGTCTTCGCCATCAAATAAGACAGCCGGTCATTTTTTTAGAGTGCCTCACACCCCCATCAGATTTCTTGAAGTATGTATTATTTCTTTATTTCCAATCAAGCAAGATCATGCAACGAGACATTGCATTCTAGTATAGCTTCTTCGATTCAATTCATCGTATAAATGGTGTATTAATCTGCTGCTCCTGTAACTCATAGCATTCTTGTTTGTCTGGGCTCCAAAAGGCCTAGAATAAGCAAGGGAAAGCCACTGAGATTGTGGAGGATACACTTAATGTTGCCACCAACTTCAGGCGTCTCTGGTTGCCTTAACCATCCATAAATTTGATCACTAATTAAACACATCTACCAAGGTACATATTAAAAACGCTTATCTCTTAATCAGTTTTACCTCTCTTTCCATGCAACTTTAAAGACTCTTTGCTATATAAACAACATTATGGCTTAGGATTTAAGGCAAACAACCTCCTCTCTCATCCTCTCTCTTCTTATTTCTTTAATAGCTCTATTACCATATGTCATTTTCTTTTCAGGCAAAACTCTTTAATTCTCATATTAGATTAATTATCGGAGGGTCACCATCTCAGTTAAGGTACATCGAAAAATCTAGTTATCACCATCACTCAGCCGTGTAAGAAAAAACAACCTCATTCTTAAAGGTTTTCACGACCATATATCCGATATGGTATTAAAAGACTCAAAATTCATCAGGTTTAAATAAAGGGTATAATTTGTTAAACAGGTTATGCTACCCACAGGTGTTTCGGGTTCGGCTATGCCAAATAAGTTGGTACCCAATCTGTCGTCATCGTATTGCTGCAGATTGGAAGAAAATTCAAAAGATAAGCCAATATTAGAGTAATTTTTATAAGGATATTACTGCTACGTATAGAAAGTTTTGAGGTAGATGGCATCCAACGGACATGGAGCTTCATCTAAATTGCACCTGAAAATTGCAACCCATTTATATTGAAGGGATAGATATGCTCGGAATTTTCCAAGACCCACTCAGAGAAGTGTTTCTACAGTTAGAAGAAGACAAATAACTATTATCATACACACAAACAACAACAAAAATAATGTGGGTCCGCATCAAAAACCAAGCTTTCTCCTTCTTCTTTCCCATAAGATTATTCTAAAAAGTTTTGCAGCATAGGACATTTGAAAAGAGCTTCATTTGATTTCCACAATAAATTTAATTACCTGTATAAGCATACAGTAGCAAATTAAAATTATAGGAGAAAATCTAAAGAAACTCATCCACTAAAGTTCATATTGAAATGCATCTATAAGGTGGTTTATAAAATATAAGAACAAGTAATTTGTTCAACACGAATTACAGACTAAAATATTCTTTGCAGACCATTACCAGGTAGTGCAGATAGCAAAAAAGGGCGCCATCTCCTCGTCACTCCCCATCATACCCTATCTGATTTTGCATCCGATCATACTTGGCTACAATCTCATCTGGCAAAACCTTAGCCCTGCAAAGTGGGCATGTAGCCAAAGATTGCTGTAACCATTTGTCTAAGCAATCCTTGTGGAATGTATGTTTGCAATTCAATTTCCTCACACTTTCGCCTTCCGAAAATTTAGACAAACAGACAGCACATTCCATCGAACCTTGTTGCCTCGTCAATTTTTCACTGTAAGAAATAGTTGGATTTTTTTCTTCCATGTGTTTAAGATACTGAGTGGTGCTAATTATTGGTTTATTGGACTTCAAGGTACTTCCGATGACCGACTGGAATAGAATTACAATTTCAACGAGTAGAAGACTGAGGAAGACTATGGACATGGAATAGAGGTGGGAGAAGAATTCAGAGAGAGAGGCCATGGCTGGTGCTAATGAAGAAGTTCAGATGTGAAACTTTACAGTACGATAATACTATACAGTGTTCTTTAGGCTTTATAGTGAATGTGGCTAGGTGCAGTTCCCTAGGCTTTGCTACATTTAATGTTCACCCAAAGTTGAGGGGAATGCACGTGACCGACCTTAAGTGGTGAAATGTGGAATTCAGGAAATATATTAAAATTAAAATGGTAGAATTTTCCTGGTTCAGTTAAAAAAAATATATAGTCCTGGAATTCTAATTAAGATTCTAAATTAATATTGAAGTTGTCTGAATTGATGTAAAATTCAAATAAGTGGAAGAAATCAAGATAGTTAAAAATGCTTAAGTATTTCAATACATTTAAGATACTTTTCAAAATATATTTGAATAAAAAAAATTAAAATAATGATTTTCAAAGTGTTTTCAAGAAATTATCAAAATGTTTAAGGGTATTTTAACTTATTAGCACCATTTAAAAACTATTGATTAAATAATTAAAAAATTAGTAAAATAACATAATTTGAAATATATTGTGGTTCTCAAATGTAATATTTAGAGATATTTGTGTTTAGAAACTGTGACATTTACCAAACACCAAGATAACTCTAAATACAATCTTTAAAAAATACCCTAATCCTAATTCAAGCTCCTATCTCTAACCCTAATCTCATAACCCCTAACCCTAATCCAAACTCAAAACATTAATAATAACCTAAAACCTAAACTAACCCTAACTCTAATCTAAACCCAAACAATAAACATTAGACATTTTTTTCCTCATTAGATTATGCTTTCTAAAGTGTTTTTTTAAATTGTTTTTCACTTGAAAAACATCAAATTAATGTTTTTTAGATGATTTTGCTGTGTTGATATCAAAAAATAAATAAAAACATCATTTTAACGCATTTTCAATTAAAAAACACTTTTAAAAAACAAATTGTACTGCAATATCAAATTCACATTAACCCTAAAATCCAAACTCCAAGCTCTTAATAAAAACTAACTATAAATTCTAAACCCAAACACTAACTATTAAAAACTAACCCTAAACTTTAAAATCTAAACCCCAAACCTCAAAATAAATTCTTTAAATTTTTTAGGTGATTACACACATACTTTAATATGGTAAGGACAATAAAGTTGGTGTGGTGTGAGTTGTCACATTCACTTCATTCTTTAAGAGAAAAATAAATAAATGGAAGTCTAAAATAAAATATCTAATTAAGAATTATCAAATCTCTTGTTGATGTACAATTAAAACTTGCTATCCAATTAGAAATGAAATTTAAGCAGTTTATAATCAAAATTTCTTTTTGATTTAGGGTGAATTGCATAAAAATTACAATTTTTTTCCCATTTTAAACTAATATTTATTTTATTTTCTTTCTTTGGTTTTTAGGCACATTCATGTAAATTATTCTATTGTTACTTATATAATGGTAATTGGTTTTGGTAATAACACAACAAATCAATGTTGACTTCGTTCACCTATAAATGCTTTAATTTAAATGCTAAAAATTATAAACATAAAAATTAAGAACAAATAAAAATTAATAATTTCTCAAACAGTTAAACCTTCAACAATACTAATATTCCAACAAAACTCAACCCTATTGTCTTTGTTCGCATGTCCATGTGTAAAATTTTGATTTGAGATTCTACTACTCTAAATTCATATATTTAAATATCAACCTTGACCAAGCTAAAACAATTATAAAAAAAATTATACAAGTATACTAAAATACATGTAAAATAAAATACAAACTCAATAACAAAATAATGCAACATAATACACTGACAATATATAAATAAGTCTATTTGTGCCTATATCGACTAGTGAATGAAACTTCATCAATAGCACGACTTTCTCGTGTCTGGGTAACCTTATCCATGGCCATAACATCATCATGACTTAACATCTATCTAAAGTTTTGAAGTGCATTTTGGCAAATGATAAACCAATAAGATGCATAATAATATATTGGGTCATCATAATCGAGATCACAAAGATCAGTGTTGGCTTCTCAACTTTCCCATAATAACAAGCCAATCTAAATTAAAAAAAAATACATATATTAATCCATAAATAAAACACATTATTTATCATATAATAATTTTTGAAAAAATAACAAATACTTGTGGCATTTTGAATCTACTATGCATGTGGTTTATACTCGATGTCCTTTCGTGAAGGAATATACAACAAATCTTGTGTTATGATTTAATGTGTTATACCTAATACCAAATCAAACAATCCTCCTTTATAATCACAGAATGCACCTCAATAAAGATTCCATCCATTAGTGTATCCCACTATGATATATAAGTATGATGGTGGCTTAACCAATCATAATCATTGTTTTTTCCAAGATGACTAACAATGTGTAGTGCATTACTTTTTGTATAATATGGTGATACATGTGTGAGGACCTTATAGCTTTTATATCTTAAAGGAATCCGACTTTTTATAGCATCCTCTATGTAAGTACCATTGACTTTCAGGTGCTTTAATACATTGTAATTGCACAAAGATTGTTGTTAAATGTTAAACTTGATATTCAAGTGAAAATGCAATAAACCACCGTGTAATTACATTCACTAAATCATTCTTAGCGTTGAAAATTTGTTTAACCACCAAATAAGCACCATTGATTAAATGTCTATAACTAAGTGTCCAAATATTAAAAGACATGTCATTAACTCTAGTATCATCCTCAAATTCATAAATAAGAAGTCCTTTTATATCATCATCATTATCATTATCATCATCATTATTTAATGTCTCAACCAAACCTAAAATACCATCTTCTTTATTATTACTAGGCTTGGAGAAGTTATACCTATGTTGCTCAGCATATGGTTCTCAAACATATTTTAATCACCTATCTATAGCATATCATGCATCAATAAAAAGTTTAATCCACTTTTTATTGTCCTAAACGGATTATAAGATTGTGATTCTTTTCTACCTGTTTGAGTAGATATGGAGATGAAGATAAGAGTTAAATCACACTCTATATTAGAGGAGGAGCTGATTTATTTAGGTTGACTACCAACATATAACTCCATCATGTTCAATCCACATCAGATGAACAATTCAATAATAGTCCAAAAACTCACATCATATAAAATTGGTACGGGATAATATAAATGTTCCCTAACATGACACTTTCAAGTGATATCAACTTCAACATCATTATAATTCCACTCAACTACTTAACATATAACTTTTTTTAATATCTTCTAGGGACATGCCTAAATTAGCATTCAACAACACATTGCTTCTGCCATTGTAAGTTATATTATTGTTCACATCGGGAATAACAATACAACCATAATGATATAACATAAACATGTTATAAGACATTCTACAAATAAAAATCCATTTTGATTATTTGGACATAATTTAAATAAAATTGCATGAAATCAATCATAATTGCATCAATTGATCTAATGTCTTCCTAATTGATGTTAAAATAAGATACTCAATTACGAAAATTAATTTAAAAATTCAACGCAATGCTTAATTGATCTAATTTCTACCTATTTGATGTTATTTTCATGCTAAATTGTATGATATCAATCATAATTGCATCCATTCTTAGCTAATTTATCACAATTAAAACAAACCCAAATACGATAATTAATTTTAAAATTCAATGCAAAGCCTAATTAGTCTAATTTATACTTTGTTGATGCTATTATCATGCTATGACATGAAATCAATCATAATTGCATCAATATGGAGCTACTTTATCACAATTAAACCAAGATACCCAATTACGATAATCAATTTTAAAATTCAATGTAATACCTAATTGATCAAATTTTTATCTAATTGACGTTATTTTCATGCGTAATTGCATGATATGAATCATAATTGCACCAATTCGTAGCTAATTTATTACAATTAGAACAAGATATTCAATTACAGTAATTAATTTCAAAATTCAACACAAAGTGTAACTAAACTAATTTCTACCTAATTAATGTTACTTTCATGCTCAATTCCATGAAATTTATTATAATTGTATCAATTCAAAGCTAATTTATCACAATTAAAACAAGATACCCAATTACAATAATTTGTCCCAAAATTCAACGCAAAACCGAATTGATATTATTTGCATTATCAATTACATGCAATCATACCTAATTATATTAACTAAATCTTAATTTAGCTTAAAAAAACCCTAATATATCAAACTCAACCCTAAACTATAATCCAATCAAAACTCAAACAATCACAAATTAACAATGAAACCATAAAATTATAAGTAATACAGAATGTTTACCTTAATTTAACTACTAGGGAAAATAGTGGAAAAGAGGTTTGAGGTGTGATTATTTTGAAGGGAAATAAGAAGATATGTAAATTTTTATATGGTAAGATGTCGTAGTTTTGAAACGTGATAGCTTAAGTTACCATGTTTTTCAAGCTCGACGTAAGCCAAGCTATTTTGTTAAAAAAAAAGAGAGATTGTGTTATTTTTTTTTAAAAAATAGTTAATAGTGTTTTTTTATATAAAAAAAAAAGTCACTCGAAGAAAGTGGTAGAGATGCTAATAAAGCACTTTGGCATTAGCATTATTTTTTGGATAATAATTTTGGTCCAAATACGTTATTGTCAAAGTGATGATAAAGGTCAATTTTGGGGGCCGAGTCACGTTACGACTGCTCTATCTTCACTCCCCCCTCGATCGATTTGGACTTTCTGTCATAAAAATCAACACATCTAGATGCACCTCGTGAAAAGTACTGGATCAGGTAAAACGCATGAAAAATTATGTTCGCTGATTCTAGAACTCGTCATAGATTTTAAAGTTACCGCTTCAAAGCAACTAATTAGCAAAAACTAAAGGAGGGGCGTCTATTGGGTCAAGATTTTTTATATTTATATTTTATTTATTATCTAATAGGTAGAACAATAAATAATAATTGTATAATAGATATGTATATAAATACCCGAAGCTTAAGGAATAACATATAAATATTTAAAATTTCTACCTCTATATATATATATATATAAAGTTAGGTTTGGGTCGGGTTTTAGATCAGGTTTGACAATATTCATACATTATTTATTACCTATCGAATAAGATAATTATCCAAAACAAACTCATTTATTTGGGTCGGATTAGATCAGTATTCATCAAATTCAAATAAAATTGTATGGTGAATTCATTATTTACCTCCTTAAAGCATGATTTATTAGAAAAGTACTTTGGTTTTTTATTTTTTATTTTTTATTTTTATATATCTTTTAATATTGGATTTATTGAAGATTAAGTTTCATAATTTATTTTGATTTGTTTTCTACTAGGTCTTTCTAGTTTTATAACTTGAGTCACGTGTTTGACGGGTTAACTTAGATTGACTTATGTTTTTTTATTCTTTTCTTTTTAATTGATTTATTTTTCAATTTTACCATTCAATATTGAGTTACATAGGAATTATGCTTCATAATTTAATTGAATTGCTTCATATGATGTTATTTCGATCTCATGACCTTAATAATTTGATTGACAAGTTAATTTAGATTGACTCGAGTTGTTTTGTGTCCCTTTTTTTAATTGGAATTTTTCTAATTTTATCTTTCAACATTAGGTTGATTGGAAACCATGTTTTATCATTTGTTTTAATTTATTTTTATATAGTTATCACGGTCTCATAATCTAGAATATGGATTTAACAGGTTAACTCAGGTTGATCTAGGTGTTCAATATATTGTCGTTTTAATTTTTTTTTTAAATAATAGTCTTGAATTTTTTTTAGCAAAGTTATGTTTTTACCAGTCACCCAAATTGTTTATGGACTTACCATATAGAATGGGTTACATCAAATCAAGCCCAACATATTTTAAAAAAACATTTACTACTACAAAATATTTCAGCAATGTCTAAATATTTTTTTTATATTTAAAAAATAATTTATCGTAAGCCAATAATCTCTATTACTTAATTGTTAATAGTATGGTATAATGAGACTTGTGTGGTCACTCGGTGTTATAATACTGGAAACAATGATTCGCAACAATAATGATTATTAACACCATTATTTAACAATAACATAACAGTCTTTATTGATCATTATTGTCAAAATAATCATCCAATATGTAATCACTTGCTTATTAATAAGATTTGGTATTCCAAGTTTATCTTTCACACTTCTTCACTCTTTTTTATAACTATAATGAATGTTTTATATGATATTTAATTACCAAGTTTAATTGTACATATATTTAGTAAATCTATAATTTGAAAATTAACTATGATTTATCCAGAATTACTAATGATTTATGACAACGATAATTGCAATTGTTATTGAAAACCTGCAAAATCCGAATATAGTAGGCCCCAATAAGTATTGTCCCAACTAACATGGGTTTAGCTCCATAGTAAGTTTTGTCTTTGAAAAGACGCTTCTTGGGGATAGAGGTGACCTTCATGCTATATAAGTGACTAAGAATCTTGTCTCCTTGCCTTTGTGGGATAATGACATCATTATAACTCTTTAGGCGAGGGGCTTGGGTAGCACAGTATGGTTGGTGTCCCACAGACAACACCAATGATAATGTGTGTCCAGATCCGCACACAATAGTCTCTCCAAGAGATATTGTTCTAGTTAATGTAGGTTTATCTATATAGGGGTTTTGTTAGAGATTAATATCAATTATATCTTGAGGCCTCACTTAATAGTTTAAGCTTTTGGGTTGAGATGGGTCTTTGATATGATATCAAAACCTTGAAGACTAAATGATTATAAGTTTGAATCTCACCATCTTCATTCTCTCTTCTAATTAAAATTAATTAATAGCATAAGGTAGTATGGATCTATGCAAGTTTCAAACCCAAAAGACTTTTATTTGAGAAAATATATTAGAAAATAATATAAATCATAAATTAAAGCCTCGTCTAATAGCTTAAATTTTTAGGTTGGAATAGTTCTTTGATATGTTTTGTCCATGCAAAAGCTTCTCTTAATGAGAGGTGATCTTTATGCTATATAAGCTATTAAGGCCCTCATCCTCTATCATACATTGGATTGTGACATCATCATTTACAATTGTGATTATTATCTTCATATAAAAAAAAAAAACTATCTTAACTTCTAACTTTGCTTATGATTACTACTTAGGTGGAGGAGAAAAATGGTTTATTTCTTAGAGTTAAGAAATTATGTAGATCTCAACCTCTAACATCGCTTATGATGGAACTAGCAAATTGCTACACCAATTAGATGGCTGGACCTAATAATCAGATTTCTACAAGCCAAGCCCATTGAAATTCATTAGCCCCATGAAAATAACATTCAATGCTAATGTTATGATCAACTATTTTACTGTTAACTCACCTTGTTGCTACGTCTATTAACTTCTCTACTAAAAGAACGGGGACACTTAGCTTCTTTACAAGCTGACTATTTTTAATAATAAAAAAATAATTTTATTTTTTTTTCATTGAATTTTTTTTTTTAATTTTATCATTCAATTAGTTAAATTTAAATTGATATTAACAATTTGTTTCAGTTTGCTTTCTATGAGATTTTATCAGGATCAAACAAACATCATGATATTTAGTTGATACTTAATTTTGCAATCTTTCATTTTTGTTATCATATCATTAAATAAAATAAAATAAAAAGAACGATAAAGTTGTGTAATGTAGTGGAGTCCATAATCCGAGTCACGAATTGGACAAGTTAAGCTAAAAAGCCCAAGTTCAGCTACAGATCTCAAGTCAATCCAATATATTGTTATCTTAATATTTTTAAAAAATCATCTTAATATTTTAAAAAAATCATCTTAAAATTTTGTAAATTCAAACCATGTTTTTTATTGATCATCAAGGTTGCCTTTGAACCCATCAAACTCACTAGGTCACATTAAGGAACTCCTATATAGATTAATTTTAAACTCGAGTTGGGTAAGGAATCAGATATGGAGGTTCGAGGTTGACCCACTAAGCCAAACCTTTTTTTTTCATTTTCTTTTAAATTCCATCTTATAATTTTTCTTTCTTTCAATTAAATCCTTTTTTTTATTTTTTTTTCAATTTAACCCTTTGATATTTTGTTGATTTTGAATTAGTATTTATAATTTGTTTCGGTTTGCTTTCAATGAGATTATCATAGTCTCAAACAAACATTATATTAATTGATTATTGCTTAATTTTGAAAACATATATATTTTTTTTATCATATCATTAAGTAAAAAAAGTTTCTTAAAACAAAATAATTAAATCTAGTTGAGTCCATGACATGAGTCGTGAGTTTGGTAGGCTAAACCACGAATCTCAAGCCGATTTAATCTGTTATTGTCTTAGTATTGAGAAAAAAAGGGGAAATTACACTGAGCCATAGTTTGATCGTTTTTTCACTTTACCTCCATTGTTTGAGAAATTATACTCTATATTGTCAACTTAATATCTTTATAACACTTTACATTCTCAAGTTTTAGCGGAAAAAGAAAGGTCAACAAAAAAATTGAATTATTTACAAGTTTGCTATTATTTTCTAATCAATGACTAAAAAGCCCTTACAATATTAAAATTACAACTTTGCTATTAAACTGATAATTACTATTTTGACATCAAGCTAATATTACAGCTTTGATAAAAAATAGAAAAGACCTAAAATTTTTATAGTGATATTTCATTAAACACTTTTTCTACAACATAAAATAAACCTTCATTTCATGTCTATTTGGGAGTGAGTTTCCAACTGCGTTTGTGTTAGAGGTGATCATTTTTTGTTCGGTTTAGTTTTTATAAAAAAATAAGTAACCAAAACTAGTTTTTAAAAAAACAAACCGAAACCGGTTCAAACCAATCAGCTCAAATTTTTCCGATTTGATTCGGTTTGGTTCAGTTTTTTCGGTTTCAAGCATATAAAAAGTAAACTGAATCGGTTGGTATTTTAAAAATTCTAATCAGTTTAATCAGTTTTTTTTCACGATAAGGTTATTTTTTTTCCGGTTTTCTGGTTTTTTTTTCTCACCCCTAGTTTGAGTGCATTTGCCTTTAAAAAACATCAAGTGATGCTTTTTTTTAATGTTTTTCAATTATTTTGATGTATTAATATTAAAAAAAAATATGAAAACAATTATTTTCATACATTTCTAAGTGAAACATTTTTGAAAAGAAATCTGCACCACAATACTAAACATGCACAAATAAGTGTCAATGATTTTCATCAACACACATGCCATAAAATTAAAAATATTCTTATGTCTATAAACCATCACCTCCAAAAGATCTTTATGGAACTCGAATTCATATTACCCCATTCAAATCTGAAGTGGCCTATTCATTTTATTTTTATCCACACAAGCTTTAGTAGTAACAACGAGATGTAATATAATGTTTGAGAAAGGATTGAGTCCTAATTGGAATTCATATATTTCAATATCTGACATCAATAAACATTTTACTGCTAAACATTAAAGTCATAAGACTCCATTCTCAAGAACAACAAATTCCACAGAAAGATTACCTTTTTATGGTAATTACCATTAATGAAATCATCATGGTCATACCTTTGCTGATTTGCTAACAATTCTTCCTTTAGCTCCTTAACAAATTCCATGCATTCCATATAACACTTTAGCCTCTTCTTTTACAAATAACAATAAGAAACTTAAAGGTGTTGGGAAAAAAAATATTATAGTAATTGAAACAATAAGACTAAAGCATTTTTAGTCCCTTAACTTCCATTTCTCTTATTCTTTCCATAATTTAAACAAAAACCAAACCCTAAATAAGAGTATAAAAGAAATTGTATTGATAAATACAAAAAACATGAGTGTTGATGGATCAACATAATTTATGCCTAACTCACTTTCTTGAAAGGCCCATGAATAGAAGGGTCAGAGATAAGGTGGGGACACAACACCCTTAGGCTAATCCGATTGCTAAGACCAAGCGCTTGTAGGTCTGGAAAGATACCATACCCAACTCCATTGGGCTCAGCCCAAGCACTGTGTGAGTCTGGAAAGATATCAAACCAACTATATTGGGATTAAATATGCGCTGAGCTCAAGTGCTCATGGGTCTTGCGAGACGTCATATCCAACATCATTATGTTCAACTACGTGCTAGGCCCAAACACTTGTGGGTTTCACAAGATGCCAGACCCAACTTCATTGAGCTTAGTTACGTATTGAGTCTAAACACTCATGGGTTTGGCAAGATGTCAGGCCAATACACTTGGGCTCAGCTATGTGCTTAACCTAAATGCCTATAGGTCTTGCTAGACCCATGAGTGCTTAAGCTCAATACGTAGCCATGTGATGAGTCTAAATGCTCATGGGTTTGGTATAATGTCAGGCCAATACCCTTGGGCTCAACTATGTGCTTAACCCAAATGCCTATGGGTCTAGCAAGATGTTATACCCAACTCCATTGGGCTTGGCTACGCAATAAGCCTAAGCACTCGTGGGTTTAACAAGACTTCAGGCCCAACAACCTTGGGCTTAACTACATGCTTAACCTAAATGCTTATAGATCTATCAAGATGTCAAACTCAACTCCATTGGACTTGGCTACGCGCTGAGCCTATATGCTTGTGGGTTTTGCAAGACATTAGGCCCCATATCCATGGTATTAGCTATGGGCTTAGCCTAAACATCTATGCATCTAACAATATGCTAGACCTAAATTTTTTGGGCTCAACTACGCGCTGATCCCAAGCACTCATAGGTTTGACAAGATGTTAAATCCAACACCTTTGGACTCAGCTACACACTAAGCCCAAATTCTAACGAGTATGGCAAGATGTCAGTCTCAATACCCTTGGGCTCAACTATGTTTTGAACCCAAATGTTTGTGGGTTTGGCAAGATATAAGACCCAACATCCTTGGGTTTAGCTATGTGCTGAGTCCAAATACTTGTGAGTTTGGCAAGAAGCAAGACCTAATTCCCTTGGGATCGACTATGCACGAAGCCTAATCATAATTGAGGCTAGAAAGGTGTTAGACCCAACATTTTTGAGTTTAGAATCATTCCATATGCAAACATATAGTCGATGGTCTCTCTTGACCTCATGTTGGGTCATGAGGCTATCCCTAAGACCTTGAACCCGGGATGCTAAAAGCTTAGGGTAATTATTTCCCGACATTCTTGGATGGTTCAAAGTCCTCTAGGAGCTGGATATATTTCAATCGACATTAATGCTATGAAAGAGTTATTCTTATCAATATTAATGTTGATATAATGAATTTCTTCCTTACTAAGATATGTAAGAGAAAAAGACTTTTGATCCCTTGAAAAAAAAAAAAGGATATGGTTCATTGTGCAAGGGCTATAAATACCCTCCAAACAACCCAAGTAAATGATTCATAAAGCATTTATCATAAAAGACCAAGAACAAACATTCTTATTCTTAAAGTTTAATGTTTGTTTGTTTATTTATTACAATCTTTTACTATAAAGTCAGTATTAATCATTAGAGGGTCTTACAACTTTATAAAAGAGATTGTTTTGCTAGAACTAAGACCTCAACCACCAATACTCTACTATTTGCATTTCAATGGATGAAATGTTATGTGAACATATAATCATTCACTCTCCAAACACTTAAACCATATTCACTACCAGAAAACCAGAGAAAACCAACAGAATTACCAACGGAAATAATTCCATCTTAAAATCTGGCGGTATATACCGACCGTTTCTCCGACGGAGTATACAGTTTGTCTAGAAAGATACAACGGCATGGTGACGTCAGACGATTTTATCGATGGAATGACCGAGGGATTCAAACTGAGATAGCCATACAGTGACGTGACACAGTCACCAATGGAATAACCGAAGGATTCATTCCGTCAGTGATTCCATCAGAAAAAACCATTATATACCCACCCAATCTGCCAACACTCTCTTCCTCTGTTTCTCCTTCTTCTTTCCCATCCCACCTCTCCCCTCCCAAACTACAGCCAACCACCCATCCCAACTCTCCACTATTCTCAACACAAGCACTCAAGTTTCTTATATCTTGTACGTGATCACAATATCTGTTTCTTGTGGATTTTATCATTTTTTTATAAGTAAATCTATCCTTTTTAGTTTTAATATTTAAATGTGAATTTTATTGTTTTTTTAGTATATGTATTTTGTTAGCGTTTGTACTTGTTTAATTGTTATTTGTCAAAGAAACTTGTAATATGAATGTATAATTTTTTAGTTGTTATAGTTTGCTTTAGATTTTGTCAAATTATATTTGTTTGTAAATTGTTGAAATTTTGTTTGAATTACACCGAATTAAATGTGTTGTGATGAAATAAATAATTAATAGCTTGTTTAACGAGTCTTGTTTAATTGTTATCAATTCTATTTCGAAGTTGTGATTTCTGTAAATTTATATATGTATAAATTTGTATGTATGAACGTTGATAGTTAATAATTGATAATGAATATTTAACATAAGTGTTGTTTTAGTTTGTTGGATAATGTAGGGGAAAACCAATATTTTTGTTATGTTTTATAGAGGTTCAATAGAAGTCATGGATGATCGTTCATGGATGTATCGGGACTCACCCCAAGGATTGCGAAGGATGGATTATTGTAATGGTGTCCAGGGTTTTATTAATTTCGCAACATCTATTCCGAGAAATTTTACTGATGGTGGTATTAGGTGTCCATGCAGGAAGTGTAAAAATTTAAAGTTTTTGCATCAAGATGTTATAACGATGCATCTTCTAACCAAAGGGTTCATGGAGGATTACCTGTGTTGGTATGCTCACGGAGAACTATTTGTTCCTGATGAGAGCATGGAAGAACAGGTGGTTGGGTCAACTTCTAGTGCTAGCAATATGCATGAAGTTGGAAATGACTGGAATATGGTTATAGATGCAATGAGAATAAGTGAAGGTAATGTCAGGGAATGTCCAATCGTAGAATAAGAACCTAATGCAGATGCAGCAAGGTTTTTTGATCTGTTGAGAGATTCTGACGAACCATTATGGGATGGCTGTACGAACCACATTAAATTATCAGTCATAGTACAGGTGTTCACCATCAAGTCAGATCATGGGTTGAGTTAGGCCAGTTATGACAAGATTATTGAATGGGCGAGAAGCATTTTACCTTAAGAGAATAGGCTAAAAAAGAACTTCTATGCTGCCAAGTCCATGATGAAACCCCTCGGTTTAGGATACCAGAAAATTGATATATGCCCTAACTTCTCCATGTTATACTACCTTGAAAATGTTGAGATGACCGAGTGCATGACATGCGCACATTCTCATTACAAACCCAGAACTGGTAGAGGGAAGACTCTAGTGGCATATAAAAAACTTAGATACTTCCCAATCACATCTAGACTGCAGAGGTTATTCATGTCACCAAGGACTGCTGAGCACATGACATGGCACCAATCACACTTTGCGGTTGATGGAGTGATGGTTCATCCTTCTGACGGTGAAGCCTGGAAACACTTTAACACTATGCATCCTCCCTTTTCAGCTGAATCAAAGAACGTGCATCTTGGGTTGTGTACATACGGATTCAACCCATTTAGGTCATTTGCTGCTCTTTATTCTTGTTAGCCGGTCATACTGACGATTTATAACTTGCCACCGGGGATGTGTATGAGGCCGGAGTTCATGTTTTTATCTATGGTCATACCAGGTTCGAGCGGTCCTGGGAGGAATATAGATGTTTGTCTTCGTCCATTGATTGATGAGTTGACGCAGCTGTGATCCTCTGGATCTTTGACTTATGACATCTCGAGGAAACAGAATTTTGTTATGAGAGCGGCTTTGATGTGGACTATCAATGATTTCTCAGCTTATAGTATGGTTTCTGGTTGGAGCACGCATGGAAAGCTAGCATGTCCATACTGTATAGAGAACAACAAGGCATTCACACTAACAAACAGCGGTAAAGCTTCTTTTTTTTACTGTCACCGTCGTTTCTTGCCACATAACCACAGGTACAGAAAGAACAGAAAGGATTTCTTTGTTGGCAGAGTTGAAAAGGTTGTTGCACCCCCGCATCTTTCAGGTGAAGAATTGTTTGATGTTGTGTCAGAGTACGATGACATTGTGTTTGGTCTCCAATCAGGTAAGCAGAAGTTTTCTGGTTTTGGTTTGACCCATAATTGGGTGAAGCGAAGTATGTTTTGGGAGCTTCCTTATTGGAAGACCAATCTTCTCCGCCATAACCATGATGTCATGCATATTGAAAATAACGTGTTTGAGAACATTTTTAACACCGTCATAGATGTGAAGGGGAAAACAAAGGACAACATCAAGGCTAGATTGGATATAGCGCTATTCTGTAACCGTAAAAATATGGAGTTGGTTTGTGATGGGTCACAGGTCGCAAAACCAATAGCAAGCTTCGTGCTAGAGAAAAACACACAACTACTATTCTACAAATGGTTTAAGGGTCTGGGTTTCCCCGATGGACATGCCTCGAACATATCAAGGATGGTTAATATAGAGAAATGCAGATTATATGGAATAAAGAGTCATGACTGTCATGTGTTTATACAAACACTCATCCCATTAACTTTTTCATGATTTGTTGCCAAATGGGATATGGGATGCACTAATGGAGATCAGTCATTTCTTCAGAGATATATGCTCCAGCAAGTTGAATGTTGATTACATTGAAAGGCTTGAAAATAATATCGTCGAGACAGTATGCAAATTTGAGATGATATTCTCTCCATCATTTTTTGACTCAATGGAGCATCTACCTGTACATTTACCGTTTGAGGTAAAAGTTGGAGGACCGGTCCAGTACAGATGGATGTATCTATTCGAGAGTTTAGGAGCTATGTAATTTATAATTAAATGTTTTTATTTTTATTTTTTTAATTGATAATTTTTTATTAATATATATATATATATATATATATATATATATATATATATCAGTACTTGTTCAATCTTTAAAAAAAAAGGTTAAGAACAAGGCGCATGTTGAGGCGTCAATATGTGAGGACTATATTGTTGAGGAGATCTCAATATTTATCTCATACTATTTCGAACCTCATTTAAGAACGAGGATCAACCATGTTCCACGACATGATGATGGTGGTAAAGTGCCTTCAAGTGAGAACTTGTCAATATTCTCCAATCCTGGACGACCCACACCTAAAAATGCCGTGAGGGGAAGATATTTGTCTGAAATAGAGTTCAGACAAGCACACAATTCCATTTAATCACAAAAAGCTAATGGGATGAGTGTTTGTCCTATTTAACTGTGATGAGCTGAGACCTTTTATTAAGTAAGTAGATGTTCGACTTAAACTTTGTCAAGAGTGTACTATTTATGTTTTGTGATACTATACACTCATATAATTTGGAACAACCTTGCAAGCAACATCAACAATACTTACTGTCCAATAACTCACAGCTGACCGAATCCTAGATCTTTCAATTACAAGATGAACAATTTGCCACTTGGTTTAGAACACATGTAAGTCCTATCACAAACTCATTATCTCTTGCAATGTAATTAATTATAGTCAATGTTACATAATATCCGTTTATTGATTATCATTGTATTTAATTTACAAGCTAGGTTTATCAAATGGGAGGTAGTGCTACTTTTTCACTGTCTTTACTATTCCTGGGCCCTGAAAGAAAAGTCAAGTGCTATAACGGGTATTTTATCAATGGATATATCTTTCATACTAAAGAATACAGGCATGGAAGAAAGACATACAACAACGGTGTTTGTATTAAGGGGATCGACTTCTAGTGAGTTTGAAGTTGACTACTACGATAGATTGGAAGAGGTCATCGAACTGCATTATCATAACGAGCAGAATAGAGTGTTTTTATTCAAATGCTATTGGTATGACACAACTAACAGAGGAATTAAGTAGATCCTCACTATGGTCTCGTTGAAATCAACTCGAAAGCTAGACACCGCAACGTAAACGACGTCTTTGTTTTTGCAAAACAATGCCAACAAGTTTTTATAAAAGTCTCAGAATAATATCAAGTTGCTCCGTCGATTGACTTAGAAGAAAATTCAAATTTTCGTGTTTTCAACGATAGTCTTGTTGATGTTGACGCAGAGGAGTTGAATGTTGTTTTGAGCTCTAATAGTGGAAAAAAGAATGTTGTTGAAAAAGATGATAACGAAATTAAAGAGTGGGATGAAGCTGATGATAACAATTCAATAGAGGACGAAGATGAAAATTCTGACAAACTAAACATGTTCTAAAGCCTTATTTTATAATTTAATAATTTGAAACATGAAATATTTATTCTTCTTTAATGGTCAGCCCTTGTTATTGTGTTGTGTGTGCTGTAAGATTGCAATTCAAGATTTTGTGACAGGATTACATAAACAAAATAAGAAAAATTTATGGTTTCTCCTACGGGTACACTGACGGACGGACTATAACCTGTCGGTATTTCACAGAGAGTTGAAAAAAATTTACGAGATTGTGCTACATTCACCGACGGACTATAACCCGTAGGTATTTCACAGAGAGTTGAAAACAATTACAGGATTGTGCCACATTTACCGATGAAGTCACCGACGGACCATAACCCGTCGGTATTTAACAGAGAGTTGTAAAAAAATTACAGGATTATGCCACAATCACTGACGGATTGACTGACGTAAAATACCGGTGGATTTTTTGACGGATTTATGCACATCCCGGAGCGCACGCATGTCAAACACGTGTATGTCTGCACAAATACCGACGGATCCAAAAGTCTGGCGGGATTTTCAAACTTTTTTATGCGTATTTCAATTAATTTCCAACGGTATTACCAACGAAATTTAATGCCACCGACAATAATTAATTTCTGTCGGTAATACCATCAGAAAAATTGCTATATAAAACCCCCCCAATTTGGTTCATTTTTTTCTCTAGCTCCATTTCTCTTCTTCTCCATTTTTCTTCTCCTCTCCGTTTATATTTGGCTTTTATAAGAGATTTTATTGTTTTGGTGGTAGTTTTAAAAGGCATGTATTCTTTTTTATTTGTCTTTGTATTTTTTTTATTTTAATTATGATTATTTTTTTTTGTGTTCTTTGTTTTGTGTATTGTTTATAGATAAAATCTTAAATTCAACACACTATTAAGGTAAACATTTTTTATTCCCAAATTTATTTTGAATTGATATAGTGTTTTTTAGTTTTTCAGTTTTGTGTATTGCTTGTTTTGTGTTTAGGTTGTTTTGTATAGTATTTTTTAGTTTTTTTTTTCATTTTATTTATTAATTTTATGATGTTATTGTTTGTATTGCTATAATTGTTCTTGTTGAATTTATGTTAAAAATGTTAATTTATATATATATAATTACATTTAATTAGTTTATCTTAATTTAGGATATTATTGTTTGTATTGCTATAATTGTGAGTGTTGAATTTTTTTTTTAAATGTTAATTGAAATATATAATTAAATTTAATTAGTTTATCTTAATTTTAGGATATTATTGTTTACCTGGCATTGTTATTACTTGTTATTACATTTTTATATTTATATGTACATGTTAATTTCTATTTTGAGGTCCATTAAGGTCATGTTAGGAATGATATTGATTTAGTTACCTTTTGCTTTTGACCATGTAATTATTTATAAATTAAGAGTTTTGTCTCCTAAAACTTGAAATATAATATTAATCCGTAAATTTGAATGTATGACTTTAATATCATATTTGTAACTCTAAGTACCAATTTAACAATGAATGTTCATAGTTGAAATTGATTCTTTTACTTGAATTTCATTATATGATGTTATTAAATAAGATGTTTTGTGTTGATGATGATGAGTTAGGTTAAGATCCAGGATGATTGGATCGGGATGTGAAATAAAATTGGAAGTGTAATATGATTTTGTCGATAACTTGGGACCCCCAAGTATAGGGGAGACTCTGTCAATTTTTTTTTTTAAATAATCGAAGTTAATTATGTAATTATTTGTATAAATTTGTGTAGATGCATAGAATGAAATCTACAGCACGTCATCAAAAGACGATTGCAGCTAGTTCTTCTAGCAGCGAGGAGGACGTATCCTTAGGTGCTGATCACGACGAGGAATCTACGCCAACTTGTGATGTTGCCTCTTCTAACGCGGTTTCACGGTCGCGAGCGGTGTGCCTTCACCATGGGTCAATTCACCCACAAGTACCAGGCACAATGGAAGGATGACTTCTCAATGTAAGTTTGTTTAGGTTTTAGTTTTTTTTTTTTTATATATACTTATAACATAATTTATGAACAACTAATTAATATTTCTACTTTTATTTAATTTCAGGTTCGTAAACGTTGAGGTTGCAAGGACTATAACATTGACGTTTAAATCATCGATGGAGATTCCATTGTTTCAATGGAGTCAAGTTTCCAGACATCATGAGTGGAAACCTAATATCTATGCATGGTTTAAGCAATTTCAGGTCGGTGTTAATTTTTAATTTTCAGTTTATTTTTAATAAATGATTTTTATAATTTTATATCTTGTACTATTTTTGTTTTATATGAATTATTTATATACATAGAACAAATTTGAGTGGGATAGGGCGAACAACAATGTTGTGAGGAGGGTATGGGGGAATCACGCGGCAACTAGGTAACATAAAAATAATATTTATTTTTGTTTTATAATTTTATGTTTTAAATTCTAATTTGTTACTATGGAAGTAGGTTACGTGATTTTTGGTATGACACCCAAAAAAAATCAAAAAGACATGCGAGGGATAACGGTCTTGAAGGATGGTATGAAGTGGCGGTTTGGCAGGAATTCAAACTGCCATTCATCTTGGGGGAAATATGGACGGCATATATTGAGCACGTGACCTCAGAGCGGTTCTCACAGCGCTCACAGTCCAGCGCCGACAACCAGAACTGGCAAATTCATGGTTCGGTGACCACGCACACTGGCGGATCCGTCTCATTCAGTGCACATGCAAAGCGGATGGTAAGATTAATTTTAATGAAATATATCATTAATTAATTTGTCATTCCTTATAATATATTTAACTTTCAACCTATTTTTTCCTTACAGGTTGTGTCTCTTGGACGTGAGCCGAGTCCAATGGAGCTGTTTGTAGAGACGCATGTGCGGAGTCAAGACCGCTAAAAAGGGGTGCAGCAATTCGTGGACAACCATGCTCAACACTTTGTGGTATGTTCGTTCATTCATTTTATTTTGTAAGTTATTATTTTCTTGAATTGCATCTTGAATTGAATTTGATGGTTTTTTAAAAGAAATTCAAGAGACATATAATAGCCCGTTGAGGGAGAGATGTGGAAACAATCCTTCGACCCATCCAGATTTCGATCCAGATTTGTGGATGGAGTGGGATCGTCTGGTGGACCCGATAAAAATCGGGTCTACAGGCTCTCCAACACTAAGGCTGAAAACTTGCGTTTGGCTCGTAGTGTCTCAACTGTTGGGAGCTCTCCATCAATATCGAGCACCCAGTCTGAGGAGTTCATTGCTTTGAAACAACAATATCAACAACTCTCGACGAATTATGATGAGCTCCGTCAAATAGTCATGGAGATGAGATCAAAGATGGGTGATGATACTTGTGCAGCTCCTTTTTGGCGGTACGGTCCCGGGAACAACCAGCCTCCTCCTCCTCCTCCAGCCCCGCCACTATTCTAGTTTAATTTTGTTTTTTTAAACACATTAAATTTGTAATGAATATTTGGATGAATATTATTTAATATTATTTTTATATTTTTAATGTTTAATCCAATTTTATTTGTTTATTAGAGTTTTACTATTAATAAATTATATATATATATATATATATATATTTTAAATATATGTCGATGGCTTTACCGACGGATATTATCCGTCGGTGATTCACAGAGAGTTGCCAAACAATTACCGACGGACATATTCCGTCGGTGATTACATACTGACGGCTTTACTGATGGAAAATATCCGTCGGTATTTTACATAGAGTTGCCACACAATTACTACCGATGCCATAATTACCGACGGATACGCCGTCGGTAATTACCGTTGAAATTTCATATGGGTTTATTATGTCAGTAATGTTCCCGTGGGAAACTTTTTTTTTTGCGGCGCGTATCCATCTGTAAGACCGTCGGTGTTCCGAGGGTGGGTGGTTTTTTTTGCGACAGAATTAGCGACGGAAAGGGGAGTTACCGACGACTATTATACCGACGGACATGTTCTGTTGGTGATGTCGTCAGTGAAATAATTACTGACAGCCTTCATTCCTGACACGGACAAAATCAGTCTGTCGGTAAAACTATTTAATGGTGTAGTTCATACACATGAAGCTAATATATGCATTTCATGAATTTATTCTTTCTGTGATCATGAATCATTTTTGCCGTCTTTCATAGAAATTGACCAAATGACCCCTGATCAATGAGATTTATTTTGGATGTAAACAATCTGCGATTAATAGAATCAAAGGTGTGGACAATTAATGAATTACCATTCTTTTATTCTTTCACAAAGATCATAATTACTTATTTCTAAAATCAATAATGTTCTGGTAATTCTTTTGAGAGAACAGAATCCATTAAAAATTGGTAATTAATTCGGCTGAGACAGCAGAAACAATTCAAAATTCAAATACCACTTCACAAGATTTGTTTGTTAGAGAGCGGATAAGGATGTGTGTGTGTGTGTGTGTGTGTTTGTACTCCATGGATAGCTGTACAATTCTATCCACGTAAACCATCAAACGAAGACGAAGTTGCATTCTTCTCTTAGAATTTTCTTGGTCTAAACTTGACAAAAAGTTTAATTAGGCCGCATACCACACATGCAATTTGAAAGAATTTAGTGATTGATCAGTTGCTATCACTGATTAGGTTTAGAACATTTACATAGTAAAGGATAGGCTGAAACACTTCCGCCATAGAAAAAGCTCGCTTCCAATTGGGGAAAAAACGGTCTGTTTTTAACAGAGAACTTTACATGTGAAGAGTATTATATTTTCCGTTTATATGTCTTCAAACTGAGTTGGGTCATTTATATAATGGCATTATAGTTTTTATATTCACTAGGGAACCACAAATTGGTTCATTATCCAGTCTGTACTCTGATTTAATTAGGTATAATTTATGCAACTTCAGCGGCTTTTTGTGAAAGTTCTCCACCACAAATGGCGTCTCTCTCTCCATCATAACAACACTAATTAATAAGAAAATTTATCTTCAAGCACTGCATGTAAGACTTTATTATAGACTATAGAGATGTGGCTGAGCAGCAATGGTTGTCATTAGCATAAGTTATGGTGACCGTATTCTTTTCTAGCATTATCACTGCTAAGATTATAACTTAAATGAATTATAAAACTCATATTGCAATGTCATTTGCCAAGTTCTTTTGCCACTTCTACAATCTTTAATTACGCTTATTAGGTAGTTACTTCTTTCCCCATCATGACTGGAACCACAAATGTTAGTATAATTACCCACCATGCCATATATAACACCGCAAGTTGCATATCAAATAATGTTCTCAATATAATCTTTGTTTAATTTTGTCTCATTGAATTCCAAGCTAACTATTCTAACAAGAATGCTTCGTTTTGTATTTTTCACTACCATGTTTTGGACAATTACAGATGATACTGGTCGATTAGAACTATACTTCCGAGTTCCGAGTATCTTCTTTGGTGAAAAAAAAAGATATGTAGTACACCCTTAGATGGTATATATATTAACTAAATTATTGGTGGTGTTTTTCTGCAAGTCGAATTAAAAAAAAAAATTTAACGCAAAAAAATATTGAAGCGTTGCTAACTAAGGTTGTCAACAATATTTTTTTGACACGACATGAAAAATATAATATAAAATCGGATAGTAAACTTGAAGCATAAAATCATAAGTAATTTTTTTAACTAATTATTTTGACAATTCTAACCAAGAAATTAAATTACATTAAAAGCTGATAAAGTGAGTCAACAATATTATAATCAATGAGTAATCTAAATAAAATGAGAGAGATAGATAGTATGAATCAATAAATTAATGACATGAAGAAATAAAAAGTCTCAAAACAAAACTTCTCAATACAAGGGAATCATTGAATGGTATGAATTACATATGAACTTGGAGACAACTTGGTTGTTCCCATCACAATAAGTCCTAATGGATCCCTTTTGGGTAGCAAGCTAATGAGTCTAAACTAGTAATTAACTAACATAAATTCAATAATAAAATAAACCCTTAAACAATATCTAATGCGCTAGAAAAAATTTAAATTAAAAATAATTATTCAAAATTAAAAAAAAATAGAATAATAAAAAAAAGCCTTCATGTTAAAATTCCTCCATGTAGCCCGAATCTCCAATTTTCTCATATTTTTAGCAGATTTGAGTCTTAATTTCAAACATGTCGTTCTCTTTCATTTGGATGAATTACGGAGCCTATGATATATGGTTGAAAAACTTCAGATGTCTAGTTTTCAGCCCAACTTTAATTGCAGCAAAATTTCATCGCTAGCTCCAGATATATCCCAAACAGTACACGAAAATCTAGTTTGATATATTTGACAAGATTCGTCTACTAACCTTAACCATTTGAAATATTATGTTCTTGAACTCCATTTAACCTAAAAATTTACCATTATATTTTTCATATGTCTAATATTTTCCTGTAAAATTTTAACTCTATCCAATGTACGGTTTGAAAGATATGTTCAATCTCGTAAAACTAGTTAGCAGATATTTTAAGGACAAATTTGGACCTGACTTGGTTCATATTATAAATTTAGTAAATTCATAAAATCAGATCGAGTTTACCGAGTTTATCAATTTTACCAGTTTTTCACAAATGAAGTCTGATTTTACCGATTTTCAAGTTTTTAGTCTGATTTTGTATGTTAGATACATGTTGACTCGTAAAATCATATTATATATTACATTTTACTGATAAAATCATATTATACATTTTACTTATTTTACAATATAACTTGTAAAATTATATGATTTTACAAGTCAACTTGTTATTTTAACAACAATGTTGCGAACATTTTTCTAGTAAAAAAAAATAAACTGTATGCGGGTTGACCCGATATAACCCGATTGAATTGGCAGATCCAAAAACAACTGGGATGACCAGTAAAAATATAGTTTGACTTTAAAAATTCAAGACGACATCCTTTTTTCAAATATTGAGACAACAATATATTGGATTGACTCAGGTCAACCCATATAAATCAGCCAAATTCATGTCTCGGGTCATGAGATCATGATAACTCATATAAAAAAATAGAAACAAATTATGAAACACAATTCTTAAATATCAATCCAATGTTGAAAAATTAAATTAAAAAAAATAACAAACATGAGTCAACCTGTCAAATCCACATTATGAGTCATGATACTAGGATAACCCTATAGAAAGTAAATCAATATTAATTATGAAGGTTAATTCTCAACCAACCTAATGTTGAATGATGGAATTGAAAAATAAAAATAAAAAAAACATAAAAAATAATCCGAGTCAACCTCGGTTAACCTGCTAAATCTATGATCTAGGTCATAAGATTAGGATAACCTCATTGACAATAAACAAAAAAAAAATGATTGAGTAAACTCGGATTAAACTGTCAAACCCGTAATTTGAATCATGAGATTAGAATAACCCATATAAAACAAATCAAAACATATTATGAATTATAATTTCTAATAAACTCATTATGGAATAATAAAATTCGTGGCTGCCATGTAAATTTGACCCCACTGACGTCCAACTACGCACCCACCCATTCCTCTCCATAGCTATGACGTGGTGCCTTTGTGGTACTAAAATGGCATGCCACAAGTAAACCACTGTTAAAAGAAGAGCCACTATATAATTTAAAATGTAACATCGATCCACTGCTTCTCTTAAAAAGAATTTCGTGCATGCAGCACCATTATCTCCTTCTATCTGTGCTCTAAAACCGCCTTCTAACGTTATGATAATGCAAGATTAGTCAGCTTTGAAACACATACTCTAGTGTTGGCTAGCTCACTAAGGCCTCGTGAAACGCCTATAAATACCCTAGCTAGCCAACATCTCCATCCCAGAACCAAACACATTTAGCTCTTAGCTAGTTTCTTGTCTTAGCTAGCTCTTCACTTTTCAAAGCCAATATGTCTTCAATTGGACTTGCTTGTGCTGAAGTCTACGTGAAGCAGAAACGCCAGATGGAGAAAATAAAGAGAATGGAGGAGGAAAGAGTGAGAAGAGGAGAGAGTGTCGTTGAAGAGGAGAAAGTTGGTGGTTCTGCTTCAACCAGTGGAAAGAAGAAGGTCCATCCAGGTAACTTTCCTGCCTCGGAGTCTGAAGGGAAGCAAGGAGAAGCGAGGGATAATGTGGCTTAATGTGGCATAATTATTAGGGAGATGTTTGTGTGTGCTTCTTGTGAGAATCTGTGTATATTTTTGGGTTTTTTCTTTTTTGCTTCTTTTTAACTCTTCAACTCAGTTTCTCGTTGTATTTCCTAGTTTCTTGTTAATTAGATAAGTACTTGGGCATCGTTTTTTATCCAAAACTCAACTTTGTCATGATCTATATGGCAGTTTTGTCCTTGCTAAAACTGCTATTTAGCACGCAACACGTAGGTAGCATATATTACTACTACTCCTCTCCTTCTTGTGATGAGCTTTGCTACGTGGTACTGTTAACCCTTTCCCATGCCATGACTTCCCTTTCCACTGCCAATGACATGGGCATTGTAGCACAGATAATGGTGCAAATGGGTTAAATTTACTAATTCTGTCAACAGAAAAAAGGAAAGTATATTTCCACGCTTAGTTAAAATGCCCCCCTCCGTTTGTCAGGACGCAAATATTGTTCCCGTTTTCGTCGTTTTGGCTCTCATGAAAGTTCCATGCACTCAAATTTACTCTCTAATCTGACAAAGCACTGGTTATCCAATAAAAACGTAAATAATTTGTGAAGATTTTACACTACATTCTGCTAGTCACATTTATAAAGATATCCTGAATTTTAGTATCAATATAAATGTCTCAGGATGGTTTATGGGTGTGTTGGCAGTACATTACAGGACTTCAGCTACATATTCAATTTAAGTTCAAATTATTGGCTAAGTATTAGGAGATTAGCAAGCTCTTTCAAAAACTATCTCTTGTTTTACAAGTTCAAACTTGCCCCTCTTCCTTTTAGCATGTGTCCTCAAGTCTTTGGTATATCTACTATATATTTAATGATTTCTTTTTTGGAATGATTCTATGTGAACCTATGATTTCTTCGTAATTTCTCAATTCAGTTTTTCGTTCGAATAATTTTATTTAAATAATATATTGTTTATCAAAAATAGTACAATTTAAATTTGTATATGAATACCTAACAAAATATAATTTTCAATTTGCAATCGTAGTTTGTCCTTGCCAATATATTTTTATTAAATACTAAAAAAATATTAAAAGCTTGAAATTTTATTCATTCTACATATCTATATGATTGGTGATGACAGCTCTTACTACTGGCTATCTAAAAATAAACCTCAAAGGATTGGCGCCGTGGTAGATACAAAAGTTTTTTTTTTTTTTCTTGACATCCTATCTTTCTAGGTCCAAATATTGAGATCAACATTTAAGAGTATTTATTATTTAAAAAAAAAATACATCAAACTAATATAAAGAATGAGTCCTTAATTAAGATTGTGGGATATTCCATACCCTCAATAAAAAGTAGTTGTCTAAATAACTAAAAAGAATTGCATATTGTGCAAACGTTTTGATTCCATTATTACGTCTTAAAAATTTAAAAATCTTCTATTCTGTAAGCTTTCTTGGGTAAAAAAGCTAATATTTTTCATTTTCTATCGGTTGATTATATTTAATATGTATGTGTATTGTCATAACTCAATTTTTGAACAAATAATAAAAATTAAATATAATTGACAATGGGGTTCAGACAAGACAAAATTTAAAGTTTTGTCGCACGTCAGCGGCGTCGCGGCGATCGCCCTCCACACTCTCATGTGTGTGTGTATCTGGAAAATATGGGGAGACAAGGAATTCTTTGTCTCTTAGCGGTGAAAAATGGGAATGGGAGTCGCCACCTAATATTATGGTCACTTGGAACCCTAACTGGTCTCAGAGATCGGGTACGGAGACTGGTTGCGTAAAGGGAAGGTATTAGCACCCCAAATACGCCCTACCTAAGGTAAGCTGCATTGTTTTATTTGTCTGATCAAAATCTTAGGTTTGGTCGTGTTTTCTAATTGTTGGTCTGTCTATGGTTCAAGAAAAGCCCTCCTCAGTAAGGAGGTTCTTATCTTATGAGGCAAAGCCTAATCGTTCTAATGTCTATAAAAAAAAACTACATTTTTAATATCAAGAGTAGGTTTTACGTATAAATTCATAATCCCTGATATTAAGAAAACAAAATAATTTTTTTGGAATTTTTTGAAATATTGGCCAAGTTCTCGTGACTTTAATAAACTGGTTATTAAAGCCAAAATGCATGCTAAAATATTATTTTTTTGAAGTTTTCTTTGTTGTATGAAAATATGATGTAATTTTTTCTTTGAGAGATTTGGCCGTATGCATGAAAACAAAAATATATTTTTTTCAAAGTTTTTGACGAAAACCGGGTATTTTAATACCGGATTTGTATCTTTACGATATAAAAATACATACCGATATTAATCAACATGGCGTAAAAAATACACGGGAAAATTGTAAAATCCCAAAAAATATTTTTGAATTTTTTCCTTTTAAAAAAAAAAACACTGGGCCGGACCTGGCCCAACCATTCTGGGTTGGGCGTGACCCGGCCCATATACTGTGGGCTGGACTCAGCCCAGCCGCATGGACTGGGCTGATGATCCAACCCATGAAATATAATTAGCTGGTTACTGTGCATGAGCACAGTAACCAGTTAATTATTTTGCTTGCTTGCAGAAACGTGCACAGTGCACGTTCTGCATGCAAGCAAAGAAACGAAGAAACAGAGATGAGGGGAGGGTGTTACCTGCAACAGAAGACTTTGGGTAGATGAGCTGGCGGTGGAGAGGTGACGGTGGTGGCAGCAACGGCAGACGGTGGTTGCTGCCAGTGGCTGCTTCTTCTTCTTCCTGCTGCCTTCTGCTTTCTCTGCTCCTCTCCTTTGTTTATTCTGTTCTTCGCTGTTTTCGGTCTGGCGGTGGTGGAAGGTGGTCGGGGAAGAGGCTGGGAGGAGAAATGACGATGATTCCAGGCGGTGGCGCGGCTGTCTTTTCTCCTCCTCCTCTGTGCAGAGCCCGCGGTCTCTGTTTTTTCTTCCCTCTCTGTTCTGTCCTATTTCTCTTCTCCCTCTTTGGTTCTGCTGGCGTTGGCAGCGCTGATGGTGGCGGGATGGTGGGGCTGCTGGTGGTGGCTGGGAGGAACGATGGAGGCGCTGGTGGAGGTGCAACGGTGGCTCTTCTCTTCCCTCTTCTGTCTTGCTCTTTCCCTCTCCTCTGTATCTCAAAAAACAATCCCACGTTTGGTTTCCCTTTCCCTTCTCTTTCTGTTCTCCTCTTCCTCTTTTTCCTCCCCTTTTCCTCCCCGTTTCTGCAGCTTGCTTCCCTCTGCTCTCCAAAAAATTTCTCCTCCCTCTTCTTGTCTTCCCCTCTCTATTCGTCTACCCTTCTCTCTTTCTCCAAAATTTTGCCCCCCCAGGTTGCTGGTTCCTCCTCTGGTATTTATAAGCAGAGGAGGAGAGGATCACCTTACCCCTGCCATGGCGCAGGGAAAGGTGGGTGATGGGAGCTGCTGGCAGGGCATGATTTCCGTCTCATTTTTCTTCCATACTGCTTGCAGGGTATGGTTGTGTGGGTATGGGTCATGCGGGATTTTTGGGCAAGTGGGGTGGAGAGAGAGAAGGGAAGAATAGCGGGAAAATTTTCAAAAATATCCTTCTTCTCCCCTGTCTCTGCATTTGCAGGGGAGAAGCTGCACCGTGCCGTTCAAAACGGCACCGTGCAGTTTTTTTTTTTTTTTAAGAAAAGGAAAACAAAATTTGGGAGTGATCCAAAATTGGGTTATGACAAGTTTGATGATGGAATTATTAAATTTGAGAGTCAATTGATCAATAATTGAAGAATTAATAAGTTGGAGACTTTAATTAAAAATTTAGATTAGTTTAATTAATAAAATCAGGAGAATTCATAAGTTTGCGAACTTAATTAAATTTTGATTTAATTAATTAAATAAATTCAGGGATTTAATTGAAATTAATCCAAGGGGGCAAAATTAAATTTATTGATTAAGGGACCCAATTGATACATTTCAAAACATCAGAGACCAAACTACAATTTGTCATTTTCCATGCCAAATGACGTCGTTTTGGATCCTACTGTTCATCATTTGTTTGCCAAAAACCAGTTCAACAGGGGAAAATCCAGCAGATCATGGCCACTATACCCACGATGCGATCATGATCTCTCGCCTCCACGATGCCCACCATTTGTGGAGGCAGGGACACCAGACCTTCTCTGGCTTTATAAAAGCCAGAGAAAGGCCTGGAAAAGAGGGGGGGATTTTGGAGGAGAAACCTAGAAAAACAGAGCACACAAAACACAACCCAAAAAAAATACAGAGTCAAGAACGGAAAACTGGAGCCAAAACAAAAGCAAAAACCCCGAAGCAAAGAAATAATACACAGAGAGAAGGAGAGGAAAGGAATCCAGTATACAGAGAATTGTTCCCGTTATTGCCTTCATCTCTGCAGACGTCCCTGCATAAAAAAACCCAACACAAAACCCAGATCCCGAATTCGAAGGAGAAGCCAGCACCGTCCTCAGTTCATCATCACAAGGACTGAGAAAGTAAGGAAAAACAAAGAAAAAAAAGAGGACAGTGGGCATAGAAGCAAAGGAAAGCAGGAGTGAAAGCAAAGCGGAGGAGGGCCACCGCGCTGCCACCATCCACACCGTCTCCAGAGAACAGGTAAGTCATTTTTCTTTTGTTTTTTTGTACATTCAATTTGATTGTATGGTTGCACTGTGCGAAAGTAAATTAATTACCTTCGCACTGTGCATGAAGCACGCGGGGAGCCACTCCACGCGTGCTTCATCTGTCTTTGCCCAGCCAGTCACTGGCTTGGGCCAGTGACCTGGCCGGGCTGGCTGGGCCTAGCCCAGCCCATGTGGGTTGCACTGGGCCCAGCCCCAAAAAATTATGTCGGGCCGGGCGCAGCCCAGTTCAAAAAAAATAAAAAGTAGAAAAATAAAAAATAAAAAATATGTATGTATGGATAAAAATAATGTAAATTTATTGGTTTATTCACTGACGCCAGAGTCAGGAATAAAATATCGGTTTAAATTTATATTATTTTTATTCGTTTTATTTTATTTTATTTAGATGAATAAAAATAATATAAATTTATTGATTTATTCACTGACGCCGGAGTCAGGAATAAAAATACCGGTTTAAATTTATATTATTTTTATTCGTTATATTTTATTTTATTTAGCTAGAAAAAATAAAAAAAATATGTGCATGTGTAAAAAATAAATTTATTTTTGTTTATTTATTCACTGGCACTAGAGTAGGGAATAAAAAAAAATATTAATCTAATTTATTTTATAGCTACGTGATATTTACCAACGCCAGAGTTGGAAGTATCCGTAGTTTAATATTCACTGGCGCCAGAGTCGGGAATATTATAAGCAAATTATCATATCGTAAACTAATAAACATTTAGCAATTTAAGACGAAACTAGCAATGCAGCCTGCCTCAGGCAGGACGTTTAAGGGGTGATCATATCTTCCCTTTTACGTAACCAGTCCCGAACCATAGAATCTCTGTTGACTAGTTAGGGTTCCTAGTTACCATAATACTAGGTGGTGACTCCTTAAACAAGATCATTCCCCCATCAAAGAATAGGATGCCAGAAATCCGTTCTTTTCAAAGATTTTAAAGATTTTTAATTGGTCGCCGCGATGTCCGGGTGTGACATGTATAATTTTTTAATTTCATACCATATTAATTATACATTTTAATCCTAAAAAATGATTTCTAGAAATGTTTTTTTTTCTATTTGACTGTTATATTTTATAATTTTTAGTATTAACTCATCAATTGAAAAATTGTTAAAAACTGAAAATTATTTCGTTACTATCAAATATTTAGACATGCAAATTTTAAACATAGATATTTTATAAATACACAAAATTATATAGTAAGATATAAATACATTTTTCAGTAAATTTTTTAGAAGCAACATAAGTAATTTTGTGTGGTTTGTAAATAATAGATTTGAACGTTCATAACACATAGTAAAACCATAGCACTTTAGCATATGCATGGTAGATAGCTTCACTGTTAATGTGCAATAGTGAAACCACATTTTCACGAAGGTCTGTTAATTCTTTCTTTTATTAATAAATTTAGATAATTTTTTGTTGGCCAAACCACCTAGGAGACCAAACAATACACCTAGGCCTAAAAAGGCACTAGCCTAAGCATCGTGTTTGGGCCCAAGAAGGGATTGAGCCCATAGCCTTACACTTGGGCCCAAATGCCTGTGGACTGGGTGCGCGCCAGATGGGCTTAGGTGTCAAACCCAACCCCAAGCATTGGTCGCACGCCTAATATCTCAATGCTTCATGAGCTTAGACCTTGTACTTGAACCTAAGCATGTTGTCTGACATTCTTAGGCTCGACGCACATCCTAACTCTTTTTAGGTCATGCTTTATGGCTTGAACCCAACACCTGGCCCTTGATATTTTTTTACTTGATTTAATGCATATAAAACACAGGACTTACTGACCTAAGTCTATACTTCATCTCATTAACACACAAACACACAAGGGATATTTGCTCCATGTTAATGATTATGTTAAGGGTATTTGTTTATCATTAATGTTTATGTAAGATATATTTATCATTCATTGATGTTATAAGGGTGGAATGAGTCACCACCCCTCTAGGTAAGAGGTTCTCAATTTCCATTCTCAACACACACATACCATTCCTTTACAAAGTGTTTATTTCATACCAAAACAAGAATAAACAGTCTTGTTCTTAGAATTTAATACTCCTTTGCATATTTATTACATCTTCTCTCTATAAAGATTCTAACATAAGCATCTAAGGATCCTCAAATATATAAAAGAGATTTTTTTTATAGGTATCAAGATTTTTTCATCAAGAGATCAACTTTCTTTACTATAGAGAGTAGATTTAATTGAATGAACGCTATATTAAACCATAATCCAACCACCAAAAAAGCCTTATTTCTAAGGATTTGGATTTTGAAACTTCACATGGTGAAGCACATGATTTGGCATGTTGTAAAAAGATGTTCATTTATTTCTCTAAAATCATGGAGTCTAATGCATCGAAACAGAATTAACACAATCAGAATTGATTTATTAACCAAAATAACAAGTTGAATTCCTCTTGCTATGCATGCATTCAAGCGAGATCTGATGTTCTATTTCCATTGAATAAGGTAGTATTAGCTTTGGGATCATTAACGTTCAAGTTTACAAGGGCCCTAAACTTGTCAGGTCTCACAACCTGAATTTTGCATAATACCGATAAAATAATTCGTTGATAATTAACATTGATTCTGTTAGAGAAACATTTACCGGTAGAATCACGGATGATAACTGGCTATCAAGAAACTTATCTTCGATTATTTCTATTTTGTCGATCATGTTGTCAGTAGTATAATCACATGGATTTACAAACAAAAAAGCATGCCAAACAAACAGTTTTATCGGCATCATTTCATCATTAATTCTATTAGTGTATATGAAACATCACCAATAGAAAATATTGTTTGTAATTCCATCTATGATTGAATTCATCGCACCCATGTAATTAACTCGTCAATGATTTACATATCATTAGTGGCAATTCCTGTATTTTTTTCCAACTCTCTATAACTTTCTGAGGGACTTCGTTCGTTGGTAATTATATTGGTATTTTATATTCCGTTAGTAACTTCATCAGTATTGTATTTAATATTTTTATAAAAGAATAAATTAAAACAAATAAAACTAAATATTTATTAAAAAATTAAAAAATATATATATTAGTTTGATAATAATTTATCTAGAAGACAGAAATTGAAGGAGGAGGAGGAGGAGGAGGTAGATCTTCATCGAGACCAGGTGGGCAACGAGGTAAACTACATGTATCATACATTGAGGTTTGACAACAACTCATACAATCACCCATGTTTAGTCATCTTGAACTTAATTTGGGTTGTCTTGGCAGTAAGTTAGGTTGTCTAAGCTTCAACTTGTTCTAGTACAATTATTGGATAGCCGGAGATTGGGAACTCAAACCTGATTGCAAAGAACCAAAGGTCGATACACTATGGCTTGTCAACATATTCCCAACTGTTGTGTTTGAGATATCAAAAACCTGATTTTTATCGGATCCACTAGATGATCCAGCTTCTAACCATAAATCCAGATCGAGTTTTGAATGGGTTAAAGGATCATTCTATTATCTCTCTTGCAATTGGATGTTATATGTGTCATGAAAAAATAAAAATAAAAACAATCAACAAATTTTTTTAAAAAAAATAATAGCATAAGAAAAAAATTGTTAAAATTCAACTTACCACAAACTTCTAAACTCGGTTATCTACGAGTTGTTGTACCCCTTTAAGAGAATCCTCATTTCACATGTGAGTTTGTATAATAAACTTCATTGGTCTTGGTTCACATCCAAGAATTGTAGTATGCAAAAGGAAGCTACTATTAATTAAATATTTTTCATATAAAATATCAATTTAAAAAGAATATGCGTGTAATAAAATATAATCTTACCATGCGTTTCACATGCAAAACAAATTAAATGGATTTGTCGATATGCATAATGAATCTTCATGTTCTAGTTCTTCGTACTGGATTGTAATCGCCGCACGAAACACTTAGAAGTCATGGGCTGGATATAAGCTTTCCAAATTGCCCTCGAGACGTGTGGAGGACTGAAATCCCTCCACATGATCATGTCTTCCGAGCCTAGAAGACCTTTTTTTATATTTCTTTGATTTTTTTTGCAAATCATACTAGAAGTCACGCAACCTGTATGCTAGAAATAAATTATCGATTAAGATAACAAAAAATAAAATTTGAACATTGAAAAAAAAATAGAACATTTTGAATTCAATCATACCTAATGACATTGTGATTCTCTCACTCCCTCCTCGCAACAGTATTGTCAGCTTGCTCCCAGTAAAAATCTTCCTTGCACGTCAATTTTAAAAAAATAATTAGTTAATTAAAATTGAAAAAAAAAACTAACCGAATTAAAATAATATTTAAAAAATTATTTATGTATATACTAACCTTGAACTTTTGGAACCATACATCAATTATAGGGTCCCATTCAGGATTTTTAGAAACATAACTCCACTGAAACAATGGCACTTCCATTGACAATTTCATCATCATTGTTATCGTGCAAGCAACCCCAACATTTGTAAACCTGATATCTCATATATTCATTGAAATTAATTATTCAAAAATTATTCATTGTTGTTTATTTTTTAATCATTAAGGAAAGTAAAGCAAACTTATATTTTGTGATCGGGTTTTCATTGAGCAATGTACTTTGTAGTATATACATCCTACTTAGAACGAACACCTTCTCTGTTGGCCGGCATCGCACTCGACGAGCTTGCATTAAGAGAAGATGCATGTGCCTCAGGTGCCTGTCTATGGTCGGCACCTAGCGACTCATGGTTCTCAGAATCGCTTCCAAAAAAAACCAGCAACGCTCCTGTCCGTTTTATTCACTAATGACCTTTTCTTCATCATCTAAAAAAGTTAAGCATAAAAAAACATGCTCATTATATATGATTTAAAAAAAATAAATAAAAAGTGACAACAACTCCTCTATATGGAGATTACCTAAAATTTTATTATCTATAAATATACATCAACAAATAAAGCCACAAACTAGTTGATTTTATTTATGACTAATATTCATCCATTTAAACTTTTTCAAATGCATTCATACACAAACCCTGATTTCCTAAATTTGAAGTAACTCAACTATTGAAAGAAAAAAATAATAAACAATAAATTGAAAAATATTAGTTCCCAATAAATGCAGTATTCAACTTGGACGAAAAACTTCAAATTATTTTGGCATTTCTTATCATATGAATCTTACATGCTACATGGAACCAAAAATACTAATATCTAACTTATCAAACTCACCATTCCCTTTAGTTTATAAGTAAAACATAGTATATTTTTTATAAAAAAAATAATATTGAAAATTACTATTTTTAATAACAATGATATTAATAATAATATTGAAAATTATTATTACTATTTTCATTAACAATGATATTAATTTTTTAAAATTAGATTTATCATTAATATATATGGTTTATATTCATATATTTTTTTCGTGTTTATACTTTGTAGGAATTTGAGCAAAACAAAGGATGATTTAGATTTTATTAGCCTTGATAACATTGGCCTAACTTTATATTTAAAATATTTGTGTTAAAACATTTTACTTTCATAATATTTTGATATTTTGTTTAAGTTAAATTATTTTAAGTTCAAGATCTATTTAATATTGACTATTTAAAAATATTTTAAATTTTGAAATTATATTTGTTTGGCATTGTGTTTGTATTGCATAATTTATAATTAATTTATCTTGAATTTGAATTATGTTTGTTAAATTTATATATATATATATGAACAATAAAATCCCAAAACGGCACACCGAAACACTTTGAAACTGAAATATTTCATTTCAATTAAAAAAACAAAACATCTACTGAAATGAAATTGACAATGTTGAGTTTATGTGCCATTTATTTTTTAATTCATGCTTTTTAAAGCAGTGAACAAAGCAAAACAAAAAAATTAAATAAAGCTAACGATACCTGATGAGTCGACAACCATATTACTAAAACAGTGACCTGCTTGTGATCTTTATCTTGTTTTCACGGGAGAGTACTTTTATTAAAGAACTAGATAGATCAGTCTAATTTTTTTTAATTTAATATACTAAGGTGGTGTTAGTATTTAAAAAAAAACTAGATTATTAACTTGACTGAATTTAATAAAAACTTGACTAATTTAAATAATATTAAAACAAATACAACGACAATATATAAACTGACAAAAAATATTGACAACGAAAAAAGATTAAAAAAAACTTGATCCAAACCCATTCGAGTTAGCATACTAAATTTGTGACCATATCATGATACCGAGGTAATCTCATTGAAAACAAATTGAATATAACTATAAAGCTCAATTATGAAATAATACTATGTTGAAGGGTAAAATTAAAAAAAAGTTAATTTAAAAAAAAAGCAATGAAAAGAACTAAATTAAGACCTGAGTAAACTCGTCAACCCTGGACCATGAGTATAGGATTGGGATAACCCCACAGAAAGAAAAGTGGAAAAAAAAAAGCACAAAAAATAATTTCTAATAAATCAAATAATAAAGGATTAGATTAAAAAAATCAATTTTAAAAACGAACCTAAAAAATACCAAAGTCAACTCGTACTAACCTTTGAAACCTTTGACTTTGATCATGAACCCAAGACTAACCCCATAGAAGGAAACTCCTAAAATACAAGGAAGCAAAATTCCCAATCAACAAAATAGTAAGGGATGAAATTGAAAAAAAAATATAATAAAAAAGGATCCCAAACAAAATAAATAGTAATAAAAAGAATAGGAACCAGATTTGACATAAAAAATAAAAAAAATGATGAGGGATGAAATAGGAAACAAAACTCGATTAGAAAAATTTTAAAAAAAAATAGCAATCAAAAGAATGAAAACTAAATTTGATTTAGAGATTAAATGAAACCAACTAATATAGGACAAATGAAAGAATCAACAAAAAAAAATAAATAGCAATCAGAAGAATAAGAACCAAATTGGGTACAAAAAAATCACATGATACCTTTGTATTTTGTCAAGGAAAAGAGAGAGAGAAAAGAGTGGATAGAAAAAAAAAATTTCATCACAGCCTAATCGTTGCACCATTATGCACACGCGTCGTGTTAGTATATATGCCTTGTAACTAATCAATTGGTTACATGTAGTATTGATTTTATTCATATAAAATATATTTATTATTAATAAATGATTTCTTTATCTTTAATATTCATTTATATTTGATTAATGAATAAAGATAAAGTTCATAGGACAAAATATTTTGCAAAGGAAATTATAAAGTTGTTGTAATTATAAGATTCCTATTGAATCAAAGCATTATTCCTAAATGTTTCTGATCTTAAGACTAGATATTAATTAGAGTTGTTAAGACTGGTATATATTATGTCTTTTTCTGTATGAAATAAAATAGTTGCTCTCATAAGTTAAGATATGAAAGATATGTAGAACTAATATGTATGTGCTTGTCAGATGAAATATATACTGAACTGACACACATGAGAATTTTATATGCAAAGATCACCTATGTTTATGGAAAGGCTCACGTGACAGTTGTGTAAGTGATTCTTAGACTTGAGATCACTAAATTATCTTATATATGAAATGTTATACTTTGATCCTGATTACACATTATCCTAATCAATGGTAGCAAATGAGCAAATATATGAACTAATTATATGAATGTATTTGAGTAATCAAGAAATGATTCATCATCCTACGTGAATTAGATAAAGTGTTTCATCTGTTCTCAAATAGTATTGATTGTGAAATCATTAGCCAAGATGAAATGAGAATTGAAAGGAGTTTTAAATCTTATTCAAAAAATCAATTACTATAATGTTAATAGCAAAAATAATTTAACAAAGCAGACATACTACATGTTATAATATCTAAATTAGAACCCTCTTGATTAAGACATAATAATTACACTACGAAATTGGTTATTGAAAAGTTAAGTCAAACCACTTATGACTTTCATAATATTTGAGGGATCATGACGAGTTGCTAAACATTGTACTTGATTTTTAAATATAAATCAATCAATTATTGAATTGATAATAAATTAAATTATTTAATTTATTTAATCTTATTTTGTTTAGAATTATGATTTATATTTGGGCCAACTTATTAGGGAACCCAATGAGTCACAAAGAACCATTGGTCATAAATTAAAATGAAATATTCATCAAGTGTGACTTGATTGTAAATAAGTTTTATAAATTAAGGACTAGAATGTAATTAATATAGGATATTACAATTCTAGATCAAAAAAAAATCAAGTAGGGAATTGATTATATATATATATATATATATATATATATATATATATATATATATATATACCCTAAAATAATATATGTTATATTATTTAAGGGACAAATTGATATTTTATCATTTATAAAGTTTTTAGGTTTTCTTAATAAAATGTTATGACTTTTATTTCTTGCTCAACACAATACAGTACAGAAAAGAAATAATACTAGATCTGTCTAACGGGATTATTAGAACTCATAAAAAATTTTAAATTTATCATTTTCGTTATATGTATTCATTTTAAGAAACTCAATAGTGATATCAAAGCCATCGTTAGATAATTAGGGATATTATTTATATATTTTAATTGTTATTGATATTAATTATGAATTAATTTTATATGTAAAATTATTATTTTTTTCAAAAGTAATTTCTCTCACTATTTAAAAAAAATCTATTACTATTGCTATCACATCTAGCTATATTTTTTTAGATCTAACTGGACTCGTGGCCAAGTAAACAACCATTGCCGGCGCCAGCACTACTGGTACTACTAGTTGTGTTGTGAACACAGCCAACTCACTACTAGCTGGCGAGGTAGCCGCCAAGGGTTATTGTCACGCCATGCACATCCCTTAAAGCAAGGGACGGCGCTGCGCCAAGCAGCAGCCTCGCACTTTAGGAGGTGTGGTGCAAGGGTTGCTACCCCTCTGTCACTAGGAGCAGCGACTAAAGGCTATCGCTGGAGGGGGTGCCCCACTCCAGTAGTAGCAGTTGTAAGTTGTAACAGCTACCAGCAATGGGCTGACAACATTGAGAAGAAGATGACGAGAGCACAATTACAATTCTGCCCCTATAACTTGTTTCCATTTTACAATTATGTTTTGAGGCAAATTTATGATTATGCCCTTATCACTTATACACAATTACAATTTGGTGTTTGGGGTGAAATTACAATTTTACCCCTACATATATAAAATATTAATTTTATATTTAAAAAATTAAAATCATAAATTAAATTAATTATAATATTAACTTTTCTAATTAGATTAGGATCGAATTAATTTTTTTAATTAAAGTTGATGATGATGAGTTATTATACTTGATAAGTCTACCAACTACATGAAAGTAATATCTAATATTGTTTCTGAGAAATGGCTTAAGGCTATAAAATCTAAAATGAATTTCATGTACACCAACCAAGTATAGATTGTGGTTGATCCATCTATAAGGATAAAACTCATTGATGTAAGTGGGTCTTTAAAAGAAAAACTGGCATGAAAACCAATATAAAAACATACAAAGTTAAACTAATTACTGAAAGTTACAAACAAAGATAAATGTTGACTTTGATAAAACCTTCTCGCCAATAGCTATGTTAAAACCTATAAGGATTTTGCTTGTTATACATGCATACCATGATTATGATATTTAGAAAATTAATGTCAAAACTGCATTTCTAAATCTTCACGGAGATGTGTATATGACACAACCTAAAGGTTTTGAATTTAAAACATTTACCAAAAAATATATGCAAGCTACACAAACCTATTTATGGACTTAAGTAAGCTTCAAGGAGTTGGAATATTCATTTCGGTAAGATAATCAAATAGTTTGATTTCATTAAAAATATGAATGAACCTTGTGTTTATAAAAGGTTAGTGGGAGTAGAGTTATTTTCTTAATATTGTATGTAGACAAAGTATGAAGGTGTCTTATAGAATGTTATGCCTCTTATAAATTTTAAGAAAATAGAAGAACTTCTAAAAAATACATCGAAGTGTGAAGGTGTCCTATAAAGATAGTGGTATTTAATCCAAAAAAAAATCAAGATAAGACCTAAAACTATGAGTAATATTTTTATCAGATATGCCTACAGTAGTAATGCATATCAATTTCTTGTATACAAATCAAGTATTGAATACATCCATACTAAAACTATTATAATCAAGAAATGCTATATTCTTTGAAGATATGTTTTTGTTTAAGAAAACACATGAAAATTATTTACTTAAAAGAATGATTGAGTTAGCTTTAGTCATTGTCATCAATTAAAAGTGTACATCTATCTAAATATTTTTAAATAATTAAAAGATTGATATTTATGAATTGTAAGAGACTAAATATCACATACTCAATTAGCAAAGTGAGTAGATTTACTAGTAATCCAAGTTTACATCCTTGAAAAGCAATAAAAAAGAATATTCAAATATTTACATTTGACTATAGGTTATATTATATTGGTTATCTAGAAATAGTAAAAGGATATAATAATGCTAACTAGGTATCCAACACTGAGGATTCAAAATCCACTATTGGATGTATCTTTATATTTAGTGAAGCAACTGTATCATAAAAATTCTTTAAACAAATATTTTATGTTGGTTGAAATTCAAGTTTATTTTTCAAGTTTATATCCATTATGAAATTCAAGTTTATTTTTCTTGATAAAGCTAAAGAGAAAAGCCAATGAATTTGAAATTATTTGAAGGATATTTTATATTGGTTGAAAGTAGTGCTAGAAATTTATGTCTTATAAGATAGTTATTCTGCAATTAAAAAGGCATAAACTAGTATGTATAACAGTAAGTCTAGGTATATACAGATATAATACTATTAAAAACTTACTCTCAAATAAAATTATTTCTATCGACTAATATTTTGGTTAAATCTCTTTTACAAGTTTAGATATATACTTTTGGTATACTTGTTAATATATTTTATTAATTTTGATTCCAAGTTTACTTTCAATAATATAAATGGCATGCTTATAAATTAAACATTTTGATCACAAGTCTAAAATGTTTGGACAACAGTTTTCATGTTGACATAAACTTAGAGAGAGATTGAATATCAGCTTTGATTTTAGTAATGTTAAGATTGGTCAGAGCGGATTTTTTTTCCCTCTTAAAAAGGGACGTCACAGTGGTGAGCGCTGGTTGGTTGATCGGAGATGATGGGAGCTGCAACTAAATTTTTTTTGTCTAGGAAAGCGCTTTTGGGTTAGTGCTATGCAGTGGAGATGGAGGGAATGGCCGGTGGGAGGAGCAAGAGAGGTGGTTGTTGATGAGTGTTAGCCACGCGTCATATATTCATTGGTTGCTTATTATTATAGGGATGGAGATGTATTTTCCATATTCAAGGACAAAAAAAAAGGAGCACTATGTATTCAACAGTGCAATCTATGGTGAATAAGAGAGAATTAAAATATATTTTTATATATTTATAAAAATGCCAAATCTCTTATAACGTGTGAGACATTTTGCTCGTAATTATAGGACTGAAATATATTTTTATACACAAGGACAAAAAAAAAAGAAAAAAAAAAAGAGGAACATTGTGGATTGAATATTTCAATCGACAGTGAAATGAGAAAGGAGCTGTAGTTTTAGAGAAATAACAATATCAAATCTCTAAGTTTTGTTTGTAAGTGTAATTGCACTTGTAATAACTTACAACGCTTTAAATTTGCTATGGTGAGTCGGAATTTCATGAATTTTTAATTTTTAATATTTTAAATTGTTTTGATATATTGATTTTAAAAATAAATTTTAAAAAATAAAAAATATATATTATTTAATATATTTTAAAACAAGAAATATTTGTAAAAGTGGAATCGATTTTCTTCTTCACATGGTACTCTCCTACCATAATTCTTCGTTTTTTGCATTAAATATATCTTTAATAATCACAGGCATAAATGCACAGGTCAGCTGTTAAATCAAAGTTGTTACCCTATAATAACGTGTATATCCCAGAGTTAGGTATATTTGTTTTTGTATTTTAAAAATATTTTAAAAAAATTATTTTTTTATTTTAAATTAATATTTTTTAGTATTTTTAGATTATTTTGATGCGATGATATCAAAAATAATTTTTAAAAAAATAAAAAAAACATCATTTTAATACATTTTTAAATAAAAAATACTTTAAAAAACAACCACACTTTCCACTGGATGTCAAGGCTATTCTCATACTCTATAGTAATTTAATCTTGTAACTTATAAGAATTTTGATCATTTAGATTTTTGACTAAAAATTATGTCTTTTACTCAATTTGTTTTTATTTATGCAATTGTTTTTCTTGAAGAAACCATGATTTGTTTTTTACTATCAATATGATTATTTGAATAAAAATCTTAATTAACTAATATCCAAAATATATTCCTAATTAATTTAATAAATTTAATAAATTTATATATTTATAATATTTTAAATTAGTTTATTTTAAAAAAATTAAATTAAAAACAAAATCACGCCAACCATATAGGCCCTTAAAAAAGGACTTAGGTGTGTGGCTTACCTGTTATGCCTATATGTCTGGCTTTTATTAAAAAGCCTAGGTCTGCGCCTATTTTTTTTTTTTTATAGGCAACAAGACACCTGCAACAACACAGGTGACATTTTGTCTATTGTTATGTTTTTTTATGAATAAAAAAAATCAAAATCCAAGTTTTTAGACTCTAAGAAGTCAATTTTTAAGTTGTTTTTACCCGAAAATACCTCAAAAATACCAAAAAAAATCCTCAAAAACAACTTACTAACCCCAAAACACTTCAAAATCACTTAAAAAATCAAAAATCAACTTAATCAAAAAAATTTAAATGAACACCAATCTATTTTTTCAAACATATTTATAGGAAGAGAAAATTACGCAAAACATCATGTACTTTGGTTTAAATTACGATTACCCGTTATAGTTTGAAAAATTATAATTTATATCTTAAACTTTAATATTACAACTTTACTATCAAACTTTAATTATTTTTCATTTGTTGACTAGAAAGCCCTTGTAAATGGTAATTTGTATCAAAGAACATGATGTTTTATGTAACTTTCCGTTATAGGAAAAAAAATTCATTATTATCAAACTCTTTTTATTAAATAAAACTTCGTTAACACCAAAATATGTTATTTTAGTTGATGAAATACGGTCAACCAAATATTTTCTTTCTCATCCACTATTTTTTGATGTTTTTCTCTATTTTCTCTCAAGCTTAGAAACTAATATGTAAAATGAATGAAGTTTTGGACCAAAACGAATAATTTTTAAACAAAAAGGATAAAAAAAAGTTTGACAAAATTTTAAGATAAAAAAAATTATTCATGGAGATTCTCACCTAAGTATATTTTTATCAATTTGAACAAGAATTATTAATAAAAGGATAGATAAAAAATAATATCATGTTCATAGATAAATTGGAACATTTAATTATTTAAAGATAAATTGGATTCCATGGCTAAAATATAAATAATTTTAGGGTGTGTTTGAAAATAAGAATTTTGATTTTTTTAGAGGTACAATTTATTTAAACACAACTCACACCTTACTAAAGCTATAAATACATGTTTTTGGGTGTGTTTTTTTTGTGGATCTTATTAAAAAACAAATCAAACTCACCTCACCACAATTTCAAACACACACTTAGTTAATTATCTTTTGTACCCCTGATATTAATTTTTTATATAATATTAATCATATACATATTATATAATTAAATGTTTTTTAAAAAATTTAAAATGAATTGAAAAATCATTTATTTTATAATAATGCAATTAACTCAATTAAAAATATAAAAGATAAATGAGGCATCAAACTCCATTATAAAAGATATGAGAGGAGGGGGAGTTTAAACAGTGTTTTTATTGTAGCAGAAGACTAATTTTACTGTGGATTCTAACAATAAAATAATTATTTTGTCCCTGAATCAAATAATATTTGTGCTGGTTGATGGGGATAACGGGGTCTTTTTTGTTTTTTACGAACAGTAAAAATCTATGTCAGGTGTTTAGGGATAGTTTTTGTTTTTCAATTTTATATGCACAATTAAATTACTTAAATGCCCTTAAAGTAAAAAAAAAAAAAAAAGCCTTCGATTGAGGGTTATTTTTGCCTTTTCAAGTTGTTTTCTTTTTGTTATTTACTGATTTATTAAGTGTATTATGGTCTTTTAATGCAAATGAAATAATATTTAATTTAAAAAAGCTAATGGCACGTGCATTGTAAGTGTCAGCACATGGAAGGTGTTCATGCACTTCAATCAATGCATGTGATGCTTTATTATGGTGAAACCTGCCCTTCCGTCGTGTCGTTGGATGCGTCATTATGTCTTCTTTCTTCTGGTGCGACATATGTCAATGGCAGGTGGACGGTTTGTTATTGGTAGGGCTTTTTTCTTCTTCTTCTCTCTCCCTTCTCATAAATTGCATATTGGTCTTCTCTGTTCTTGACATTTCTACTTCTACCCTTTTTCTTTTAGTTTTTAACTTTTTTTGCTTGAGTCTTTTGTGAAAGTTTTATCTCTTTTCAAATTAGTCCTTCAATTCCAACACATATACATATATATTGAAAACAATAAATATATTATTTTTAAATTTGATTCTCATTCTTTTAATTTCTTATTTTTTTTATAAAAGTTTTATAGGTCTTCAAATTTGCCCTTCAATCTAAGTTTTTGGTGTCTTATTGTTTCCAATTTAGTCCTCATTCTTTTAATTTTTTTTATGGAGTTATTTTTCTTGTCAATTTAACCTTTTCATTAAAATTTTATATCCATTTTCTTTTATTTTTTTTAATTTTATTCTTGGTCCTTTTGTAAAAGTTTTATTTCTTTTAAATTTAGTCCTTTAATTCCAATTTGTCATATATATTTTTTTTTCCAGTTTGATCCTTATTCTTTTGATTTCTAATTTTTTTCTTGATATTTTTATAAAAGTTTTATTGGTTTTCAATATATTTTTCAATCCAAGTTTATGGTATGTGTTGTAACCCAATTTTGGCCCATTAGCTTTTAATTTAATTTTTACAGGGTTTAAAATGTAAAATTAAAAGATCAGAGATTTATTTCGATTAAAAGGGTGATTTGTGAACTTGAGTGAAAATTAAGGACTACAATGTGGTTTTGTCATTCTATCTTTATCTTCAAGATAATCCCTATCTTCAAGATAATCTTTGTCTTCAAGATAATGATAGTTATCTGCTTTCAAATTTGATTCTTAATCAAATTCAAGCTTTAAAGAAGAGAATAAGTTTGATTGAAACTTAATTTCTCACACGTGAAGGAACTCTTGCACTATAAATACAGATCTTAATATATGCAAAAGGAGACGAAAGAAACTCCAGAGGAGGGCCATTACCAAAAATCCTAAAAAAAAAACATAAAAAAAAGTGGTCGGCGAACCTAGCCGCCACCATACGTCTCCTCCCTTGCAACCCGTTGCCGCAGCACTGTGTATTTCCTACAACTCCAGCAGCAACGCAGCGGCAACCATACGTCTCCTCCCTTGCATCAGTTGTCCATCCTGCACCAGCCGTATCTCTAGCAAACCATCCTCTCTGCATAGCACCATCCCTGCCCCTCACGGCTGGCTTCCTATTCATGAGAAATACAGCAGCAAAGTTGCTTCACGTTGACAACAGCAGGACTCTATCCTCAACCATTAAACAGTGTTGCCTCCAACTGAAAATTCCATCCTCAACATTGTTTGCAGTCAAGATTAGTAACAGCAACAGCAGCAGAGGGAACCCATCTTTTCTTTCCTCCTCGCCTAAAGCAACAATCACCGGCGTCAGCTACACCCCTGCACTTCCAGCAGCAGCCTTCTCTTTTCAGTAGTGGTAACACGAATTTCAGTGATTTAAGCAGCAGCCACCGTGAGCAACAGCAGCTGTTTCTCCTCAGCCACGGTTGCAAACCTCCCTCCTTAACACTAGCATGAAAAGAAAGCCAGAAGAGTGAGAAGGAAAATGGATGAGCGCAGTAGAGACAAGGAGAACACGGGAAGAAGACCAGGGGAAGAACGAAAAGAAAACAGAGGAGAAGAAAACATTTCAGCTGGCCAGCCCTCCATCACCGTCATCTTCGTCTTCAAGTGCAACAACAGGTAAGCTTCGGTTTGCATTTTAATTACCATGTTTCTGTAGCAGGCGTGCGTGAGCAGTTCACGCACGCCTGCAGGTAAAAAAAAAAAAATGAAAGCAAAAGGGAAAACGGGTTACCAGCTTATGCTAGTAACCGGGTTTGGGCTGGTTGGTTCCAGCCCAGCCCATATGCGATAAGGCTAGATCCGGCCCCAAAAAAGAAAACAAAAATATATAAAAACAAAAAAATATTTTTTTTCTTGTAAATATAAAATTTTGTGGATTTATTCACTAGCACCAGAGTCAGGAATATCATATTTTGTGGGTTGTGCAATATTTACCAACGTCAGAGTTGGAAATATTCATAGGTGAATATTCTATGACGCCAAAGTCAGGAATATTATAAGATGACCATAAGAACGAAAAACAAACAAACCTTTAGCAATTTAAGGCAAAACCAGCAATGCAGTTTACCTTAGGTAAGACGCTTAAGGGGTGATAGTATCTTCCCTTTCGCGTAACCAGTCCCGTAGCATAGAATCTTTGTTGACCAGTTAGGGTTCCTAGTAACCATAATACTAGGTGGTGACTCCTTGAACAAGATATTTTTTCCTAAAAGAACAAGATGTCAGATATCTGTTCTTTTTCCATATAGAGATGGAATTTTTTTTTATCGGTCGCCGCGATGTCCGGGTGTGACAGAATGGCGATTCCACTGGGGACTTGAGGACTAAGCTTTGCTATTTGTCTTTTTATTGCTAAACAGTATTGTCGTACCGCTTTTTTTTCCTTGTTGTGGTTATGTTGAGTTTATCATGTTTTATTTGTTTTTGCTCTTTTTATTGTTTTAACATGCATAGTTATTCATGTTTATCATGCATATATATTGGATATGGATCTAAGGCCTTCACACATCATTCATCTTATTTTTAAAATACACATGATATCAACTTTAAGATAAGTGGAGGAGTAACGGCACCCCAATGGCTTTAGCTTGGGTAAGGCTTACGAAACTATCCAACTCTCGCATGATTGTTTGCTCAATAGTGGTTGATATGCCGAACTAATATTACTCAGGGCCTCTATCTTCACGCTACTTGAAAACCTCATATCAACCTTTCGAGGGCGATCAACGAGCATGCGAAAGACCTTTGAGACTAGATAGCAAAATTACCCTAATGCATTTAATGACCGAACCTACCTTTTAGGTTGATCCCTGTGTAATTTCACTGAGATAAGCTTAAATGTGTAGGCATCCTTATTACAAGGCTTTCGGGTGACATAATGATCGCTATCCCTAGGATAACAACTGTAAGTATGGACTCGAGTCTAAATCACCGCAAATGACCGGGGAGATCGCCTTTAGACCGGATGTCGGTGAGATACCGCTACTCGGAGACATTAGATGCATAATAAAAGACACCAAGAATGTGGTTGAAAGCTCAAATGACAAAACGCTAAACAGATCTCTTCTCGGCATTGCAATGAATATCGGATTCGGATCTGACCACACATTTAAAGAATAGTGATCGTTATGTCACAAAAAAAAAAAACGAATTCATATCCAATATGTCGTGTTCATCTTCATGCATATTTGAACATACACTTATGAACTGGTCATAATCAAGGTTGTTAAAATCATGATTTTAACACGGCACGGAAAATGCAAAACAAACTCAGATCGTAAAATCGGATCGTAAAATCGTAAGGAATTTTAAAATACATTAAAAAAAATCCATGCTTCAAATAAAAATTCATACATAGTTCAAGCATCTTAAAATACATAGTTCAAGCCTTCAAATAAAAATTCATACATAGTTCAAGTATCTTAAAATACATGGTTCAAATAAAAATTCATACATAATTTAAGTAATTTTTCATTAGCTAATAATTAACAAACTTAAAACAAACAATCTGGTGTGTCATGTAAACTAAAACCAGCTTCATTACCTTCATCTTCCTCATTATTCATCAGGCATTCATCAATATCATTAGCATCAAGAAGATTATTAGTGTCACTACTAGTACCAACACCAATATTATGAACATTAGTGCTACTACTAGTACCAACACCAATATCATCAATTTGAATCTCCAAATCATCTTCAGTACCATGACTCTCCATTTCAAAGATTATTAGGAATTTCTTCTTCATCACTTTCATCTTCATTACCATTTTGTCTTCGTGTTGCATTGTCAATAGCACCAAGCAAATCAAAGTTTGAATGTTTTTCTCCTTCGGTTATCCAATCATCATCATATGAAAGATCATCTTCTACACCAAAATCATCAGCTTGCTTTTTGACTTGGTTATCATTTAATTTCAGATTGCACATTACAAATACTAAGTCATTCATTTTTATTTTTTTTTTGTGCAAACGATTTCTTCATTTTGTATGAACCTAAATAAATAATTCAAATTTATAAGATTTTTATCAAATATTTCAAAATTTAAAATAAAAAAATAAAAAAAACTCACCATTTCAAATGCACTCCAATTAAGGTCACATCTAGATGAAGTACAAGTCAAACTTAGAACTCGGATTGCAAACCTTTGTAATTCTAGACATTCATCCCCATAAGAATCCCACCATTAAGCTGGAGTTTTTTTTATCTCTCGCTGTCGTGGCAGCATCAATGCCAAACAACCCTTTGCATCATTGAATGATTCAAGTTGTAAATCAATTTTGCACCTTTCACTTGCATTAGGCACCATCCTTTCTAAGCATTGATATAATCCAATTTTAATGTTGGCATTAACCTTAAAATTGGGATTATAATGATAATGAGGATTCAAATAATAAGCTGCTACATGTAAGGGTCTATGGAGTTGAAGTTCCCATCTTGCATCAACAATATTCCATATAGGTATATAACTATATAAAAAAAAAATATCATTAAAATCTAGGAATATCACAATTGGAAAACATTCATATTAATAGATGACAACATTTGAAATAAAAATTAGCAAGATATATACATTTTTTTCACAGAACCAAAATTCATTTGTATCTTCTCTTTTGCTTCGTCCATTGCTTTATATATAAAACTCATAGCTGGTTTCTCATCTGAATCAACTAATCGAAGAACTTTAATTAGAGGATACGCTGTCTTAATACATATAATGATATCATGCCAAAACCTGTTGTCCAAAACACAATTTTGAATTCGTTTCCCTTCTTCTATTTTTGCAAACCTACATGAACTCCACTGTTTGGAAGTAAACATAGTCATCAGCTGCATTTTATGATCATTCAAACATCCTAGAGTCAAATATGCAGTAACAAACCGAGTGGCAGCGGGCCTAATCAAATCCCTTCCTTTCATAAAGTGTCTTAGCATGGAAATAATAATGGTTTTTGAATAAATATATGAGGTGATTCTCCTCCCCTTAGCAATAGTTACTTGATAAACCTCTAACTTCTTCTCAAAATCTTCTAATATCAAGTCAATGCAATAGGCAGCACATGGTGTCCAAAACAAACTCTTTCTTTTTTCTATCAATAATTGTCTCGCTGCCTTATAATTTGCAGCATTATCGGTGACTACTTGAACAACATTTTCCTCCTCAATCCTCTCCACAATGGCATCTAACATCTCAAATACCTTATCAACAGTCTTGGACATATTAGAAGTATCCACCGATGACAAAAAAAAATTGTCCCTTTAGGACTATTAACCAGAAAGTTACAAATACAACGTCTTTTTTTTATCTGTCCATCCATCAAACATTATTGAACAACTTGTTTTTTTTCATTCTAGCTTGTACTCCTCGAGCAATTTCATTGTTTGATCCACTTCTTGCTTCAAATACTTCTCTCTAATATCATGGTAAGATGGAGGCTTGAAACCTGGCCCATGCTTTGCAACCATTTCAAGTGCCTTAATAAACTCAGGGTTTTTTACACAATTAAATGGAATTGCACTATTGTAGAAAAACCTAATAATTTTTCGACATGCTTCTTCTCTAATATGTTTTTTTAGCAATTGATTTAGAATTGTTTGTGTACTTCCACTCCCACTAGCTACTCTCTTTCCTTTATCCTTGGAGCTAATTTCTTTTATTTCATCATCATCACCGTCATTTCCACTTTATTGATGGGCCTTTCTTTTCTTTCAGTTGCTTCTAGATTTTTCACTAAAACACCCAAAATTATCTGTTTAACATTTTTTGGTACTTGCTGATAGGGGTGATCATTTTCGGTTCGATTCGGTTTTTATCAAAAAAAGTAACCAAACCGATTTTTTTTAAAAAAAAACCGAAACTGAACCGAAACCAGGTCAAACCGACCGGTTTCGGTTCGATTAGGTTTGGTTTTTTTAGGGAAAAAACCGATTCAAACCGGTTTGGCTCGGTTTTTCCGGTTTTGGCTCGGTTTTCTCGGTTTTAGCTCGGTTTTTTCCGGTTTGGCTCTGTTTTTTTGGTTTGGCTCGGTTTTTCCGGTTTGGCTCGGTTTTGGCTCAGTTTTTTTCTGGTTTTTTGTCGGTTTCGGTTCAGTTCGGTTTGGTTTTTTTGATTTTTTGCTTATAAAACCGAAACCGAACCGGCCAATTTTTTCAAAAATTTACTCGGTTTTTTCGGTTCGGTTTTTTCGGTCATTTTTTTCTCGGTTTAATCGGTTTTCCGGTTTTTTTGCTCACCTCTACTTGCTGACATGGCTCAACATCCTTATAAATGCAAGCTAAATACTGTTTGAAACTAAAAATACCTCCACTAATAATTTTTTGACAATACTTGCCCGGAACTTTTCTAGAATTCTTATCAACATCTATACCATCTTTGTCATCCCACATCAAGCCTATTACCAGAAGCATTTTTTCTAGATGCCATAAGTTTAACAATTCAAGGATCAACTCAAATCAACCCTGTAATCAATCCAAACATTTTATGATTGTAATTAATTTTGATATTAAACATCCAGGTTATCAAAAAAAGAATTACCATAATCACTGAATTCAAAAACTAATTAAAATCGATAGAACAAAACACTGAATCCAAAACACACAATGACGTAATATAACATTATAACTCATGACTTATGTTTTTCTCCAAGTAATTTATTTGTTGTTTGTAGTGTTTTCCTCTTTGTCCCGTAAGCTCTGAAAAATAAACAAGTAAACCATTTTCAAAATCAAAACCCAGTTTTACCAAACCCATTCACAAAGTGTTTTCCTTTCTAGTTATCTACTGGAACCAAAACACTACAAACAAATGCACAGACTTGTTTCTGTCATCTATATAACATTCAAAATCAAAACATTATAACATATAATGCACTCATAATACCGCACTCCAGGTGAAATATAGGTCCCCCATTGAAACACAGCAATGCAATTTGCCTCAGGTAGGATGCTTAAGGGGTGATAGTGTCTTCCCTTTCGCGTAACTAGTCTCATACCATAGAATCTCTGTTGACCAGTTAGAGTTCCTAATAACCATAATATTAGGTGGCGACTCCTTGAACAAGACATTTTTCCCTAAAAAAAAAAGATGTCAGATATCTGTTCTTTTTCCATATAGAGATGTAATTTTTTTTTATCAGTTGCCGCGATGTCCGGGTGTGATATTATGTTAGTGTTTTCAATTTGCTTCTTATTTTTTTTATTTTTTATGGCGTTATGTTTCTTTTTAATTTATCCCTCTAATAAAAAAAATTTAATTTCCCTCTATTTTATTTTTTACTTTTATTTTCACCTTTATTTTTTTAATTATTATTTTTTAAGATCATTTTGTGTTGTTATTTTTTTTTCTCGTTTCATTTTTTAGTATTTATTTTTTTTGGGAATGTACTTCTTTTATTTTTTAATGAATGATACTTCTAATTTAATAATCCAATCTTGAATTTGAAAAATTAACATATATTTTTATTTTTTTTAGAAAAAATATAGGCTCGCGGTACGGCTTAAAATAATAATAGTGTTTGATATTATAATGCAATCATAGTTTTGAGATTTATAGAATTTTTTTAATTTTCAATTAATTTTTTTTATATTTTTTAGGTTATTTTAATATTCTTATATAAAAAATATTTTTTAAAAAATACTTAAATATATTTTTAAATAAAAATTATTTTAAAAACAATTTGATTAAAATATAAAGACCGACGGAACGATATCTCTTGATACACAGAAGAAAACAGAAGAAAAGTAGCTACTTCCCTATTATTGCAGTGCCGTATCAACTGTCAGAAGTGACACACTGACTCACTTCGAAAAAATTAATAATATATGTAAGAATAAAAACAGCTTAAAAATGGCAGCCTTATTCACTTCACATTGTGCAAACAACGAAGACACACCTTTTACTTCTCATTCACTTCCTATAAATGCCCTCAAAATCTTTCCTTTTCAATTTAAGTTTTTCAACTGCCAAAGCCTGCTACCTATCAGAAAAACCACCCAAATGAGTAGTAATTCAATGGAATCTTATGGCCAACAAGTGGTTCTAATCACTGGTTGTTCTCAAGGAGGTATAGGCCATGCCTTGGCTCGTGAATTTGCTAACAACAATTGCCTTGTTGTGGCCACAGCCAGGTCTTTGATTTCCATGAGAGACCTTGATCAAGATAAGAGATTTTATCTCCAAGAATTGGATGTTTTGTCAGATGAAAGTGTGCATCATGTCGTGTCAAACGTTGTTGAAAGATATGGTAGAGTGGATATCTTGGTTAACAATGCTGGAATTCAATGTGTTGGCCCTCTTGCTGAGGTTCCTTTATCTGCTATGCAAAACACTTTCAATACCAATGTCTATGGTAATCTTCTTCTTCTCATCAAGTTCTCCTCTTGTTTGTTTCATTAATCTGTGTTTTTTTTTTATGTTTTCTTCTTGTGCCTTTTTGCCCTTTTCTCTGTTTTGTTCTTTTTTGAATTGATGTGTGCATCTTGATTTCGTTTACTGTTTTCGTCACCCCCTTTGTCTAAATTGCTGGGTTTCTCTGTCTTGGTTTGTTTATACGCCATTTTGTAAATGAGACTTTGGAGTTCTTGTTAGGTTCCAGACTGTGCAAAGATGAATATTTTCCCCTCTCTCTCTAATTCTTATGGTGCAGAATGATAGGAGTCATGATAGCTAAGATGGTTTTGAAAATTTGGTTTGTGATTTGTACATGAACAGCATAATTAGGTTGAATTTCAACTTGAATATGTGAGATCTGGAATTGGTGGTTGATTTTATGCTCTTATCCCCTAGGTGCTGAGTAAATATCCAGATCTTTTTCTGCTGATTCTTTCTGCTTTTGGGAGCCAAAAACCCAATCAATCAGAATCTGATAACCTTAAAACTATGGAATTGGTAACTGCTATTCTGTTCTCTTAAAGTAGTCTAAAAATGGCCGACGGGGGATTTTCAATTATGAAGATCAGTATCAGCCACTGATTTATTCTTTTATATATATATATATATATTGATATCAAATTGAAAAAAACCAGGAAGGAAATGGAAAAAGTAAACAGAGTACAAGCTAAATGGAAAAGAAAGCAAGCTAAAACTTTATTCAAAGTCATGCAACAAGATCACTTAACCTATTCAACTGATTTCTTGTTAGGTTGGCCTAATGGGCCTTGAAATTCTATATTGTTGTTCATATTGGTGATTCTTCTCTGTTTCCCCTAATAATTCTGAAATATTCAGCTAATGACTGGAAATTTCTTCCTCCATCTAAGAACATTTGTCCTAACCACATCTTGAAGGATTTCAATAGCAGACTTTCTGTACAACTTGCTTTTGTTTCTTTGGAGTTTCGGCCATTGCTTGAAATGTAACTGGTTTTCAATTTCCTAGGTTCTCATTTTTTTCATTGTAATATGCGGTACACGATGTGCTAATGATTATATTTACTTCTATAAATCTCGCAAATCAAACAATGTCAGTGTACAATTTACTCTTTTAAATTGCATCCTAGGACACTTTTTTGTTTGGATCTTGTTATTGATTCTGATGCTAAATCCTGTTTGTGTGTGAGCGAGCAAATGTCGTTTCTGGAGCCTTGGTTTTTTTGTCTAACCGTGATAGTCTTGGACTCAAGTAAAGTTATGCATTTGGACCCTGGCAGTGTTGCCTCACATGATTTAACTTATAAACTATGGGACTGCAGTTGTCAGAAATAACAAAAGAAAGACAACAAGCACAAGAACACAAAATCATGTTAAAAGGGTCTCCGCACACAAATTCTAATTTGAATTTTTATTGCTATATATTTTCTCTTCAAGTAGTCTATCTCTCTAAAACATAGTTTTAAAACCCGGCCTGACCTGGCAGGTCGACTCGAGACCAATGACCCGGCTGGAACCGGGCCAGGTTCAAGAAAAAATAAGGGAAGTCAAAAACCTGGTGACTCGGAGTTGACTGGTGACCCAGATTGGACCGGGCAAAACCCGGTCAAAAATCCGGTTGCAACTTTGTTGACTATATATTTTTTAAAACCAAAACGATGTCATTTTGATTTATATAAAATAAATTGAGGTTAACCCGAGTGACCCGATCAAAACTCGGTGACCCGAGCCTTGGTCCGGATCGACCACTGAGCCGGGTTTAAAAACTTTGCTTTAAAAGGTTTACAACTCCTAAATAAACCCAAAAACCTACCTAAATAAGGTCGGAAACTAAAAGTCTTAATTAGAAAGGAAAAAATAATAAAAGTCCTAAACAAACTGAGAAATTAGAAAAAAAAGGAAAAAAAATATTGGGCTAAACAACACGTTTTTGGTCTAATTTATAGGTGTTCCGAGCCTTAGGTGGTTATAGCCAGCCGACCCTTTTGTGAGGTTGGGCATTTGGACCCTCCTAGTCAAATTTGAGCATATTATTGGGTTGAAAGTTATACATCTTTTTACTAGACCAATCACTTTGTGCAACCCAAGTCTCTTATTGGGCTTAGTGTATCTCATCGGTTCATAAATATCTTTGCAAAGCTATCCACGTAATCCAATCGCGGTAGATCCGGAACTGAATGATTAGAATACCTTGTATCAATTTTCTCAGGTTGGAAAGAACTCGTTCTCAAGTTTTGGTCATCCATCCAACAACGTTGTCATTGTTGTCAACCATTAAAAGCAATGTTGGCACCCTTGTGCTCCATTGACCAATGGTGTGTTGGCACTGTACAATTAGTCAACTAAGATAAAGTAAACCAAGAATCAATCTCCATACCACTCCTAATCTTTACAAAAACTATTATTAGTTGTTAACGACTTGTTCCACATTGTATTCTTTATCAAATCATTTAGATTCTCTACACTATCCTTTTGCTATTCCATAAATTGGGATAAAAACAATATATTTTTACCCTTGCTTTAAATAACCACCATCTCTCTCCTGAGTGCCAATGCTATATGCTTCCCCTTTATACTGAGGGTATACATGTTATGTTGTCTGTCATGTACGGAATTCCTGTTATATTGTCATGGTTTGTCTAACAATAAATGACACGCATCCATAGATACCGCATCATACCGAACACTATCAAAATATCTTTTGTCTATAGAAAACAAAACAATAGAAAATGAAACAAGATAATGTTTGTCCATGATTACCTTGTTGTCTCGATTCAGCCTGTTTAGTTTGTAGGGCTTGAGGTGTTTTTCTATCTCGAGTCACATCTCTCTATTACCCCAACTGACACTACATTCTCACAACTACTATTGTTTATGATCAGGTTACACACCTTACAAATTGAATGGAAAAGGCTAGTGTATAGTCAATCCTCGCTTGAACCACCATTAGGAGTAGGCAAAGCTCATTTGGATGACTAAGGTATCATTGCCATCATCTTGCAAAACCTCCCCATTGTCATCTGAATCATCATAAATAGAATCACTTGCCTCCCCATCATGTCATCAAGTTGTTCTACTAGCAAATTCTTACCCAAACGAGACTCTAAGCTAAATTTAAGAGCAATTCAACGGTTGAATAGAAAGTTATGTTATTTGGTTAGGTTGATTACTTTGTGCATCTCAGGCCTCTTCTTGGGCTTAGCTTTATTATATTAGTGAATAAATATTGATGCAAGGCTATCTACTTAGCCCAATTATGAACAATTCGTAATTGATTGATTTGAACCACTTGCATCACCTATCTACTTATATATTGCAATAAAATAACCAAATTAGCATGATTCTGTTGCTGCTGCTGGTAACTGTTTTTCCTAATTTTGACCATTTAATTGTTTGTTTGAACATCTGGAGCTGCTTATCCCTCTTCATGATGCCTGATAATCATGGCGCTCTCTGGACATTGACACACAAACAATTCCTCTGATATCTATTATGCATATGTACATGAATTTTGAGTGATCAGGAACAACCTTGGCACATACACTCCCCATTCCCTTTTTTGTCCATGAACATTTCTAGGGAGAACAATTATGATGCTCAAGCCAAATATCCTGATGCAGCATCACCTCCAATCCACACAGATTCACTATTGTATATGTCACTGTCTGCGATTCACCACTTAGATTTGTTTCTGTTAAAGCATGCATGTTCTTAGTAGTAATTCTTTATTCCATTTTAATAACCATGACTCACAGCTATGAATGATGTAAATTTAGGATGCACAGGCACCTATTTCTTTTACACTTAACTGCAATGCTTGCTGTTTTCTGTAGTCAACTATTTTGATTATACATTAAAAATAAAACTTTCCTGGTAGTCTTACCATTAGGTTTGAACTTGGGTACACTTATAACAACTCCTCAGATATTTTGGAAACTTCTGAGGTTATGCTACCCTCATGAGTTAAGTCAGATTCTTCAGTAAAAGGTCTTTGCAGGAAAGTAATTCATCATAAGATTAATTGAAGTGTAATATGTGATTTGATGCTGGCAGTAAATTTTCTGGGTAGAATTATGAACCCTAAAGTCAAAATACCGGGGATAAGTAGATGTCATAAATTGATATCTCATTGTTCTTGACATCCATGAAGTGTATGGATATGCTTTTTGTTCTCCATGGTATGAGAGGCTGCCTTGAGCAGCAATATAGTTGTGAAGGTCTATGCTATCTACTTGAGTCTTCAACGTGGCTCAAATTGGTCTTATAACTATTTTATCTCTTTGGTACAGCTTATTTTTTTGCATTTGTAGAAGTTCGTGTGAAGCGAGCTATTCCATAACTGTACCTTTTGGCACATTCAGTTGGATTTGCAAACATCTTACTATTTCATTTCATTTAATACTAGAGTTACCATAAGAGCATAACAGCATCAGAGTCATTTAAACCTTATTCACCACCTTTTGGTGTTGTAAAGAAAGAGTTTATCTACCACCTTCTTTCCTCACAAAGCGCTAGAGTTCAAATGATTTTGTACTTTTGTTTTCTATTAAGCCGGCAAAGAATTTTCTTTTCTGCAACTACACAAGGAGGAGCCTCCAGTACCTTGTAAACGTGTTGGTTTAATAAACTTCTAAAACAGCTCATATTAAAATATCGGAAGACAGTCTATCAACATGGAAATTTCTTGGGACGACTGTATTGGTAACAATGTGCTGCCTTGCATTCTTGTTATTCAGAAGCTCCAGTATTCTGTCCGGTACACTCTTAACACATGGTGCAGCATTCATAATTCATAAACAGACTTTCCTGAAAATACAGCAAAGACAAGTTTATTGTTGTAAATCATGGATTACTCCGTGTCTTGCGTCGGAGTTATCTATGATGTCTTTGTATGAATTTCAAGCCTCTCCCAGCCTAACTGATCCTGCTACCACCTAGCATGCTATTGATGAAATACCAAGATATTGTTTTTCCTGTTCTTTTTAACATCAAGCATATAATGTAGGGACAATGAGGCTGGTACAAGCTGTTGTTCCTCACATGGCATCTAGCAAGAAGGGAAAAATCGTAAATGTTGGAAGTGTTACTGTTATGGCTCCTGTTCCGTGGGCTGGAGTCTATACTGCAACCAAAGCGGCTCTTCATTCACTAACTGATACCTTGAGGTTTGTATCTTTTGAGACACCTGTGTTACCTACCTTCTCCTATTAAATGTCTGGTTCATGTCTGCATAAAATCAATAGTACCAAAGTGTTGCAAATAGTACGGACCACCCTTCCAGAACCTGAAGCCTACATGCACACTTAAGCACACAAGCATTTAGACACATATCTGATGAAATGTGCAGGACTCTTTGGCTTCAGTGTTCTAATAATCAATTAATGTCCATGAAGAGAACTGGATAGCAGGGTTTCATAAATTACGACTGCAAGACAGTCTTTTGGTGCACTTGGTGTGATTATTCAGATGAATCAAATATATAATCCATTTTCTTAAACTTCAGTTCAGCATAACTTCTGATTTATCAACAATGTAAACGAATATTTATTTCTGCCACCTTCTGCTTAAGATAAATGGACATTTTTAAAACTAGAATCTTAGTTCTTTTGTTATTTGGTACATGGTAATTATTTAAATAAATTAGATTATGATTCATATATGATCCAGAAATTAATCCAAAGCTATATTTCTTCTAGTCGAATAAGAGGAAAAGAAATTGATGATTCTCAATATTTATAGAACATGGGAAACTTCGCTATTTTTTATGCCGGAGATGCTAATAGTAAGAAATTGCCCATTTTAAATGCAGGCTGGAACTCAGGCCTTTAGGGATTGGTGTGATCAATGTTGTTCCTGGAGCTATTAAATCAAACATAGGAAATTCTGCCGTAGCCAGCTACAACCAGATGCCTGAGTGGAAGTTATACAGGCCATTTGAAGAAGCAATACGGGAGAGAGCGCATCTTTCACAAGGACTCAAGGCCACTCCCACAGAAGAGTTTGCGAAGAAGACGGTTGCTGCCGTGCTAAAGGAAAACCCTCCGGCATGGTTCTCCACTGGCCAATTCTCCGCTGTGATGTCAATCATGTACCATTTGCCACTTTCTGTTAAAGATTTTATCCTAAGGCGAAAATTTAATTGCTGAGTTCTGCATCCTGTAAGTGAGTTGGTCAGCTTTGCATGTCTACAAAGCCTTGTAATTGCACATGTCCCCGCATGGTTCTTGTAAGCATCTTCCTCCTCGTCCTTGCACAGCAGCACAATACAGAAATAAATAAATTGTGGGCTTATGTAACTGAAAAGGATGCTGCTAAATTTACTACCACCTTTGTTCTTCCCTCCTTTGGAAATGACTAATGCAACCTCTTTATTTATTCTTACTTTGAATATTTAATATAATGTCTCTTCTGGGTTGGAATAAAATAATTATCAATGAAAGGTCGCGAAAAATGTATGTATATGTTTTTATGACTTGACTATGAGTGTGCTTCTATAAATTATTATCCATTAAAATATTTTGTTTTTGTTCGAAGATAAAAGTATTTTTGGGCTAACATGAATGTCGAGCAAGATTAAGTCTCCCGATAGATGATTTTAAAAGTGTATTCTCACATCCAACTGCTATATAAATTTAATTTACTTTTGCTTCTTTGTTAGAACTTGTTTTTCATTAAAATTTGATTTTGTTTTTAAATTAATTAATTTTTTTTATATTTTGAATTGTTTTGATATCAAAAATAAATTTTAAAAATAAAAAAATATATATATTATTTTAATATATCTCTAAACAAAAAAATATTTTAAAAAGTAATTTATACCACACTTCTAAATATTGTTAAATAAAAGAAAGTTTCTTAATTATCAGCCTAACCCTATGAAGATCATGAATTCTTTAGTATTTTTAATATATTATTATACCATTAAAACAATATTATCATTGTAATTCATCTCACTACTAATATTTAATCCTACCCTACCTTCTAAATAATAAAAAAATCATAACATAGTAAAATTCTTAAAATATACCATGATATTAATTCCTAAAAATAGTTTAATCCTTTTTTTTAATTATATGACTATTTAAAGTTTAAACACTACCTAAAATCTTAAATAACACATAATAAGCTTCTTTCCAAGACTAATATAGTATTTTTTTAGTATTTTACTTTGACTAATAAAACTCTAACAATGTTTTGAAAGTAGCAAATAAAAAAAAAAAAAATAGAATTGTATTAAATTATTAAATATTCTTAGCATTGCTTTTGTAGGAGATCCTTGGTATAAGTGAAAGGGTTCATAAAAATTTTATCACGCCTTTTTGCAAGCTCTGCTAGCATTAAAAAAAATCTTTAAACAAAATAATTTATACAATTTTTATCCTATGAATTTATTTTATTCATACGAATTAATTTTAAAATGAAAAGATTCAAGAATAATATTAAATTAATGCTAATATTGTCGTACAAAAAGAAAGTAGATCTTGAATAAAGATTTTATTCCCATCATATACCTTATTTATGATACAAACAGATTTTATTGAAAAGACAATATTAACAATTATATATTGAATGACAGTTCATAGTTTTATTTTTGTAAAATTATAATTATGTTATATAACTCTATATATAATTCATAAAATATTTGAAAATTTTCTTTTTTATTAAAATTAAAAAAATCTTGTAAATGTTAATGAACAATATTCAATATATAGTTGAATAATATATTAGATAAGGGTTTTGCGTTATGTCATGGGTTGACCCAAATTTTTCTAACGTAAAATATGATGCTAAGACGATGTATACATTCTTAAAAAAAAAACAGTAGTTGATTTTATTGTGTTTAATAAGTACAAATAAAAAAAATACAATGACAATAAATAAATTAGAAAAAAATGACAACATAAAAAAGGTTAAAAAAGCCCCGATTCAAGCTCATTAGGGTTAGCATGTCAAATTTATGACCTGATAGTAATATCAGAATAACCTAATTGAATGAAAAATAAATAAAAATATAAAAGTTAATTATCAAACAACTCAATGTTAAAGGACAAAATTAAAAAAATAATTTAAAAAAACAACAAAAAAAAAGATCTAAGTCAATCTTGTTTCATTCGTCAATCTCGTGATCATGAAAACAAGATTAGAATAACCTTATAAAAAAGTATTAAAGAAAAATTAAATACTAATAAATTAAATGTTGAAAAATAAAATAAAATAAAAACTAAAAAAAAAAAAAAAGTATGAGCACTAGTTCATTGATGGGCAGGTGTCGTGGTGAGAATGAGCAGCGCTGTATTGACTGTCTTTGAAACCAAATAATACAAGTCTTTTAAACAGTTTAACACTGAAATTCGAGCACTGATCATGCTTGTGCAAGAGACAGGGCCTTTGTGGAAAATAAATGGTGCGCTCAGATGTTGACTACACCCGAATCAATCATCCCTGGAGTGTTAAAATGAGTAAGGTGGCCATCTTGGCAAGATGTTCAGGGTAGTTCTAAACACAGATGATCCTTGCTAAGATGGTGGCCAAGTCTAGCTGACGCTGATAAAAGGTGCAGTTGCCAGGGTGATTTTGTTTTTCAAACGAATGTTTGATCAGCATTGCAGCTGAATAATATGGGCTGTAATTGCGGTCTAGTTACTGCGTGGTCTCCTTTGTTTCAACGAGTATTGTATGGTTTCCAGTGTGCATGATGCCTGTTGACGAATCTTGAGATTTTCCATCCGTCCTCTTAGCATGAGTGCACACCAAAAACTTGAAGGATTAAACAATCTTGCTCGCTAACTACGAATCTGTGCTTACCAGTCGAGATATCTGTAGCTTGTCAAATTTCTGGGTGCTGGAACCTCGGCATGATGCATAAATAGCTATTAGATAGTGTATGATACGATGTCATAATAGAAATCAACTAGAGCTTATGCCAAAGATTACTTTCTCATTACTGGAAGTCCTACTCATGTGAAAAGGAGGAAGGTCGCTAATTACAAGCAGCGTACCTACGTGAAGATCAATTAAACTGGCCTCTGGCTAAAATTAACAAAAACACCATTAGTATGATTTTTCACTAAGAATGAGAAGGGTGGCCATAGTACACCATTCCATGTGGTCGCAGAGGCCTGAAATTAGGACCCTGGGGTTGTTGGTTTAAAGACATTGGTTGTTGCTGGTTTATTGTGGCCTGCTGTTGTGCCAATGGTAGCGGTTGCTGCTGAGGTATTTGCGATGGTTGTTGCGCCATGGACACCATTGGACTTACCATATAGGGTGGGGGTGGGGGTGGTGGTGGAGGTGGTCCTGGAGGCAAGGGAGAAATGTTACCATAAGCATATGGGGTCATAATCCCCTCCTGCTGGCTGTAAATATTGCTGAGAGGATTGGTTGGGAAGCATGTGAAACTGAGCTTGAGCACTTGGAGTCTGATTCTGCATTGAAGGTTGGGGCAGCAAAACTGACTGATACGAGTGTGTTGTTGGAGCAGCAAGTGGTTGGGCTGGCATAAAAACATTTGGATCTGAAACAGGCAACGAGTTTTCCGGTTTTGACAATGAATCGTAGGCCTTTGTTAGTTGAGCATTTTTTGCTTCTTCAGCAGCAAACGAAGAGAGAACAGAGTGCATGATCATTTGAGAAGATGAGGAAGCTGCAAGCTTTTTCTGCAACCTCAGCAGCAATATCAGCAGCTGTCCTCTTAGGTGTTTGTCCTGCTTTTGCATTTGAATCAACTGATACTGTTGTTGCAGTAGATGCTTTTGACACATATTCTTCACCATTAAGCCGCCTTCGCATGTTGCTGGCTTCCTCTACCTGTGCCTGAGCAACCTGAAATTGACCAAAAATTTTAATTGAATAAAACAAATGCTCCAATAATCATCAGATATAGATAGCCCTGATGGGTACAGACATGAGTCTAGATGGCCAAGGAGGCTTGGAATTAAGATTTCAGAGCAGCAATGCTCAGTAAATTAATCAGAACTTATTGAACTGATTGCATCTATAGGACCCACGTTACAAAGTGGCTTCAAAGCATACTGGCCTAGAAAACATCCAAAATTGTGAAAACTCATTAAATATGTCAATGTTAGGAAGATGCGAGGCCAATGTATTTCTTTGTCAGAAATACAAAAGTTGTATTAACTGAGCTTCCAAAACAAGGTGTCAAAAGAGAATGCAAAGACTGGTGTTCTTTTAGAACAATACAAAATCAAAGGTTTATTGGTTGAATCAAGGGCTATAGGCAACAGTAAAAAATCTTTTTTCATGTTTTATATGTTGGAATTTCAGAGTACAAAGGATATCAAGGATCTACCATTAGTAAGTCCGCTCAAACTCTTAATGACACAAGGTATGAACTTTTATCTAAAAATTAAAAATCCCTTCAGATATTGTTGATAAAAGTTCACCCTAACTCAACAAGTAGGCTAATATTTATAAAACAGATATTAATCTCATACATCTATATTTCCAGAAATTTACGGCTGCCAACTAAACATGAAAACAGTCTCAACTGATGTTAGCAGCCAAGAATGTATAATCAGATAGCTGCAAAAGCATATAGCATTCATAAAGGCTAACAATGAACTAAATTGTGTATTGTGGCATAAATTTATTATCTCTATTTTATCAGCAAAGATGATCACGATTGACTGAGCAGCATACATGCACATTCTATGCATATGCCCAGTGTTTATCAGAACCCACCATAAAATAATTGAAAACAGAATAAATATTCAAGGTCCAGAATGAACATTCATTCCTGCATCTGATTTTGAACTCCCTCCAATTCAGATTCCTTGGAAAAACAACAAATAAATAAGTCACAATTTAATCAAATAGAATTCCCACAAACTTGTGCATCTCATTCATTCAAAAACACACTGGAAAAATCCATAGAAGAATACAAGCAGGGTAAGACATCCTCCTCTACAGGAAAAGAAAACTAATAGAGAGGAGCATTTCAATTGCAGAACATCTGCTGGAGAAACTCCATTCAAAAGCCCCTGCAGATATGCTCTATAGAGAGGCCGGATAACAATTTTATAACAGATTCTCTAGAGTTCCTCTCGGCCCAAACACTCCATATGATGACAATTTATGCATAAGTTAATAATTTACATTTCAACAACTACTGAAGGTGATGATAAAATCAGATACCTGTTCGTGTAGAGCTTCTTTTAACAGAGACACAAGTGCTACTCTACTTGCTTCAATTGATCTAAGTTTCTCAATGCTTTGTTTCAAAAGATTCTCTTCATCCTCTAGTTCCTTGGCCAAAGTCTTTCGTTTTGGATCTTTATCTGAGCAAAAAAAGTTGAGCTTCAGAGACCCCCAAATTTTCAAAGTCAAAACTCAAGCTGTAAAAGCATTTCCAAGAAACCACTTTAATCTGTTTCTATATTAACTTCAAGTTCATCTCTCTTACCATTACCACTACAGGCAACATCAACATCTTTCTCCATCTTCCTCACACGACGAACTGAAGATTTGCAATTACTCATCTCTGTCTCTTCATTGGGTTGCTCACTAACCACCAAATGAAATGCCGATACTATTTTTCAGCATCGCCTCCGATGGACAATTTCTAGTTTCCAGAGCAACGACAAAACAGTGACACGCATTATCAAGAAAAAAAGAGGTCGATAATATAGAACTAGTGCATGCATCCATAAAAACAAATGGAGGAGAAAAGGAAACAATGAAAGGTCCTTGGTCTCACCGTTCTAGTGGATCGTGAATCTCGTTTTGTAATTTTGACAGAGCGTGAACGTTTTTTGTTGAGCTCCAAGGGTGGAGGTGCATCTTCTCCAAGAATTACCTCTTTGAGGCTCCGGGCACGTGACCCAAATACTTTCCTTTCTTCCCATATATTTACCTGGTTATTATGCAAACAAAAGTTTAATTATCCTAATGCTCCAACTTTCTTGAAAGACACTACACCATTAAGCACATCAATGGCATCTTAAACTTCTGTCAAGGCTCAACTAACATCTTACCAATCTAGAGACTGCCTTCTTCCCACGGTCATCACCTTTCTCAACTACATTTTTTAGCGCAGCAGGAAGAACTTTCCAAAACTCCTTAACAAATTCATTTCCTTTTCGCTTACTGTTCTGTAGGATGTCATTTGCAAGATACAATAGAGGAACTTTCTGGAGCATATCTGAGTTGTGGAACTGTTTATCCCATGTCTCTACAACTGATTCTGCTTTGCTTCGGTGAAAGATGCACCAATGGGACAAAGCTATACAATAAAGTTAAGGTAACATCCATTCCAAGTCAATAGATAATCAAAATTCTCTGTAAGAAACAGGGATAGTCAGAGATGGACTTGCCAGAACCATTTCTCTAACTCGATGAACATTGAAGTAGAAATGCCAAATGAAAAGGAATCAAAGTCAGACCTCAAATACATCAAGCAATGACTTTGAAATACATCCAGAAACTCAAAACAAACATAGGATAAAACTATTATCAAAACAAACATAGGATAAAACTATTAAAATCAGAATCAGTTCTATCACAGCGGACAGTATTGAAGGCAGGCAGAATTTTTCCTGCGAGGTAACACTATTTTCAATGTAGTGTCCAATTTCTTGCTTACAAATAATGTTAGGCATATACAGAGAACTGAAATAAAGCTGCAAGAATTCATTAATTCAAAAAACAAGAAAAAGAAGGATACTTTCAATACACTGCTGGGTGCCATTGAGCTTAGAAAGCTTATCTGCAAGTATCTCTTCACTAAATACACTATCCATATCACCCCAAACAATGACTTTCGCTAAACCCCACCACGGCACCACCAAACCCTAAAAGAAAACACTTCAATTGTTGAAACCAAGCAAGACCCTTTATAAATCCAATTGAAAACAAGAGGTTACAATCATAAAAACACAGCTACAACTATCCAAACTGATGAAAATTCCAATCATTAAGCCATAAATATTAGCAGGGAAGAAAAGGGTTGTTTCAATTGCCCAAAAGAATTTCCTAGAGTATACCAAATTTGAGCAAATACAGAGAAGAAGGGAGGAATATGAATTGGACAGAGAGATAGATGGACACAACAGATCGAAGATAGTAAATAACTAACCCTAAAATTCTAAAATAGAGAGAGAAGGGTGAAACGACGACATTGCAGGAAATAAAAGAAAGGGGATGGTAGTTATAGATTTGTTTTTTCTGGTACTTTGTATATAAAAAAACCTTACAAAATAAAAGGGAAATGAATTGGCTAGTGAAAACTAGATTTAAAACCCGGTAGAATTTCAAGTTAAATTGTAAAGTGCATATTTTATTGTATTATGATTTTTTTAAATGAAAAATAAATAATATTAACATTAAATGAAATAAATTAAAAATATATATATAAATTGATAAATTTATAAATATTAATTAAAATATACAGGAGCAATATTAATTAAATTTATTTCTGCCGCTAGGGTATAATTTTAAATTAATTCCCAACTTAAAAAGAACATAATAATAATTATGTTGTGGATATTTTTTAATGTATTATATTTTTTTAATTGGGCAACAAAAAAATGTTGCGTCTACTTTATATTATAAATTAAAAAATATATAAAATGATAAATTTAAAATGAGTTGTTAACTTGATTAAATATTAATACACAAAACTAATTTTTATAGGAGAAATAAAATATAGATGCATGTGTGTGTGTGTGTCTTACATTAAATTTCTTTTTTTTATTTTAAATATTTTCATTTATTAATTATCGTTGCCAATAATAAATTATTTAAAAAAAAAACATTATTCAAATACAGTTAATTCATTAGTTGTGTTGCCCGCGCGCTGCAGCGAGATGGCTCCCTAACCGTGGATTTACTCGGAGTGAATAAGTACCGTACCATAGGGGAAAAAATGTTGAAAGCAGCAAAACTAATGGAGAGCATGAGCTTGGAGATCAAATTAAGAGCATCATTGCCTAAACAACAACGGTGATAAAAACATTAAAAATTGCCTTGGCGAGGCCAAAAAATACGTGGTTTGCAAGCGAAACTTGAGATGCCAAGGCGGTCTGGCTAGGAAAAGCTGCTGGAATTGTTGCCATAGGGGGCGGCAGTTTGATAGGAGAGAAGCGCACAAGGAGGCGGCCAATGAGATCGACACCGTGCAGAAGAGCAACCCGAGCACCTGAAAGCTAGCTGGCATGCAACAAAACAGAATTGTTAGCAGCGGTCGTAAACGTAAGAGATTAACGTAGAAACAAGAACGAAAAGCATTTTGAAATGTCAGCAAGCTGATCGCAGCGGGAAAGATATCAAGAAATGGAGCAAATGTAAATTCATTAAAAAAGAGACTGAAAGCAAAAACATGGCAGCGTCAATGAAATCATAGCTGATGCTTATCAAACTATTGAAACATGAAATAAAGGGTCGATAAAACCTTACCAGTCGAAGTTGTCATTTTTGATGCTATGATGGGATAAAAGTAGTAAACTTGGCGTGTTGTTCAAAAGGCCATTCTTATTTCCTGGTCATTTTATGGACATTTAAGAATCTTCATTTCATTCAAGTAAGCTTTCCAATAAACACTCTAAAGTACACGACGTATGGGAACAGTTTCTCAAACATTAGTGTTTTTCTATCATATGCAACTGTTGAAAAAAAATCCATTCACCGCGAAATGATATGTGCAATTCTCATACTAAAAACAAAGACAAAACACTTCTCTTCAAGGAAATCTTGGATTACAGAGGACGATTGCTTACCTTCGATCAAGCCAGGATGCTCCCCCATTTAATTTGATGGTAATCTCTTTCACATGACATCCACAGTCCAAAAGCGACAGCTTAAGAGTTCCTCCTTGTTCTTTGAGAGCTACAGTAAGCCCCACTTCCATCCAATTTCATTTTGTTGAAAGACAGTATAAAGATTATTATTCCATGATGTCAAATACGACAACAAAAGTTTCAAAAAACTTATACAGCTTTGGACATTGCCATTAAATTAATCATCACGAAAACGGAAAACAGAAGCATCCAAGGTTGCTCTGTCATTCTAGATTTGCTGGCATTGAAAATATCCCAACATTCGAGGAAAAAAACAAGAAAAACTTTTCCAAACAAGTTTCTGAGTGCTATGCATCATCATGATATTCACACCATATCAGGAATGCCATATGTATTCTCAATCACTACTTCCAAATGTCTGTAGCTTCTTCTTTTATCCATCCAATTATGATGCTTGCTCTCATATGAGTGATGACATTCTCCCATCTTGCTGAAGGCACACCAGAGAGACAGCAAGTGCTCAAGAAGAAGAGAAAGCAATTGGTTATATAGGTGGTCGGTTTATTTTCATAGTATGTTGAGTAGGATACAAGACAAGAGCAGTACCATTTCGAATACAAGGCCATGGAGAAAAGGGATAGAAATGCAGAGACCCCTGCTGATTTATTAAGAAGGAAGTTGCTTGAGATCATAGCAATTAACCGCAAAGTTACATTTCAAAATGGAAAAACTACAAAGCCATTTTGACAACAGCAAGAATGCTTCCCAGGTCTTCGGTATACATTTCAGAGATTCTGAAATCACGTTTACTATGTATAAGTTGAAACAGACATTTAAATTCATTTAAGCATAACATTTACTGAGGTATAACTAGGGAACAAAAACAAAAAAACTAATTATACCAAGAAAACTAGAAAAAAAAATCGAACTGTGAAAAAAACCGATTAAATCAATTAAAATTTTAAAAAAACCAACCAGTTCGGTTCGGTTTTGGTTTATAAGTCCGAAACCGAAAAAATCAAACCGGACCCCAAAAAAACGAAAAAAACCGATCCAAGCCGGTTTTGTTCTCAAATAACAAACCGAAACCGATAAGTTTGAACCGAAGTTAATTATTTTTAAATAAAAATTGAACCAAAAATAATCACCCCTACCTTTTAGTTCATTAAAACTTCAGTTTTGCATTTTTCTTTCTTTTTTTACAAATAATGGGTGCAATATTTTGTTAAACTTTTATCTGTAATGTAAAGAATGAAATAAACTTGTAACATCTCAAATACAATTTAGACTAAAATCTGAAATAACCCGAGATTTTCAGTAAAATAAATTTATTTCAGTTTTTTTAAAATAATACAAGATATATTAATTATTCGAGCTGAAACAAAACGAAATTAACGACCTTTAACTCCTCCTAAATGTTCGTCTTACTTTTGTATTTGAATCCACTAGCAATGTTGTTGTGGTAAATGGTTTTGATGCATATTTTTTAATGGTGTTTGGTATAATAGTAGTGTTTATTTTTTAAAATATATTAAAATATTTTTTTAATATATTTTTATATAAAAGGATTCAAAAACACAAAAAATAATCCAAAATAAAAATATTTTTTTTTTTTTAAAGGACGGTAACAATACCAAACAGGTCTTCATCGCTAAGCCGGCTTCACATGTGCCGGCTTCCTCTACTTGTGCATGTGCAACCAGATATTGACCAAAAAAATTAATTGAATAAAACAAATGGTTCAAAATCATCATCTTAACATGAAGATGTGTAGCCCTGATGGGGCCAAACACGAGTCTAGATGGCAAAACAGGCCTGGGATTAGGGTTTCTGAGTAGCAATGCATGGCAAATTAATCAGAGCTTATTGAACTGATTACATCTGGACAGCCCACATTACAAAGTGGCTTAAGAGCATACTGGCCTTGTAAGCATTCAAAATTGTGAAAACCATTGAATTTCAGTGCTCTGAGAATGTGCAGGCCTCTGTTTTTCCTTGTCAGTAATGCCAAAGAGATATTAGCTGAGCTTCCAAAACAAGGTGTCGAAAGAGAACGCGAACACTGATGTTGTTTTAGAACAACAAAAAACCGAAGGTTTATTGTTTGAATCAAGGGCCATTGGCGACAGGCAAAAGGTCTGACATATTATCAAATGCATCCCAAATTAATCAGAGTACAACGGATCCAGAATTATTAGATCCACTCGAACTCCAGAATACTTATTGTCAGAAGATATGAACTTTTAGGTAAGAGTTATCGACGCCTTCAGCTATTGTTGATGAAAGTTCAGCCTAATTCAACAAGCTCATAGGCTAGTATTTATGATATAGATTGATCAGTCTCATACATCTTTATTTCCAGAAAATTATAAGACTGCCAAGGACCATGAAAACAGTTTCAAAGTGATGAAGTCCCCCAATATCCAAATAGCTTAGAAATAGAATTCTCAAGTTAGATAATCGGTTAATTAATTAGTTCTAGCAATCTTATTTATTATCCTTAATCAAGGTATTTTTTTAACATATGCTTTGTGCTTAGTAGGTCAAGACGGCTTGTAACTAATATATGCAAAAGGTTCTCTTTTCAGTGGAGATGGGGACTCTCTAATGCTTAAATAAATATCTTTTTTAGAGAAAAAAATACAACCGATATTTTAGAGAGAAATGCTTCAAAAATATATATGTAATAGAGAATGAAAATTGTGAACCTTTGTTGCGAAGGTCTCATGGTATATTTATAACTCACAAGTCTTTTTTTTTGTGAAAAGAAGGGTATGGAGTGTAATCTTACTCGATAGAAATCTCTTACACCTATATTAATGTTTGATGGGAATATGATCGGTTCTTGAAAACTTTTATACACTTAAAAGATGTAATCTTACCTAATTGCATTTAATAAGAAATAAATATCTCTTACATCTATATTAATATTTAATAGGAATATAGTGGATTCTTTGGAGAATTTTATACACCTAAAAGGTATAAAAGAGATTAGGGTTCAAGATGTTAAATATGGTTGAGCCATAAAAACTAAACCCCAATGTTAGCCCCAAGAAAAATTAGACATTTCATTAAATACGCCAAGAGAATAGTCGTTTCCTTAAACGTTACAAGTGAGGATACGCATTCGTGGGCTTGTCACCCGCTTGGTTTATTAAAGAGATGTCGTGGTCAAGCATGTATAATCGAATCCTTGCAAAGGCATATAGCATTCAAAAACCCAACGATTAAGCGGTGTGCATTGTTGCATGAATGTATTATCTCTTTCTATCAACAAAAGATGATCGTTATTGATAGAAAGCATACCCTGCAAATTCTTCGTCTATGTCCCTTGTTTATCGGAACCCGATAAAATCGCGGAAAAAACGAATAAATATTCAAGGCCCGGAATGAACAAAATACAACATGCATCCGAGTTGAAACACCCTCATGAATAAGTCAAGATTTAGCGAATGGAATTGCATAAACATGTGCTTTAAGTGTTAGACTTAGTCTTAATAATTTTAATAAGTGTCCTAGTTATTAGGGCGGTTGTTGTTAGCATTTGATATTTTGTTTAGTTTTACCTATTCTTAAGCAAGGATCCACATCTTGGGTGTTGAAGGCGTGAACTTATTTTTAAGGCTTTGATTGTTTCTTGTTACGGCTATTTAAGCCTTAGTCTCATTTGATCAATTAATTGTATTATTCTAAGCATCCGTGTGAAAGAGTAATATACATCGATTTTTATCATTTTTGGTATCGAGCCTAAAAAGGGACCTGATTGTGTGGGGTGTGAGCAAGTATAGAGTGTGTGGCAGAGGAGATCAAACCTGCGAGTGTGTGAGGGTGAGAGTGAAAATCCTGCAGGTGAGAGTGCAATCAACCAAAAAATCGGGATGTCAACCACCGAGACAAAATTAGTGCGACCTTCCATTCCGAGATTTGATGGCCATTACGATTTCTCGGGCAATGACAATGGAGAATTTCCTTAGGAGCAGGAGATGTGGAATCTTGTGGGCGAAGGGATTCCAACACCTTGGCTTGGAAATGCACGGCCGACAAGTGAAGCCTGAAGGAAGAGTGTAGAGGAGATCAAACTCAAAGACTTGGAAGTTAAAATTTCTTGTTTCAAGCAATTGTGAGGGAGATTTTGGAGACAATTCTGACAAGAGAACATCAAAAACTATTTGGGACTCAATGAAGCGAAATATCAAGGGTCCACAAAGGTTAGAAGAGCACAACTTCAAGCTTTGAGGAAGGAATTCGAGTTACTAGCCATGAAAGAAGGAGAGAAAATTGGACCTCTTGGGTCGAACTCCAGCCTTGGTTAACAAAATGAAAACAAATGGTGAGGCGATGGAACAAAGCACTGGTGGGTAAGATATTTTCTAGATCATTGACTCAAAATTTAACTATGTTGTTTGTTCAATAGAGGAGTCAAATGATCTAAGTGTCCCAAGTATTGATGAATTACATGGAAGCACAGCTTGTCCATGAACAAAGGATGCAAAGGACAACAAATAGAAAGAAGTGTTGAAAGTGGCATATGATGAGAGATCAACAGCAGGGAAGAGGCAGAAACATGTATAGGGAGGGCGAGGTAGAGGGCGAGGCGACAGAAACATCCAACAAGGCTACGGTTGAATGTTTCAAATGCCATAAATTGGGACACTTTCAATATGAGTGTCACGATTGGGAAAAAAAGGGGCTAATTACGCTGAGTTGGATGAAGAAGAAGAACTTCTTTTGATGTCTTACGTTGAACTTCACAATTGAAGAGAGAGGTCGTATGGTTTCTTGATTACAGTTTCCTCTAACCATATGACGAAAACAAACAATGGTTTGTGGAACTAGATGAAGAATTAGCACTTCGGTGAAACTTGGAAAACAACCTCGAGAATGCCGGTTGGAAGGGAAGGGGCAACATCGGGACTTGAAATAGAAGGTATAACTTCAAGTAATATCCAGTTTACTATGTTCTCGAATTAAAAAAATCTGTTGAGCATTGGCGAAGAGAAAAATTTGGCTATTTTGATGCAAAATGGAAGTGTAGGTTTATCATCCTAGAAGGGGGTTTAATTATGCATACGCAGATGACATCAAATAGGATGTTAGTAGTATTGGCAAATATTGTCTTTGCATGCATCATCTACATGTTTAAATGTGAGCAATCATCTCGGTGATTTATGGCATAAAAGATATGGCCACCTAAGCTTCACAAGTCTGAATTCTTGCAACAAAAGGAACTTGTCCAAGGACTTCCAAAGTTTCAAGTGCCAACCTCTATGTGTACAAGGCTGCATGAAAGGAAAACAGCAGAAATTATTCAAAGAAAAGCAATTGGAGAGCAACAACAGCAGTGCAGCTCATACACTCAGACCTTCTTGGACCTATCACTCAGGAATCACATGGCAACAAAAGGTATGTGTTGACCTTCATTGATGACATGAGTAGAAAACTTTGGGTGTATTTCTGCATGAGAAAAGTGAAACTTTCATAACATTCAAAAGTTTTAAAAATGTTGTGGAAAAAGAATGCGGTCTATCTATTAGCTTTGGGTTAAAACGGATAGGGAGGAGTTCACCTCCAAAGAATTCCGAATTTTACGGAATTGAAGGCATTAAAGAGACAATTGACAACGACTTACACTCCTCAACAAAACGGAGTTGCGGGGCGCAAAAATCGTACTATTCTAAACATGGTGCGATGTGCGCTAGAAAAGAAAGCAGATGCACGCTTCGTTTTTGGCGGATCTTGTGAAATGGACATGTCATATCCTCAACCGAAGCCCAACCTCTCGGCATAAAAGAATAAAACACGGAGAATCTGGAGTGGAGTCAAGCCTAATGTTGATTATTTCCGGTGTTGGATGCATAGGAAATGTGCATGTATCAAATCCACGAAACTGAAATTGGATGCCGGAGTCAAAGGGTGTGATCTTTGGGGTATAGTGAAGAGTCCAAAGGATACAAGATGGTTGATCCCATAACAAAAAAAGGTGAGTAGTTAGTAAAGATATTGTGTTGAAGAAGAGCAATGGGATTGGAGAAAAATCAGAAGACAAGAATGATATGCTTGATTGGGAGAAGTCGATGAGACATATATGCCTCCGAAGGGATGAAGAAAATGAAATCAAGAATCACTAGAAGAAGGAGAATCCGTCAATCCAATGATGTTTACATATCTCACCGTGAGCATCCCTAGTAATCTTCAAGAAGACCTGCCTCGCCCAGAGAAGAGTCACTTTCGAAGCTCCAGCCTATCTTCAAGACTACATAAGAAAACTTTGAAGCGGAAGAAGAGGTACAAAGTTTTTTTCATTGTTTATGGTTTCTGGCCGATCCTATTTATTATGAAGAAGTGCAGGCAAAAATGAAACAATGGAGGGATGCAATGGATATGGAGATTGGTGCAATCTTAAAAAATGAGACACGGGAGCTTGTTGATGCACCAAAGCAAGCAAAATAATTGGAGTAAAGTGGGTTTATAAAACCAAGTTAAATGAAAATGGAGAGGTGGACAAATGCAAGGCTCCCGACTTGTGCGCAAAGGATATGCACAAAGAAGGGGGTAGACTACAATGAAGTTTTGCCCAGATTGCTAGTGGGACACAACAAGACGAATTGATAGCTTTGGCAAAGGAATGGATGGACACTTTTTCCAACTTGATGTCAAAAAGTGCTTTTCTTTATGCAGGATTGGAATGAAGATGTATACATTGCACAACCTCTAGGCTATGAGATTAACCGGGGAAGAGAAGAAAGTGTATAAATTGAAGAAAGCACTTTATGGCTTAAAGCGGTTGAACATGGTTTAGCGAAGCAAGTTATTTTGCTAAGGAGGATTTGAGAGAGCTATGAACAAGAATTGTTCATAAGAAGAGAAGAAACGAATTCTAATTGTAAGTTTATAATTCGATGATCTCATTTTACTAGCAATGATTCAATTATGGTGAGCAAGTTCAAAGAGTCAATGAAAAGGAATTGAAATGACCCGATCTCGGTGAAATGAGGTATTTTTCGGGGAGTTGAAATTGACAAAGTTCCAAAGGCATTCATATTGGTCGAAAAGTATCTGAGGAAGAAATCTTGAAAAAGATTTGGGTGCTGGAAAATCAGAATGGTGTTAAGAATCCCATGGTTCGAAGTAATAGACCCGACAAAACAAAGAAGATGGCAAGCAGAGGATGCAACCTTGTTCAAACAAATAGTGGGGAGTTTAATGTATATAAGGTCACAAGGCCCGACTTGGCTTATAGTGTGTGTCACGATGTCAATGGTTTCATGGCCAATCCTATGGAATCTCACATGATGGCGACCCAAAAGAATTCTCAGATATATTAGAGCCACTCACGATCTTGGTGTATTCTACAGAAGGGATGTGAAGATGAGATGCTAGCTTATAGGATATAGTGACTATCGCAGGGGGACTTGGATGATCCAAAGCACTTGGATATGTTTTCATGCTAAGTGGAGCAAGGGCTTGGTCATCAAAGAACAAGACCAAGTGGTGACACTCTCAACTACTAAGGTTTGTGGCGGTACATCTTGTACATGTCAATGTATTTGGTCGCGAAGAGATACTTAAAAACGGTTGGAGGCTCGAAAGGAAGTGTGCCAAAGGATTACGTGTGATAATTCTTCTACAAAAAACTTGCCAAGAATCCGGTTCTTCCATGGTAGGAGTAAGCATATTGGCGTAAGATTCCATTTTACCGAGGAATCTTACAAAGGATATAATTGACATAAGAGCATTGTGTGGTACAAAATGAAGCGGTGGTGATAAATTGATAAAACCCTCCCAGAATTTTGGAGGTGATGAAAGATTCGGTACACTTAGGGTGGTCGGTGAAGAAATAAGCTAAAAGCTTTACTTCAAAGCATGTTGGGTTTAAGAACAGTGTTAGACTTAGTCTTAATAATTTTTTAATAAGTGTCCCTGAATTTTGGGGACAGTGTTGTTAACATTTGATATATTTTGTTTGGTTTTACCTATTCTTAAGCGGGATCCACGTCTTGAGAGGGGTTGAAGGCGTGAACTTATTTTTCAACTTTTTCATTTGTTTCTTGTTCGGCTATTAAGCCTTGGTCTCATTTGGATCAATTAGTTGTTTCTAAGCGTCACGTGTGAAAGAGTGTAATGCGTCGGGTTCGATCGTTTGGTTCGTTCACATACCTGCTTGGAAAAATCCTGGAGGATACTAGAGGGCATTTCAGTCCTGGCGAACATCTGTCTTGGTAGAAACTCCGATGAAACCCACTGACTTTGCTATATAAAGTATTGCCAAGAACAATTTTATCCTGATTCTCTAGAGTTCCTCTCTACTTAAGCACTCCATATGATGGCAAGTGATGCATGGGATTGAATTCCACATTTAAGCAACTACTTGAGGTGATGATACAATCGGATATATGTTAGTGTAGAGCATCTAGAAACAAAGACAAAGCTCCACTCTACTTCAAGTGATCTAAGTTTCCCAGGGGTGGAGGAGCATCTTTCTCGAAAGGGATGACCTCTTTGAAGGGCTCAGGGGAGCAGTGACCCAAATACTTTCCTTTCTTCTTGTATAATTTACACGGTGATTGTTCATACACTGAAGATTAAGGGACACTCACATGGGTTCCTCTCACTTTTGTGACATGTGTGCTACCTCATAGCCTTCCTATATTATTTTTATATTCGTTTAAATACCAAATCACTCAAAAAAAAAATATATAGAAAAAAACCTAAGTGCTTGTAAGGTTTATTGATATTTTTTATAGGTAATATGGTCATTTTATTGTTATTATTCAAATCACAAAACCCCTTGGTGGTAGATTTTAATTATTTTTTACTGCATAAGGGGTATACAAAGTAATTCATTGTTTATTTAAAATGTAAAAAAAAGCGGTTATCACCAATAATGTAGTAATAACAAATGGATCTCATTAAAAAAAAAAAAAAGATTTTTCTTTGGTAGAGTTGATGCCAATTGGTTTTAGATTCTAATATGATGGGTTTTCAATTTATCATGTCCATTTATCATTATACAAAATAATTGAATTTCTATTTATCCTTCTTCTAATATTTTTTTTTTCATTTAAATTAATAAAGACCGATTGGGCATGTTATGAAAAAAAGATTAATAGAAAACTAAGGGTTGTTTGATATCATGATAGCGGTTATTTTTTTAAAGTGTTTTTTTTATTTAAAAATAAATTAAAATAATATTTTGTATTTTTAAAATTTATTTTTTAGAACGATTACATCAAAATTGACTTGAAAATACCAAAAATAATATTAATTTAAAAACAAAAAAATCAAAAATTTTCAAAAATATTTTTTAAAACACAAAATAAGCGGCTCGAGTAAAAAAAAAAAATCATGAAGAAAGGACGAAGAGAGGGAGAAATGTTTTTTATTTTATTTTATTTTGTGACTAATATTCGATCAATAAACTACTAGGGACATGTTACAAACTCACTTCCAACTAGACCATTTGCATAAAAAATAAAACACAATTGTTAGTGTAACTTGGGTACATTTACGAGCTCCTCTATGTTCAAGAGCCACCAACCTAGTTGGTGTAGGTGGGCCGAGCTTCTAGAATCATGCAATTGATGACATATTTGAAGGGACAGCCATAGCTACCTTAAAAACCCTATTCTTTGTCGGGAGAAGTTGGGGTTAAAAAATGGAGTAAAATGTAAGGAGTACTTTTTACCATGACATTACATTCACATACATGATTATGGGATAGGATATAACAATCACGAACATCATAATAAACAATTAGTGTTTTTATATCCTATCATCCTTACTTAAACTAAAATGTGATTTCTCAAAAATTAACACATTCATCCTAAAACCGAAATATGGCAACAATGCATCACAGATGGAATCGCCAAATATCATAATAATGGGGAAGATGGTCAACAGATGATTATGCGCCGAAAAATAATTCTACTCGTACAAACCCCTCTCCTGAGGCGAAATCCTTGAGCCTTGATAATCTTATTCAAACTTTCTCATGTACCAGATTGCTTTAACAGGGAAAGCCAGCATATAAAGACTGCTACAGCCATTGGGTCGACCATTGCTAGTTCACCAAGCACATGTCTAACCAAAAGCTACCGAAGAGAAAAGCAATACTGAATTGAACCCACAGAGCTGTTAATAGAATGGAAAGGAGAATCAACAAAAGTTTTTCGTTTTTTAAGCTTATTACAATAAAATCGTGTATGATTAGAGGTATATCTAGATGGGTAGTTTCAGAAAACTAATACTTCATAATAAAAAAAGCTTGCTGTATCCAATAAGTGAATCAAATTTGCCACTTCAGTACACAGCAGTTCGCAACAGATGGGAATAAATCAAAACTGAAGGGATGGGATGAAAGATGAGTGGTATAGACTCAAAATATTCTAAAAAAGATGGGGAAAATCTAAGAAATATAAATTTTTAAAACCTGAAATAGAAATTAATGATTACCGGGGACTGTGATAATATCAATCAGCTATTCCACAAAGAAAAAGTCGTTCAGCAATCAATGATCAACCAATAGGAAATATTAAGGTCTTGATCAATAAATATTTTTTTTTTTATAAGTTCCAAGAATCACCTATTCTAAAAAGAGAAAAGAATTAAGTGACAGTTCAGTTCAGAATTGAGTTCAGGTGTCATTAAGAACTATGTGGGAAAACCTCCGGTTATTCTTGGTGCACGCACAGTTCAGTACAAAACCCTCTTAAGTAAAGCCATATAGACAAATGGCAATCACATTATGATTTAAGTTGTTTTAAACAAAATGGAAACAACATATGAAAATGAAATGAAAATAGATTTATAAACTATAATGTGTTTACATATCAATTTGACCATGGACTTAACTTTTAAATGGATCTACATGCCAAGTGTTGGGGTACACCTAGAGTTCTTCCCAAAAATATGCAAAACCTAGGTAACATATATGTATGAACTAGCTACTTTCATGGTTTGCGCAACAAACCAAGAACCTAAAGGCAAACAGTCCATAACAAGTTCTACAGATGATTAGGTTGGTCAGCTTATGTCATCATAAAGCTATCTGTGCAAGTTTCTAACATATATTGTCTAGGCATGTAACTTCGGGATTGTAACAGTTTAAGACAATATGTTCCATGTACCAATAAGAACTTCTTAGAACTCTTAAGTGTCCCTAACAATGAGACTACAATGGCTGCACTGGCTGAAAGATGTGGTAACAATCGAAGTCAATCAAATTCAAAGTTTTAAAACATGGTCCAAGGTTGAACTTTTTTTTTTTTTTAAAGGAAAAAAAAAAAATTGCGGGAATACTATAGACTTTAAGGCATAGATGGCTACCAGTACTAGACCAAAACCCTTTTCTATCAAAGACCGACCGATAACAAGAGGAGATACTGAATCTAAAACACATAAAACTCATAGAAGGAAACACTTACTTCCATTATAATGATGAACCCCAACCTTTGCAAGCATAGCATAATACTCAATCTCCAGATTTCCTCAAAGGGTGGAGCAATTGTTTGATAATAAAATCAATTTTCCTGCATCATGACCAATCGCAAAATAACCTCAAATTAAACAGAAAAAAATCAAAAATCAAAATTAAGATCCTAACATAGAAATGAAGAAGAAACTTGTAATAAGGAAAAAAGAAAGCACCTTTAGAGCTCCTCAGAGTTTTAAGCACAGTTTGTAACAAGGTGTACTTTCACTCTTCATCACCAAAACCAATCTGTTGTTGATGCTCTCATGGGTCTTCTTCTACAATATTCATACCAACAAAACAACCTTTACAAAACAGATAACAAAAATTAATACAAATATTCAAGATTTTCAATGAAACAAAGTGAAATAAAAGGAATTAAAAATTTAAAACAAAAAGAGTAGGGTTACAGTTTTCTTTGCCGTCACCATTTCGATGACCGTTTTGGCTAGTTTTCCTGGAATAGAAAATTAGGTTAAAATGGTCGAATTTATTGTTACTGAAAATGCTAAGAAAGTGTAAAAATGAACTACAGCGGTTAGGGTTTATTGCGATTGAGAATCTGGAAGCGGAAAGGAAACACCAGAAGCTTGGCGGCAGTTATATAGAAAAGGAAGTAGGGTTTGTGTGTTTTTAGGTTATAAGCAGCTTGCTTACCCGTGTGCAGGTCACGTGTGTTGGTGTGCTTCAATCTGTTTAGTCCTCAAAGAAAAATTAGTTCAATTATATCCCTATAGCTTTACCAATTGTGGGAAGTTATGTTTAAGAAAACAAAGAGGCTATAGCAAAAAATCATCATGATGTATAAAAATCAATAATAAAATGGTTATTCAAATGAAAAATATGTTTATGGGTGAAACTAAGATGTTATTAACATGATTCTTTAATTTATTTATTTTTTTATAGTAATCACTATATCAAGACTTTTAATTAATTATTTATTTATTAATTTCAACAATAAAAAGAAATCACCCTACTTGTTTCCGGTTATCTAATGAGTATTCATGGTCCAAATATTATTTATTGATAATAAATAAAAGTAAAAAATAGTTATTATATATATGGTAATAATACTTGTCTTTTATCATTTAATATATAAATACACACTTCTAAATGGGTTTAAATCGAGTTTAATAATATCTATATTCTATTTGTATTATTTAATTAAATTTAAGAAATTTTGATATATTTTTGGTTGATATCAATCAAATTCAAATTAATTATATTTTATAAATCGAAGAGATAATAATAGTCAAGGTAATAAGGTGAGGTACGCAGTGCATGAGGAGAAGACATGAAGGATGATTTGATTTGGTTTATAGTCAGGTAATATTTTTTTATTTATAAAATGATGTAAAAATATTAAAAAAAAAATATTAATTTAAAGTAAAAAATTAAAAAAATAAATTTTCAAAAATATTTTAAAACATAAAAATGTATAAGCCGAAACGTTTACCATAGACCGCGCTAGGATTTTCTACAGAGACTACCTATTTGACTTGTCGGTAAATGACTTGAAAAAGAAAATGGCAATCCCTGAAAAGCAAGAGGATTCAATGTTTCCCATATCCAAACGGCACCAAACTAATGGGATATTTTTCATAGGATGGTTTGCTTTCAAGTATTTTTTATTTAAAAATATATTAAAATAATAATTTTTAAAAAATAATTTTTTAATGAACTTTATATCAAAAAAATGATAAAAATATAAAATAATTAATTTTTTAAATAAAAATAATTTTTAGAGATTTTAAAAATACAGAACAAATCATATTCTCAAACACCATCTAAAAAAAACTAAAAGAGAATTGAAGAGGAAAGAGGAGGAATTGAGAGAGCGCTGCAAAAGATTTTGAGAGAAAAGTGAGCAAACTATAGAAAAAGAGGGAGAGGGAGGTGATTCTTGGGAAGAAAAAGAAATTAAAGTGTCAGGTTTGGTTTGGTATTATGATTAAACTATTTTTTGTTAAAGTGGGTGTTTTTTTTTTTAAAATTAATTTTTTTTAATATTTTTAGATAATTTTTAATATATTGATATTAAAAATAATTTTTTTTAAAAATAAAAAATTATTCTAATATATTTTAAAAAACATTTTTAAAAAATATTATCCACACTCCCAAGTCCCCAAAAATAGTTTCAAAGAGGAAAAAACATTTTATACCTAGAATTGATTTAGGGTTAGAGCAGGTCTGATTCGATACAATCAATTTCAAGCTTTAGAATCAAAAGCAAAAACTAGATCAACAAAAATTAAAATTTTCTAATCGGTTAATTAACTTTTTTCCAGTTAATTTTTTTTTTTTTTATCTTTCTTAGTTTGAGTAGTTTTTCTGGCTTTTTTACCCACCCCAACTCCAACTCCCAGGCCTCTGTAGCAACAAGTTACGTGAACAATGATTGCTACATGGTTTTGCGATGAGATATAGAGTTTTGTTAACTAGCCGTATATCAGCGCTCCAGAGTGAGGCGTTACCAGATGGAAAGCATCCAGCACTGAAATATTGCCTGAAATGTGCTGTGCTCGTAACTGCTATGTTGCACTTTGAAATATGCCTAGAGGGCCATGAACGATGAAACTAACACACCTTCGATGCTAAAAGATGCGATCACAGATTATAGACTTATTATTTGCAAATGGGTAATCACTGGAGACATTTAAGCTGCAAGTAAGAACAAATACCACCACATACCATACCCTATTGATCTCCCCTCATTTTGCCAAATGCATCCACAACACATTTCACAGGAACCAACCTGCTACCCTAATAACCCCAACTGGCATGGTATTACAAAATACATCTCTCCCAAACATGCATTCCATTTTACACAGAAAAAACTTTGGGAATCCTACATAATGAACCGGATAGAAATTATAGACGCAAAGGAATGTAGATCCAACCAATTTACGATAGGGAAAGTTTCTTGTTCAGAAGAAAAACAAGATATATGTCCACATGAAGATCATTCCACTCATAGAGCGCTCTCGAATTCAAAAGGTTTCTAATGCTAAAGAAAGAAAACAAAGCTTAAGCTTTAACATCAAGCAACCTTCCAGAAAACCAAATCCAGCACACCGAGAGCCGCAACCCTCTGCTTGGCTGGACAATTCCTTCCTACAAGCAACACCTACAGACCTGCAAAGAGAGGCAATTATGTGATACTATCTTACCATTATCTAACATGATCCTCACGAGGCAGCCAGGGATGTAAATAATAGCCAGTCCCTATTGCTTGGTGTTTTTCCATGTTCACACAAGTTTTGCTGCAACTTGCTCTTCCAATAACGGTAAGTAGTAGGTCCGAGAAACTGTTTTGGTTTTCGGGAGAAGAGATCATCAGAGTGACAATAAGGTGGGTCATGCTTCTCAGGAGGTGGAGGTGGTGGAAAAAGATCAACTCAGTTCCCTGGCATGGGGTGGGTTAGATGGTGGTGGAGGAGGAGGTGGAAGGGAAGGTGGGGGTGGAAGTTGCCTGCCTAGAAACCTGTTGGCCGAGGAGAGAGGGTTGTGGCTGCAGGATGGGAGGCAGGTGCAGCAGCACTAGGGGTGACAGGTGTGGAGTGGAGACTGAGGAGGAACATCCACCCGCAGTTCACTTCCTGAGGATCAACAAACCCCGGCCACTAAAAGTGCGTCCACCATTTGGCTGACCATTGCTTGGGTTATAAACAGCATTCTCGTCCTTCTGGCTTCTTCCACACAGATGAATACTGCACAAACAAAAGTGTTCAGATACCTGGTAGATACCAAGTAGTGCTGAGACCTACTAAAAAATAAAGAAGACAATACATGTATGCTGTTGTCCCAAAGAAAGGGTTTTCCACATTTAAACATTTCCAGTCCAGATAAGGAGAGAGAGGGCAAGAGACATGTCTTACCGTCAACATAGCAATGGGTTTTGATACAGTCCATCCAAAAACTTGTGACAGTCCCAGTTTTGCCCAGGGTTCTTGGATGACTTTCAGAGTAAAAGGGCCTTGAAAAGCGATCAATTCTGAGAGAATTGGTCAAAAGGTTTTAATGATGGTGGAACTGCCAGGTAACAATGATAGAACAAAATGTGTCAGATGTTAAAGCGAATTGTCCCCTGGAAACACTTATATATTCCAACTAAGAGAAAATTAACCTTTCATAACCGCGTTCCTTGGGTGCTTCCTCACTAACAGGATTCAGACCCGGGAGATTAGCGTCTCAAAGGAGCAGGCTGAAACCCATCCTTAGGTGTGGTGGTGGGTGTCAAGACCCAAACTTTGTTGTTCAAGGAACCTTGATGTTCTCAGAATTCCATCTCGTTGCCTTCAAAGGTTCGAGTTTCCAACAATTTCTTGATCTACAAAAACTCAAATGAAATATAATTGAAAACTGGGTTATCATGCTTACTCATGAACTAATAACTTAACTGCAAGAAGGGAGAGATGGAGTCGAGAACAGATTTAGCAAGCACAACTGCTCAAAAGAGGCAGTAGTATACAAGAGACAAATAGCCCACACTTATTTTCCAAAACACAGCTTTCAGAAGATCTGATGAAGGCATCACTCAACAGAGATATATAAAATCAACGCAGGTCAAGGCAATGTGATGTAATAAAATCAAGTAGACATGTTAATGGCCAACAAAGCAAGAAGCTTCATGAAGAAGAATTAACTGTCATCTCTGTGAGAGTTGCGCTTCATATGTTAAGCGGGTTCTATTGATACACCCACGACCTTTGTCCGCAAAGTTGCTTCAGTAAAAGTATAAAAACCATATAAAAACATGGTTACATTGATACCTAAATAACCTAAACTTCAAAACTAGGAAGCAGGAGGCATACAGCCAGCAAAAAGAATTTGAGGCCAGAGAGGCAGCTAATTTAGATTTCCTATGTAAAAGACATTTTCCAGTAACCCATCAGCTGAAATATTTGACTTCTTACAAATATGCCTTCAAGCTGTGACAAGAGCTTGATCACTCATAGGAAACTTTAGGTATATAATATTAAGCATCAGACGCCTTCAAGCTCACCAAAGAGACATTGCATGCAAATAGAAAATAATAAACTAAAAGGCACTTGCTACACACCATATTCAATTCTCATGTATTTAAAAAGCCAAGGTACTTCAGCTAAAGCGGGGCCTAGAAGAGCATTCAAACTTGGGATCATTTTTCCAATTGCTTAAACAATACTAAATTTGAAATTGTAAACTAGAACCTACAAATTCTACACTTATCTGAGGGCTTCCTCAATATAACTTTCCACAAGGGCCCACCAGGGATAAGTTCAAAAGAAACACCAGTGAAACCAGATGTTAATGCTTCAAAAGGTCTTGTAAAACCAGTTCCTCAGACTTACATAACTGGTAAAAGAAAACCAGAAGAAACTTCCACAGGCTGTTTTTATCAGTTCACACAATTTCCTTTTTTTTTTCTGTTTATTTTTCAATTCGAACAACTTCAGATGTGGGAGACTAAAGATTTTTAAAGATCTCTAAAATGATACAAAAAAGATCAAATAAAAAATTGAACTAAAAAAAAGAAAAAAAGAGGTTATTATAACTTATCACAATAGTTTAAGGAAGAAGAATTTGTTTGTGGCTGTGAGCTGAAAAGAATAGATAGTCA